>ML782566.1:204226-227740 GCA_009831015.1 Picea engelmannii | reverse complement strand
TATATATATATATATATATATATATATCACTTATGCTTGCTTTAATTTGGGTGTCTTGTGTTTTTTAATTAAATGAATATTCAAAAGATTGAAGTAATATTATTTTTTTTTACATTTTATTTAATTAACTTCTATAAAGTAGTATATCATTTTAAAAATATTAAAATTTGCTTAAATTATTATAAAAATGGTTAAGATTTATGCTAAAAGTATGCACAAGAATATTGAAAGTAGCATACTATTCACATTTATTGTGATCCTATAAAATTTAAAATATTTGAAATACCTTCAAATCCACAATATTTAGAAATTTTATAATATTCAAAACTGATATATTAAGAATGAGACTATACACTCAACAACAACCAAGTTCAACGTTGTGTGATTAACCATGTGCCAATTTAACAGTGGTATGAACAACATGGCAAAAAAACTTCACTAATCTTAGAAGTTAGAATTTTTTTAAATTAACCATACCAAAATGAAATAAAGGAACCTCTTTTGTTCTATTAATACCCCGCCCACTTTAAGGAAAATAAAGGAAACATATTCATACACATACCATTGTTCATTAGTAACCAGCAATGCCCATTGTCCAGATGCAATTTGCTTCACTTTATTGTATGCATATTGTGTGCAATATAAACATAGGATCATAGATTGATAACACTAAGTACTGCCAAAAATCAATAGAAATAATTCAATTTACACAAAACTGGATTCCACATGAAACATCCTTAGTGCCTTCCTCCTTTGGTTACTCTCGCAACTATGGTAAATAAATGAATAAATTAATCCATTAATCAAATCATCATTTCATAATCAATATAAAAATACAATGCTACTCTCATCAAATTACAACATAAATGGACCTTACATTTGTTGTCATATTAGTATTAAACATAAATGGACCTTACATTTGTTGTCATATTAGTATTAAAAGACCACAATGAAACATTGAATGAAGGTTGACATTTAAATTGGAAATGATAAAAAAATTCAAATCAATATTTTTTAACCAATCAAAATTTAAATTCAAGAAAAATAATAAAAAAATAAAACATTTTTAAACTTTTTAGAAGACTATAATTTTGAAATATATAAACTCAAAACTAAATGAAAAAGCGAAAACAATAGTATCCTACCTGAGCAACGAAATAAAATGAAGTTTACTAAATTTTAAAGCCAAATTTTGAAATGCATAAGTAATAAAGAGGTGCCTTTGAAACATTTTGATTTTTACCAAGTAATGAATACCTTTAAAATTAAAATTAAATTTTACAATGTATAAGTAATAAATTGGTTATTTTTGAATGATTGCAATTTAAAATTATTTTGATAGGGAATTGGTAGAGATAAAAAAATTTTGATTTTGGGAAGAAATGAAATAGCAAGAGTCATTTAAAGTGGAAATAGGTTTCCATAGGTGGAAGAATATTGATTGTTGTCCAATTCAATTTTATAAGGAGCTTGAGATCAAGTTGTGGCATGAATAGTAGAAAAGACAAATACTTTACAAAGTTAGATACGACTTTTTCTCATCGAGAAGAAAGGTTTCAACTCAACACAACTGATTTTATTTTGGGTAAGGTTTGGAACCTAGATTATTGACCTAAGATATTCACCTTTCTCTAAAAAATATCATGGAATACATGTCACTTTCAATAACATCTATGGTTTTATGAGACATACTCAATGTTCCTTGTGTCTTGATGAATCAAAGACTTCTAATTATTGTTTTATTCATTAACCCTATGCCCAAAGAATATGAAAATGGGTACCAAATGTAACAAGGATGACAACTCAAACACAAGAGGTCATTACCCTTCTACACCTGTGGTCAAAGGCAATTTCCATTCACATTTTGATTGAGATTATGGGCCCTTGTATCGAGGTTTTTCACATGGACTACTTGGCTTAAATGAAACCATAGAATTTTTAATAATTGAACGAACCTTATTCTCTCCATCCAAGGAAAAATTCTTTAAAATGTTCAGGAGACCATTATTTCTAGAGGATGGAATTGTATGATTTGTTGGGCATCCAAGAGGACCAATCAAAGATATGCTCTTGGATAATTAATATACACAATCTCTTACATGTATATGGTTGTGCATTTAAGTCTATCCCATCCCCATAATCTGGTCACCTCGTGATTCAATCATTTTATTAAGTTGAATTTTGATGGTTCTTCAAAAGGTAAAATAAGATGTGCAATGTTAGAAGGTGTCTAAAGAGATGGACCATATTTTCATTAGATTTCTATTCTTAGATAATAAGAGTTTCCACTAATAATGGGGCATATTTAATGTCTCTTCAAAGAAGCTTAGAGATTTCCTTCAACATGGGCTTCAAATTCTTAACTCTCAACTTATTATAGAAAAATTTTAGAAGGCTAGCACATTCATGGAATGAAAAGAGTTGGAAGGCACATTGACAATTTTGTAGTCCATTACATGATATCTTGTACCAATTTTATGTTTTCAAATGCATTTAGTTATATCATATCGTAAAGGAAGGAAACAAACTGGCATATGCTCTAGCCAATATAGTGATTGATATTCAATGGGATTCTCATGAAGTATGGAAACATGATAGACACTCCTATTTTTTTTTGTTGATATTCATCAACCTTAGTCCTCTAATTAAACAAGAGAAAATAGATCCCTACATTATATTTATGGGCATCACAAGGACAAACACCTTAAAAAACAAACACATATAGTAATTAGATATCAATGGGGAGAAAAATGATGAGGAGTTGTTGTGATGACTGGTAGGAACCATGCTTCATCAAGGTCTATCACACGAAGAATCAAAGGTGTTAGAGCATGCAAACCTTTTCTAGTATATCAAGGTTTGGGTCATATTTGCGTGTACTTTATTTCTATAAAGATCATGGGATATTTGCATTTTGGAAGATTGTTTGGGATAAAACCCTTTTCTAACCTTATGATCTTTCATATCATAATGAAAATGCAAGGGATAGGTATCACATCTATCAAATTATTATTAAATATCATGCTTGGACCAATAGTCTTTCTTATCATTGTTTCAAATACATTTGTGATGTGGACTCACCACCTCCTTTGTAATCACTCAAGGTTCTTGTATCATTGGAGATCAAGCAAGGTAAAATATGATGGAATATAAAATCAATCTTACTTTTGAAAAGGCCATTAGCTCCATTTATCTTCATCTTGATGAAGCATATGTAGAGATGCTTAGGACAATGTATATTGTTATGTGGGTGATGTTTCTCATGGAAACTTGAGAACATATTAAGAGGCACCCCTAACACATTGAAGATAGCTTCTTTGTTGCAATAGACTCTCTTACATAGTTGTTTCCTAGTATGCCTATGTTTCATCCTTGGGGATTTTGGTTTATCATATTTTACCCTTTAAATTTACCTTTTTTAACATTGATTTTTGTTATGGGTTTGAAAGTAAGGTTTTTGTTAGAGTTAACTTTTGTTTATCTCTAGAGGAGTTTTCATGGTGCTTGTATTTATGTATACCTCTCATACCTTTTCTCTACAATGTGTCTCTCTATCTATCTTGGTTCTCAACCTACCCCCTCAAATTACTATGTCTAAATTGGTACCATTATAATTTTTGGTTTGTGTCTCCTAGGTGCAAAATTTGTTATGTTCATTTTTCCAACTTAATAACTTTGTGTTCCCCTTGTTTTCAACAATTGTCTACCTTTAATTAGAGTGGCTCTGAACACCCATTGTCATGTCCTCTATTGTTGATTACTTTAGGGCAATTTCTCTGCAAAACCTTTAGATTGGGAGTGGAGGCACTAAATTACTCAAATATATTCATTCAAATATTTTTCCATCACTCCTTGTCTACAATGCAATATTGTAATTACGTATTTCCTAAGAATCCAAAGGTCAAGGTTATTATTGAAGATTCTCTAGATTTTCTATCTGTTGATTTAGAAGTGAATCTTTCTTATATTCTTGTCTCACCTACCTTCCTCCAAGAACCTTTTTCATTGAGAAAATGCAAGGTGTAATGTAAGAAAGTTATAATCTCATTCATGAGTTTGATCATATGGAACCCACTCTCTTCTCAATGTCTAATAAGATACCACATATGCAATATGCAACTAGAACTTTTTTTGGTGAAGTTCCAACACATAGCTATTGAAAAATTCAATAAGAGTAGTTCTTATGTTTCCCATTTTCTCACTAGCCCAAACTTGCTATTCTAAATTCAACTACATACATCTACAAGTTCTATGTTGGGAAGTGGCTTGTCCCCTAGGCTATGGAAAACCTACCTAAATATATAATCATTCTTAGGGTTATCATGTGGCACCAATTATCTCTTTCTCGGTAAATTAAATCCTAATCAAACAACGAGGTCAAATATTTTAAGGCTATATATGGTATCTCAATCAAACTATGGTTTCTTTCACTAAGACACAGTTCATGTAACAATTAAAAGGGACAATTTAATGAACTTGGTGGAGAATTAGATTTCCATCTTGTGGGGCACCCCCACTCATTAATATCTCTCCAATGCCAATCGATTTAAAGCCAACTTTGGTCTGTTTGACTAATTAGTGATCATTGGGTTTCAATATAGTGGCCTATAAGACTTGTGTGAAGAATATGTGATATGAAGGACGTCAATTGGGTCACTTCATGATCCTAACAATGGATTCTTAACTAGATCATCATCACTTGAACATTAACTTTTTGGTTCTTTTGATAATTGTTTGATATATCTCCTAGTAAAAAGTTTTAGTTATGTATGAATCTTTTTAATTTGTAGTTGTACTATTGGACAATTTTTTTTTGTTGGACATATTTCCATTGATGTCAACAACCCTGATACACATGAAGCTCAGAAGGAAAATCACAATGCAGAAACATGATCATGATCGAAATCCCCACAGGAAAAACCAGGACCGTTGGATACGCAAGTGCCAGATCAAGGGTAGGGATTGATTTCAAAACACGAAGGGAGAATTACACTACACGCTATTTCCAATCCCACAATTATTTTAGATCGTCAGATCTCATCGACTCAAATATCAACGATTATGGTTGATCCACCAAACGATCAAATTAAGTCGTGATCGTTGGATATACAAGCGCCAGATAAAGGGTAGGGATTAATTGCAGAGCGTGAATGGAGAATTTAACTACACATTATTTCCAATCCCGCAATTAGTCTAGACCATCATATCTCATCAATTCAAATATCGACGACTGTGGTTGACCCACCAACAATCGCATAACTTCAATTGCAAATTTTGGGCGATGAACTAAACCACACGCAAGTTACGATTCTTCAATCCACATCGACCATTGGATCAAGTTAAGTGGAAGGATAGGATAAGAAAAGATGAAGACCATCTGATACGAAGTCTCAAAGTAAATGAGGACCGCCTGCTCTATTCAGAGCGCACCAAGGTAGCAGTGGTCAACTTCAACATTGACCACTTCGAGAGAAAAGGGTTGAGAACAAGTAAGATCCCCCGAAGACCGAAGTCCTGAAGTAAATGTGGATCGTCTGATATGAAGAACACTTCAAAATATATCAGGACCGTCAAATCATGTTTAGTGGAAGGACATAGTAAGCCATAAATGTCCTGAAATAGACATAAGTCGTCTGATCTGAGGAAACTCTTCGAGAGATATCATAACCGTCGGATCGAGGAAAGTAGAAGGATAGGATAAGCAAGGCCAAAGGCCCGAGATCCCGAATAGCCGAATTCCCAACAGTTGTTGGATCATGTTAAACCTTTTTGGGTTAAAGAATCACCATTGCATGAAGTCAAGTTACTCGAGGGTTACACTTCGGGGAATCTCATTTCGGGAGAATTGGGAAGTGGAGAAATCGAATTACCCAAAGTCTTGAAGTGGACATGAGTCATCCGATCAGAGGAACACTTTGGGAAGTATCATGACCATTAGATCAAGGGGAAGAACATGTGCCACATGAAGAGATCTACGTCAGCAAGGACACGTGGTGTAATCAGATGATGACAAGTGCCAAGGTCTCATAGGTACTTTAGGCATATGTAACCCACAAATATAAGTGACATGTGGCAGCCACTAAGTCAGTCCCATGTCAACAAGTGAGTGAGGAAGTTACGTCACTCTAGGATTTTTTCACTTCGGGAGTTTCACCACCAGCAAACACCCGAAGTCCTAAAACAGACGTGATTCGTCTGATCTGAAGAACACTTCGGGAGTGTTCTTTACCGTTGATCAAATACAGTGGAAGGATAGTGTAAGTGGAAGTGTCAACCGACAACAAAAGGTCTCCACCATTTTATGACTTTTTCGGCAGGTGATCACTCCGGAGGAAATTGGATCAACGATTATCCGAACCCCCGAACCCTCGAATTCATGAAATAAACGTGAACCGTTCACTCACCTGTAGATTAAGTCATGGTCATCAATTTGTTAAAAACCTCTGGAAAAGATAGGATCATTCGACTAATGGAAGAACAAATGTTGATCGTCCGATCTATTTCACTGGAATCTGATTCGGGAGATTTGAAAGGTTGTAAAGGCCTGACATCCCGAAGGACGAAGTATCGAAGAACATGGTCCCAACACTGGACATATGCGGGCTAAAAGGAAAAGGGGGAAATAAGAGACAATTCTTAAATTAATAAGCCTGTGGTTTTGTGTTCGTTGTCACATGTAAATGGGTTGAAGGAAGCGCCTTTGTAGAACTCGGTTTCTGCAATATTTGTAGAGATCTGGACTCGAGTTAAAAAGAAATCGATCCATACCTATGATCGATTTATGAAAAATAGGTCATATGGTTTTTAAAATGATGTGTGGTTATGAAAAGTCATGTTAATGACCGTGTTACTTAAAAACAAGGGATATGTAATATTTAATGAACATACATGTTGTTAATGAAGAGTTGTGTTGAAAAGTTTAAAGGCTTATAAATTTGTTGAGATGTGAATTAGAAAATGGCATATGTCAATGTCTTATTGAAGATCAAGAATAGAAGGAGACAGAGCAACAATTATGGAATCTAGTGTTTGAAATAGAAGACCTTTATTGGACTGCAATATATACATTGAAGATTAAATGACAGAAGCAGAGAGAGGAGCAGTCAATAAATGATACATAAGTTTTTCTAGAGTCAGAAATTAAGGGTGGTTGGGAGGTGCTAGGGTGGGTTGGAGCCTGCAGGGGAGTAGGTGTTTCCTTGTCAGTTGTAGTTGACTAAACAAGGGGTTGAACCCTCCTACTAGTTGGTGATGGTGAACAAGGGTGTGGGTGCATCCTTATCAGTGGATGTTGATCTAAGAGGAAGAACATCTTCCTTCTATGTAACTTGTAAAAAAAAAATTTGCAATTAATAGAAAAGTGTTTGTGGTTTTCCCAATTGGGTTCCACGATAAAATTTTGTGTTAAAATATTGATTGCATTAAAAGAAAAATTGATAAAATTATTTTGTCACTGATTCACCCCCCCTCTCAGTGACAGGATCTGGTCCTTCAATTGGTATCAGAGCGGGTCTCTTCATTAAATATTTAAATCACTTGAAGAGAAATATACATCAAAATGGATCAACAGTTGAAGATTTCATTAAAAGTCCCCCTATTTGATGGTGAAGACTATGTTTTCTGGAGTGTTAGAATGAAAATATATTTGATGTCCATTGGACTGGAAGTATGGACATTAGTTGAAAAATGATATGATGTTCCAAAAGTCACTCCCACAAAAGAAGAAGACAAGAAGACAAGAAGAAATTTTGGGAACATGCAAAGGATTTAAACACACTACAAGATGGACTGAGTAAGAAGATCCTTGCTAAAGTACTAAACTGTAAAACTGTAAAATAGCTCTAGGATAAATTGGAAACTATATGTGCAGGAGATTCCAAGGTAAAGAGGACTAAACTTCAGACTCTCAAAGTACAATATGAAGGTCTAAAAATGAAGGATGAAGAAAATATATCAAAGTACTTCAAAAGAGTTGATAATATTGTTAATGAAATCAGAGGTTTGGGAGTAGAAGTGTCAGACAATGAGTTAGTTGAAAAGATACTAAGAAAACTTCCTATGTTGTATAATCCTAAAGTGTCCACTCTTGAAGATCGAGAAAATCTAGATCAACTCATCATGGATGAATTGTATGGAATCCTCATAGCCTATGAGTTAATATTAGGTCATGGGAGTCTCCCAAAAGGAGACGCATCTTTCAAGGTGCTCAAGAAAACAAAAAATCAGAAGAAAAAACCTCAACTCAACCATCATGAAGAATCTGATGTAGAAGAAGCCAATTTTATTAAAAAACTTCATAAAGGATCAGGGAGGTACAAAGGCAAGCTTCCTTTCAAATGTTTTAATTGTGGCAAGGTTGGCCACTTTGCAGCCAAGTGTCTCTATCCCAAGGATAACCTTTAAGATGAACAAGACACAAATAAAAAATACAAGAAGAAGGGAAAACCCAACTACAAGAAAATGTTTTACAAAGGGAAAAAGATTTTTTACTCAAAAGAAGAAAACAACAATTCATCAGAGTCTAGTGATGGTGATGATGATGAAGTCTTTTTTCTAGGTATTGAAGAGCCTAATGAGATAGAAGAAATTGAGCATGAGGAAGAGTTAGAAGATGAAGCAGAGGTTACTATGGAAGAATAACTTATTTGTGCCTTGGATGAATTAAGAAGATACAAAACTAGATATAGACAACTGAAAAGTTTTGTAGTTAAACAAAAGGAAAAACATGAAAAGAAAGAAAAAGAGATGGAGAAACTCATGAGCAACCTGAAAAAACAAATCCTAGAAGCAAATAGGATGGAGGAAATTATGGAAAAGTCTCTTAAAGAGAAACAAATAACCTGTGAAAGAATGGACACAGAATTAGTTTACCTAAGAAAAGAACTTGATGCAAAACTTATTCGAACAAGATATAAAAATAACTTTAAAATATTAGATAAGATTATTACCACACAAAGGGATTCAGGTAACAAAAATGGAGTAGGTTACTCTCAAGAATAAAACCAAGTTAATTCAAAATCTTATGTAGTTTCTCTCCTCGGTACATTCAAGAAGAAATATGAAGAAAATACAAGTAATGATTAGAACTCCAGAGGACTGCTTCCACCCATCAAGAAGGAATATAAGACAACTCCAAAGAAGGTTTATAAAAATAGGTATCCTCACATTTTATTTGGTTATTCCTTTGCATGCTCTAATTTTGGACACAAAGCTATGAATTGTAGAGCATATGGAAGGAAAAACTTGAGGGTTAAGAAATATAACCTTAAAGATAACCAAACAGTAAATCAAGTTAAAAGCAGAAATTATAACTCCTTTGCACCTCTACAAGAAGGGAACCTAGAATGCTTTAGATGTCATAATTATGGACATAAAGCCAGTAATTGCAGATTAATGGAAGTCTTAGAAAAAACAAAGTTCATTAAAGAGCAAAAAAAGCTTTGGAAATAAAAAACATCAAAAGAGGAATGTCTTATTGCCTTGAAAGCTCTCAAATCCTATGTATAGACACTGTCAACTAGGGAAGCAAACTAGAATAAGGTTCAAAACAAAAGAATACTCAACCTCAAAACCTTTAGAGCTCATTCACACCAACCTCTGTGGACCTACAAGGACCAATGGTTTTCAAGGAGATTCCTACTTTATGTTGTTCATTGATGATTTTACTAGAATGGGTTGGGTATGTTTTCTCAAGGAAAAATCAGAAGCACTTAACAATTCAAATATTTTAAGAACCTTGTTGAAAATGAAAAAGAGACAAAAATCAAATGTCTTAGATCAGACAATGGTGATGAGTTCACCTCAAAAGAGTTTCATCTCTTCTGTGAAACCCATGGAATAAAAAGACAATTCTCTGCTGTCAAAACACCTTGGGAAAATGGGATTGTTGAGAGAAGGAATAGAACAGTCCAAGAGGCTGCAAGGACTATGCTCAATGAAGAAAAATTATATGATGGATATTGGAGGGAAGTTGTAAGAAAAACAATATACATATTGAACAGAGGCCAACTCAATATTAATAGTAATAAGACTCCTTATGAACTATGGTTTGGAAGAGATCCTTCGGTAAAATACTTTAAGGTCTTTGGAAGTAAGTGTTACATCAAAAGGCTTCATGAGAATCTCGGAAAATTTGATGCTAGATATGATGAAGGTATATTTATTGGATATGCTTCTACCAAGAAAGCATACAGATGCTACAATATTAGATTACATAAGATTGTTGAGAGTGCAGATGTCAAGGTGGATGATTTAAAAACAATAAGGATCAAACATCAAGAGACTATACTTGACAATGAATATGAAGATGATGTTGAGTCAGTTGGTACACAAGCAGAAGAAGTAGAAGAGAATAAAGAAGAAAAGGAAGAGGATGATATGGATACTAGTGAAGATGAGGAAGATATTTGAGAATAAGAGATAAGAGAAGAATACCCAAGAAGAGACACAAAGACACCCTCAATAATGACTCAAAGGAAACATCCTGAAGAATTGATTATTGGAAATAAAAGTGATGGAGTGCAGACAAGAAGACAATTGTTGTATCAGACATAAATAACACTTTTGTCACATATTGAGCCCAACTCAATCAAAGAGGCATGTAAATATGAGAATTGGGTCAATGTTATGAATGAACAATTGGACCAGATTGAAAAAAATCAAACTTGGGAACTAGTTCCAAGACCAAAAAATAAGAATGTCATTGGAACTAAATGGGTGTATAAAAACAAAGTGGATGAGAATGGGAAAGTAATCAGGAACAAATCCATATTGGTATGTAAGGGGTATGCTCAGGTCGAAGGGGTAGACTTTGAAGAAACCTTTGCACTCGTGGCCAGATTAGAGGCAATTAGGATGTTCTTAGCCTTTGCCAGCTACAAAAAATTTAAAGTATACCATATGGATGTCAAGTCAGCATTTCACAATGGAAACTTAGAAGAGGAAGTCTATATTGAGAAACCAGAAGGATTTCAATTAACTAACAAAGGAGATTATGCATGTAAACTGAAGAAAGCACTATATGGGATAAAAAAAACACCCAAAGTATGGTATGCAAGGCTAGATTATTATTTACAAGTACAAGGTCCCAAAAGAGGATCAACAGACAACAATATTTATTGTAACATTGTTGGTAATAACATGATTATTGTGTAATTATATGTTGATGATATTATATTTGGGAGTGATGATGAAAAAATGAGTAAGGACTTTGCTAGAAGGATGCAGTAAGAATTTGAAATGTCCTTGATTGGTGAACTAAATTTCTTTCTTGGATTACAAATAGTACAGTCCAAAAGGGGATTATTTATCCATCATTCCAAGTATGTTAAAGATATGATTAATAAATTCCAGTTAGAGTATTGCAAACATGTTAGTACACCTATGATAGTTGGATGCAAACTAAGCAAAGAATATGAGTCCAAAGATGTAGACCCAAAACACTACAGATCAATGAGTGGGAGTTTACTCTATGTAAAAACTTCCATACTTAATGTCAAGAAAGTTGTTGGGACGGTGGTTAGATTCCAAATAGCACCAAAAGAGATCCATGCTCAAGTTGTGAAAAGAATCTTTAGGTATTTGAAAGGAACCATAGATCTTGGTTTGTGGTACCCTAGCAAGGATTCATTCACTTTAAAGGCCTATTCATATGAAGATTGGGTAGGTTGTGTAGATGACAGAAAAATTACAAGTGGAGGAGCATTCTTCTTGGGAGAATCAATGGTATCTTGGATAAGCAAGAAACAATCATCAATTTCTCTATCCACCACTGAAGTTGAGTATATTGTAGCAGCAGAATGTTGCACACAAGTGGAATGGATGAAACAAACCTTACAAGACATCAAAATAGTATTTTTTGAGCCAACTACTATCTATTGTGATCATACAAGTGTTATAAGTCTCTCCAAGAACCCTGTACAACACTCTAAATCAAAACAAATTCGAATAAAATACCACTATCTAAGAGATCAGGTTGAAAATAAGAACATTAAATTGGAATATGTCCCAACACAAGAACAGGTTACAGATATTTTTACTAAACCCTTAAGTAGAGATGTATTTGAATATATTAGAAAATGATTGGGACTATTCCCTCTTCCAATCTAATCTCTCAAGAAAATAATGCATCAATTGGCATCAATTTAGGGGGATTCATTCAGTTATGACAGAAAAAGTATGATTGCAGGAGAAGTTACCTATGTTTAGATTTTGGTCAGTAACATACAGACAGACAAATCCTTACCATAAGGGGAGCAACCCTTTGCCATTGATGTCAAAGGGGGAGAGTTACTTCATAAAGAAAATCATCATCACAGGGGGAGTTTGTATGAAGTTAGAGTGTTGCCCTCAATGATAAAGGGGGATATTGTTGGACATATTGTCATTGATGTCAACAACCCTGATGCACATGAAGCTCAGAAGGAAAAGCACAGTGTAAAAACATGATTGTGATCGAAATCCCCACAGGAAAAACTAGGACCGTTGGATATGCAAGCGCCAGATCAACGGTAGGGATTGATTGCAGAACGCGAAGGGATAATTAAACTACACACTATTTCCAATCCCTCAATTAGTCTAGATCGTCAGATCTCATCGACTCAAAGATCAACGACTATGGTTGATCCACCAAACGATCAAATTAATACATAATCGTTGGATATACAAGCGATATATCAAGGGTAGGGATTGATTGCAGAGCACGAAGGGAGAATTAAACTACACATTATTTCCAATTCCGCAATTAGTCTAGACCATCAGATCTCATTGATTCAAATATCGACGAATGTGGTTGACCCACCAATAATTGCACAACTTCAATTGCGGAGTTTGGGCGACGAACTAAATCACACACAAGTTACGGTTCCGCAATCCACATCGACTGTTGGATCAAGTTAAGTGGAAGGATACGATAAGCAAAGACAAAGTCCATCTGATACGAAGTCTCCAAGTAAATGAGCACCGTCTGATGTATTCAGAGCGTGCCAAGGTAGTAGTGGTCAACTTCGGTGCTGACCACTTCGGGAGAAAAGGGTTGAGAACCAATAAGATCACCCGAAGGCCAAAGTAAGTAAATGTGGACCATCCTATATGAAGAACTCTTAGGGAGACATCAAGACCGTCAGATCATTTTTAGTGGAAGGATAGAGTAAGCCACAAATGTCTTGAAATAGATGTAAGTCATCTGATCTGAGGAAACACTTCGAGAGATAGCCTAACCATCAGATCGAGGAAAGTATAAGGATAGGACAGGCAAGGCCAAAGGACCAAGATCTCGAATAGCTGAATTCCCGACAATCGTTGGATCGTGTTAAGACTTTTCGGGTTAAAGAATGACTATTGGATGAAGTCAAGTTACTCGAGGGTTACACTTCGGGGAATCTCACTTCAGGAGAATTGGGAAGTGGATAAATTGAATTACTCGAACTCCCGAAGGCCAAAGTCCCGAAGTGGACATGAGTCGTCCGATGAGAGGAACACTTTGGGAAGTATCTTGACCATTAGATTAAGGATAAGAACATGTGCCACATGAAGAGATCTACATCAACAAGAACATGTGGTGTAAATAGATGATGACAAGTGTGAAGGTATCATAGGTACTTTAGGCATACATAAGCCACGAATCTAAGTGACATCTAGAAGCCACTCAGTTAGTGCCACATCAACAAGTGACGTCAGGAAGTTACGTCACTCCGGGAGTTTTTCACTTCGAGAGTTTCACAACCAACAAACACCCGAAGGTCGAAGTCCTGAAATAGACATGAGTCGTTCGATCTAAAGAACACTTCAGAAGTGTTCTCAATCATTGATCAAATACAATGGAAGGACAACATAAGTGGAAGTGTTAATCGACAACAAAAATTCTCCATCGTTTTATGACTTATTCGACAGGTGATCACTCTGGAGGAAATTGGAGCAACGATTATCCGAACCCCTGAAGCCCCAAATTCCCGAAATAAACGTGAACCGTTCACTCACCTATAGATTAAGTCATGGTCGTCGATTTGTTCAAAACCTTTGGGCAAGCCAGGATCGTCCGACTAACGAAAGAATGAATGTTGACCATCTGATCTGTTTCGGTGGAATCTGATTCGGGATATTTGAAAGGTTGCAAAGGCCTGACGTCCCAAAGGATGAAGTATTGAAGAACATGGTCCCAGCACTAGACATATGGGGGGGGCTAAAAGGAAAAGGGAGAAACAAGAGACAATTCTTAAATTAATAAGCCTGTGGTTCTACACCTGTGGTTACATGTAAATGGGTTGAAGGAAGTGCCTCTGCAGGACTCGATTTCTGCAAAATTTGCAGAGAGACGGAATCGAGTTAAAAAGAAATCGATCCATACCTATGATCGATTTATGAAAAACAGGTCAGATGGTTCTTAAAATGATGTGTGGTTATGGAAAGTCATGTTAATGACTGTGTTACTTAAAAACAAGGGTTATGTAATATTTAATGAACATACATGTTGTTTATGAAGAGTTGTGTTGAAAAGTGTAAAGGCTTATAAATTTGTTGAGATGTGAATTAGAAAATGGTGTTTTTCAATGTCTTGATGAAGATCAAGAACAGAAGGAGACAGAGAAACAATTATGGAATCCAGTGTTTGAAATAGAATACCTTTATTGGACTGCAACAGGTACATTTAATATTAAATGACAGAAGCAGAGAGAGGAGCATTCAAGAGATGATACAGAAGTTTTTCTAGAGTCAGAAATTAAGGGTGGTTGGGAGGTACTAGGGCAGGTTGGAGCCTGCAGGGGAGTAGGTGCCTCCTTGTCAGTTATAGCTGACTAAATAGGGGGATAAACCCTCCTACCAGTTGGTGTTGGTGAATAGGGGTGTGGGTGCATTATGATCAGTGGATGTTGATCTAAGAGGAAGAACATATTCCTTCTATGTAACTTGTAAAACATAATTTTGCAGTTAATAGAAAAGTGTTTGTGGTTTTCCCAATTGGGTTCCACGATAAACTTTTGTGTTAAAATATTGATTGCATTAAAATAAAAATTGATAAAATTATTGTGTCACTGATTCACCCCCCCCTCTCAGTGATAAGATCTAGTCCTTCATTTTCAACCTTTTTTTAGATCCTTGATCAATATTGAAATTTCATCCAAATAATTTTGTATGTCATACATTTTTCTTTTTGGAAATGTATGTATAGTTTTTTCTAAGGAACATTTCCACATGAAACCCTCGAAGAACTTCCTCACATTCTTTAAATGGTACCTAGGGTAAATGTTGTTAGTGGACAACATATACATCTAAACCTAAGGGACCTTGGTGTATTCAACCTCATGGCCTTGTTTGTCATAACAACTTCAACATGGTAGTTTGAACCACTTGAGATAACCCTTCAACCCACACACACACACATTTATGTTGATGCAAGAAAATTATCCTGATCAGCCACACAAGCTTACCCATGACTCAAATACCCAATTAGACCTCTCTCTATTGAAATGAAAATCCCTTTGATTATGGATCAGTTTTCGCCTACAAGTTAATATGTTCTTTTGATGCTATTTATCTAACCTAAGATAAACAAATGAGTGAAAATGTAGAAATAAAAATAAAAATGGGGTGGATGCAAGAATGAAATGAAATATATAAAATGTAGTTAATTTAATCCTATCTAAAGGATCAAATAAGAAAATCCAAAAATTCAACTAATAACAGGGAGGATAGTCTCGCTACTATCATAAATGAACCCGAGTCACACCCTCCCAACCCCCTCTCATAGTGAAACGATCCCATTTCCAAGAGCACTTTCTTGTCACAAAACTAGTTAGTAACTAAGATGAAACGAAACACAATTAAACATATAACAGTAGGGAATATTCCACTAACTAAATCACATGCAAAATAAAAAATCTCAAGCAACCAAGAATAGTACCAAGTCACTGATAAACTTCCTATTTCATATCAAACATTAACTAAGATAAGAGAGAATAGAAAACATAACATGAGAAGATTCCCATAGGTTATAATTCTCACATCCAAAATAATTAAGAGAACTAAGAAAGGAGTGAAGAGTCCCAAGACCAAACATAATGCCGCAATAGTATAAAATAACTAGTTAACAATAGTTTCTTTATTAACAATGAAGATAGCTTACACTCCCAAAAAGAGAAACTTTTGTTGAAATGCAATGGATTTGTTTATAGTTACTTCATTTCTCTCAACCAACTTCCATCTTCATGGTTCTTCAACTACCCTAGATGACTCTTCAGCTACCCTAAATAACTCTTGAGTTCCTAGTTCTTATCTTATTATAATTTCATCTTATTCTCACTTTGACCATTCATTTAGATGTGAGAATCTTTACTTCATAAAATCAAGAAATTGCAAATTTTCTCACATAAGTGAGCCTTCATAAAACACTCTCTTGACCAAATGACATATATTTCTATCACTATATGTCCCTCTTTCATTTTTTCTTGCATGCTTCCAACACTTCATTCTTGAGTTTGTGTTGGTTTCTAGTTGGTTGGAACTTGTGTTGTCTTCACATTCATTACTCAGTTGGTGATGCCATATCATTCTCTTTAATCTTTCCTTTCTCATAATGATACTTTCTCAAAAATGGATCTTCCTTTAAGATTGGAAGGTTACCCTTTCATCCCTCCATGTTTTCTTTGGTTCAAGAATGCTTCTTTGCTCCCTACACTTGAGCAAATTGCATTGGATTTCGATCTTGCATTCATTTTCCTCACTCCCGCTTTTATGCCTTAATTTTTCAACCAACTTAATACACAATCAATACTTTGTAATAAAATGACATAAAATATTTCTCGGATTAACAAGATACTTATGAGACATAGGATAACATATTATATCAGTTGCCCAATAATCCATTAAACAAATCATAACAACATGAATAGCATACTAGTTTAACAAAGAAATGCATGCTTAATTAACAAGAAATAATTAACATGATTGAAAAATGATCGATGAATGAGATCAAGATGAGGTTGATTTCCATTATGCAGATGCACAATGTCATCTTGCAACTTCTGAGTGCTTGCAATGGGAGAAACCACATTCAATCCACCATTTAAAAATTTATGTTAGTAAACATTGTTTTTAAATAAATGTCAGCAATAAATTAGAATCCAACATTACTAGGGAATATGGGGCATGTAACTAATAAATATAAGGATTAAAACGAGTGAGGAGTGTGATTTGGAAATCAATCTTGGAATTTGATAAAGGAATGATGGTTCTAGGCCTTCTGCCTAAATTTTTAAAAGTATTGTCATTTAATAAAAAACTATGTTAATTTTAACTAAAGCACAATAACCATGAATTGACAACCAAGTATTCCTTGTGGCCAGTAGATTTATAATTAATTAGGTGTGAGGAACCTAATTTCATTCTTATATTTTTCCCAACTATCATTGGTTGTCATGTATTGAATCTAGCCAACTCTCTTGCCTATGTCGTCCAATAATCGGTTAGTAAAATATAAAAAATCATCCTTGAAATGCTATGAAAAACAAATACATATAAAATAAAACATCGAAGGGATTATTGAAGCTCAAAAATAGTTGAGTTAAGATTTTGGGAAATCCTTTTTCTCCAACACTTTCCCGCGATGTTGAAATGGACACTTGACACTGAGAGGGGAGGGTGAATCAGTGTCACAAAACTTTGGACAATTTTCCACTTTTCATAAATTAATTGAACAACATATATTTATTTCATTATCTCAACCAATATATAAAAGAATAAATATTTTATTTATTTATTTAACTTGAATGAATACATAAGATGAATCTTTGAATATATTCAACTTCAAGAAACTATGAGAGACCCAACTCTTTGTTACAAGACCCAACTTGTAGTTCTCAGATCCAACTGAGAAATGAGGAATCCAACCCTCATAACAAGTCCCATATTGTTGATCTCAGATCCAACTAAGATGTGAGGAATCCAATCTTCATACAAGACCCATCTTGTAAACAGACACCAAACTGATAGAATGAACCTTCATTCAATCCATTATATAAAAATATATATACTTCAACAAATTCAACTACCCTTTCTTCTCACCATTCTTTCTTGTTTATATAGTCTGTCAACTGGTGTGAATTTGAATCATTGCATCTTTTGATATTGAACCATTGTACCTTTTCATTTAAATAATAAATTTAAACTTTAAATAATATCATTTTTCGTTTTATCCTTTATTAATAATGCTCATGATTTAACTCTCTTAATCATGACTTTGTGTTGGTTATTTTGTCTTCATGAGTTGATCACAGACATGGATCGACTCATTATATCACTCTCATGCTTTTGTTATGTCCTCAATTCATCAACATATCATATTCGATATTTCACCTATTCTCTGTATTATTATGGTGTTAATTCTCTCTCAAATTGCAGAGATGAAATCTATATGAGGTGCTTCCTTCAAACCATTTTCATATGACCATAGGTGCAGAACCATGGGCTTATTAATTTAAGCATTGCCTCTTCTTTACGCTTATTTATTTATTCCATACGGCCGTAGGTGGTGACCAGGAGCTAGTCTAAATAAGTGCTTGATCACTTGTCAATATCGATGGTCATGTTTTAATCTCACGATGAGATGGACGGTTACTATTTACTTCGGGATTTTGGGGGTCCGAAGGTCTGGGTAATCATTGTTCCCATTTCCAACGGAGTTAGTCAGCGCCGGAATTGAATGTCTCTTGAACTGACGGTTGAGAATGCTCCCAGAGTTATCTTAGATCAACAATCAGTGTTGACTTCAGCCTTCAGTGCTTCGGTTGATTTCTTCTACATAGGACTTCAATCTTTCGTAGTACATTTCGTCGAAGTAGATCGAATGGTTGGATTTTACTTGCACGATGAATGATTCTCTTTCATTTCAGAACTTTGGGACTCTGGTAATTCGCTGGTGGAAAAACTGCTGAAGTACATACTCCCAGAGTGACGTAGCTATGGACGTCACTTGTTGACATGGAACTAACCAAGTGGTTACCACGTGTCACATATATTTGTGACTTATGCATACCTGAAATGATAAAAACACCTTGACACTTGTCACCATTTTATTTTTTCATGTGTCCTTGTTGATGTGGTCTGCTGATGTGGATCTCCTGATGTGTGTGCTACCTCAGAACTTCGACCTTCGGGTGAACTCATATGTTCTGAATCCTTTTTCGCCGAAGTGGTCAGCATCGAAGTTGACCACTATTCTGATCCAACGATCATCATGTATTGTCCAGATCCAATGGTCCTAATTTACTTCGGGACTTCGGGGATCTAACCTTCGTATTTTCTTATCCTATCCTTCCACTTTACTCGATCCAACAATCAGTATATTATCCGAAGTGTTCCTTGGATCATACGCCTCATGTCCACTTCAAGACTTCGACCTTCAGGTAATCTTACCCTTTCTGGGCTTCTTTTTCCTAGAGTAGTCAGTGTCGGAGTTGACTGTTGTTGATATAATGGTTCCAGATCCGATGGTCCTCATTCACTTCGAGACTTTGAGTCTCCGACCTTCGTCTTTTTTTATCCTATCCTTCCACTTTACTTGATCCAACGGTCGATATATTATCTGAAGTGTTCCTTAGATCAGACGGCTTGTGTCTACTTCTGGACACTTTGTGGCTTACTCTGTCTTTCCACTAAACTTGATCCAATGGTCAGGATACTTCCCGAAGTGTTCCTCAGATCGGACGACTCATGTCCATTTTGGGACTTCAGCCTTCAGGTAATCTTTACTCGTTCTGAGCTTCTTTCCTCTGAAGTGATCAACGTCAGAGTTGACCACTATTTATCTAACGATTCCCCTTTTCTATTCCATATCGATGACTAATACTTAACTCTAGATCAAATCTTGATCTAACAGCTGGGAAACATCGTGAAATGATAATGGACGGATTTTGTGCATCATTTCTTCTGATATTGTTGTTTTATACTTGTTTTCCAACTGAACTAAGGATATTTGCATGCTCTGATCTTGTGCAATCTAATACGCTTCCTATTGGCGCAAGTTTGATCATACAAGGGTCCTTCTCAGGTTACCAACAAAAGGTACCAAGTAGTCGAGAGCGTTGGAATTTTCATCTCCTCTGAAGAGAAGAAGTCTCACCTGAAGAATTGTTGAGACAAATAGATGGGGAAGGGTAAGGAAAAACTTAGGAGGATCCACAGAACCTTCAAGACTCATCATGATCTTGCGCAAGAGACATGAACATATTTGAATCTTATGTGTGCAAGAATCGAACCTACTTACATTGCGAACAAGCATTTAAACACAGAACCATCAAGTACAACTTATAAACCATAAAGAAGTACTGTAATGCATAAGTAAACACACAGAGACACATCATATTTTGAAAATTCAGGTCCTTCTTCATACTATCTTCAAGATCTTTCTTAAATTATAGACTCATAAATGCATAGTAGTGCTCTATACAGACTCTTGGCTCTGGACTCATGTCGCAGGGCTCCAATTCTCAGACTGATATGTCGATTACATTACAGACTTGGGACTTGACTTGACTCAAATGAAAACAACCTCACTAAGAGGGAAAGATCGAACTGAACTTAATCACAATCCAGTTGAATCAATAGCTAACCAACCCCTTTTACAATCATGTTCATCCCTATATATAATCTAGGTTGTGTCTTTCATCTCGATTTGCACGCTTTCTTGTTTTGTTGCAACTGTTGTTGCTTAGCTGGCGTTGCGCTGTCTTTCGCAACTGAAGCTTGCACAACTCCTGCTCAGTCAAAACTTGTGAGATTCCTTATCCCAAAACTGAAGGGCCCAATAAGCTCCAACCACAACATTCCTTATCCCAAAAATGAAGGGCCCAATAAGCTCCAACCACAACACTTGACTCGCCCTCGAGTCAAGTGCTTGGTTCTTTCACAAATTTCAGAAGCGTCTGTTGTTTTCCCTTGTCCTCCTTTTCTTATTCCTTCTTCTCTTATGTTTGTCCTTTTTCTTCTTTTGCCTCTTCAAACGAAGGACCCAATTCTGGGACCAACTGTTGGATCTTGACCAAGTTTTGGGAGATTCTTGGTCATATTGACCTATTTTGGGACTTCGATAGCCTGTCGAAGGAGGAACGCAAGATGAAGTAGAGATCAAGGGATATTGGCCCACTTTTGGGTCCTTTTGGGTTTTTGGGATTATGTAATGGGATTGGGATGTCGACCCATGGGTTTACCCATGTTTAGGCCTATTTTGTATGTATAAATAGAAGGCTAGGCAATGTAATAAGTAGTTGAATAGGCATCTATGTGATGTATGCTAAGTGCAAGTAGGGTTTTGTAAGTACTTTGTACATGACTGTGAGAGACTTGCAGAGATAAGTGTAAGTGGTTCTAACAGATGGTGGAAGGATTTGTGATGTATCGCAAGGAAGAAGGATCTAGCGAGATATGTCGATATTTTGTCCTATGCGGAGTAGGGTTTTGATGGCTCTGTGCTTGTAACTAATTGAATGAAGACAATAAAGAAGGAGAGTTGGTGGACGTAGCCCCGGGGTGGGGGTGAACCACGTAAACACTGTGTCGTCTTGCTTTGTGCTTGTCTGGATGTGTTTATATATTCTTTTGCTAAGTGCTTAGAGATGATTAGATAGATACGCTTATGCTTAGTGCTAATGATGTATAAGAATGTTAGATCTGATCTATATGAATGTGTTGAGTTCTTGATCTACTAGATCTGACCTATCTATTGATTAAGTGCTTAAATACGTTATATCAGTGTGAATGTTGTGAAGCCCTGTTTTATCAGTGAAGTGATTATCGATTGTATATTGAAGAACTGACGGTGCTAAGTGCTTTATTAAGTATTATAATCACATATCTATGTCCCATCTAAGGTTGTAGACACCTGATTCTTGCAACCACCCCTGCCTCTACCTCGGGTGAGACTTCATCTGCTTCATAGGTGTTTCCAAAAGGGTCGGTAGTTAGGGATTTGTTGGTGTGCTTTTGTAGCATTGAACCCTGGGTCTGACCCTATGCCAACACCAACTCTAAGGCTCGCTCCTTCACTCCTTGAAAGTTTCCAACTTTATCCTGCCACTTCCTGGCAAGGAGTGATGCCTCTGCAAAAAATTATTGGGTCGCATATTTACTACACCCCTTTGTCTTGGACGGGACCAACAAGTACCACTCATAATCTGTTGTTGCATCAACTTGATGCATATGCATGTACACTTTCTGAATGACAGGTCAGAAGTTGCGCAACTCTTTCTTTGCTATGGACTGTGCCTCAAAGAGGGAATTCAGTTCATTGTATGCCTATTGGATTTGGTTGAAATTTTGTTGTTGCTCCATCGGATCCATTGTGGCCACAGCTTCTTCATTTAGCACCTAGATCTTGGTGCGCACCTCCTCCATGACCTAGTTGCGTCGAGTGATGATGCCCATCCAATCATCGACTTCCCTAAAAATCTTTGTGCATTCGGTTGTGTGCTTGTGTAGTGTTGCTCGGGCATTGTTGCCTTGAAGTACTATATTTTGCATCTTCTCTTGCAACTTCTGAGACTACTGCTCGTTGAGTCTGTCATAATTGTGATTCCATATGCTCAGTGCGAGTGGCGAGTTGTGTCCATTCTCCTTGGATAAGCTCAATATGATTCTTTGGATCACCTGCATCACTGGCTTCAGGTAGTTGGGGTGTGGCCTAGCGAATCTATGACTAGGCTTCATCAAGCCTTTATTTCACTCTTTCCAGTCTATGCTCAATCTAGGCCTTGGAATGTTCTTCTTGTTTTCTTGATGATTGCGCAAGGAACACTTCCTCCCTCATGACCTCGACAGACCTCTCGGCCTGCTGAAGCCTTTTCTCCAGTTGATCAGTTGATTCTCTGATCATTCCAAATAAGTGCGTCGTTGGCCACTGTACTAGGTCAGCGGATGAAGGGGCTACGTCTCTGGGTGTTCGTGTCTGCAATGGAAGTCCATTGGTCGTTGAATGCTCCAAGCGAGTGTTGTTGGGAAATTGTACCCTACGGACTAACAAGCTAGGGCTTAAACTTGCATGCAGATCATGACCCTTAAGAAATGACTTTTAACCTTCTACCCCAAACCTAAAATCTTTTTTCACATGCAAACATGGGAAGAATCAACTAACCGTTTTATCGATGGTTGGTGTAGATCCTCCGTTGAGCTTTATCCCATTGCTCCTGCTGCTCCTTCCAAAAAGCGATCCTGCAATCAAGACAAAACTACGCATGCATGCTATTGTTCTACTAGAGGATTAGAGATTAAACATAAATCAAATGAAACACATAAGACTCGTGCATTTGGGACGGGAAAAGCATCTTTTTATTAATCTCAATATGAATCACTTACAATGATGTTAGAGACCGGCCACCGTTCCTCAATCCTGATCCTGGGCTCCTCCTCTTCTTTGTCCTCCAACTGCTTTGCTTGAATTCTCCTAAAGCTTGAGGAAAGGCTAAAGGGTTGGGACAAAATGGATTCAGCAATTGGGCAGAGTTTCTTTGCTATGATTTTCCTCCTTTG
>ML782566.1:185133-196192 GCA_009831015.1 Picea engelmannii | reverse complement strand
TTCTAACACTTGTCTAAAAACCATAAAACAACAAATTTTTCCTTTTGTCTTTCCTATCAAAACATTAAGTAAGAAAAACACAAGCTAAGGATATGAGGCCCTAACTTACTGACTGTGCACCCTAGACTCCAAACCCTGAAAGGCACACTTCTCACCACAGGAGGGGATGACTGCCCCACCCAGGCTGAAAGGCAACCAGACAAGGCCCGCGACTGTCACTGAGACATCACGCGTTCAAATGCATGCTGAGCTACAACAGCACGTGGGTACCTGTGAGCAGAACTGAAACAGCCCGCGTGTAGGTATAAAATCAAAGAAAAAATCAAACACAGGCAGCCCAGACCTGAAAGAGGCCTCTGGTATTGACAACCAGGGTCTCTGAAAGGCTTGGATGCTTCTACCTTAACAGAAAAGGAACATTTGCAAAAAGAAAACAAATGCAAAGAATAAACGACATTGTAAGGAAGACTGAAAACAAGACAGTAAACTAATCAAGACCCAGACAGGATCCAGAAAGCCCCCTGAGAAGGTAAACTTCTGACAGGGAAGAGGAGACTGCCTCTTAAGCTTCCTGGGCTCTACACACTACTGAAACCACTACAGCAGGCGTTCAAACACGGGCTGTAGAAGGTTAGGTTGCGAGTTACACGCGTGCAGGCCTTATGCAGGCCGCGTGTACCTCTGTGTGTCTCGAGAATAAATGTCAAGCAACAGTCAAGGAAAAACTGGTATAGATAACCAGGTTCCCTGCTAGATTTTGACCTAACAGAAAACAAAAACAGCAAAGAAACAGAAACTTTATTCCTTTAAACTACCCAAAAACCTTCAATGAAATCCGGAAACCCTAAGAGTAAAATATCCCCAGTATGGTCGCCAATTCTGTTGTTGGGAAATTGTACCCTACGGACTAACAAGCTAGGGCTTAAACTTGCATGCAGATCATGACCCTTAAGAAATGACTTTTAACCTTCTACCCCAAACCTTAAATCCTTTTTCACATGCAAACATGGGAAGAATCAACTAACCGTTTTATCGATGGTTGGTGTAGATCCTCTGTTGAGATTTATCCCGTTGCTCCTTCTGCTCCTTCCAAAAAGCGATCCTGCAATCAAGACAAAATTACGCATGCATGCTATTGTTCTACTAGAGGATTAGAGATTAAACATAAATCAAATGAAACACATAAGACTCGTGCATTTGGGACGGGAAAAGCATCTTTTTATTAATCTCAATATGAATCACTTACAATGATGTTAGAGACTGGCCACCGTTCCTCGATCCTAATCATGGGCTCCTCCTCTTCTTTGTCCTCCAACTGCTTTGCTTGAATTCTCCTAAAGCTTGAGGAAAGGCTAAAGGGTTGGGACAAAACGGATTCGACAATTAGGCAGAGTTTCTTTGCTATGATTTTCCTCCTTTGAATAGTACCCCTACCCCTTCTTTTATAGGCTAGAAGGAGCTAGGGTTTTAGACGAACTCTCGGCCATGCATGGCTGGGAGTTCCAGTTAACTGACCCAAAGATTTTCGTCCCGGCGGAAAATTTCCTGATTTTTTGCTTTGTTAGGTAAACGCGGGCTGTAGTGGGCCAGCCAGCGTTCCAACGCGTGCAGTAGAAGGCCAGCAAGCATTCCAACGCGCCCAGTGATAGGTTAGGGCGCGGGTTTCTTAATTTAAGTGGTTTTTCAAGGTTTTATTCAGCATGGCTTTGGCAATGAAGGACAATGAGTTGGCCTGATGCCAGGTAAGCATGGATAGTGAAATTTAGGGTTATAAAAGCGAGTCTCTACCTCCTCCTCTGTTGATGGTCCTGGTGCGATCCTCAACCTTAGCACTGAGGGAAAGAGAGTTAGAAACTATATTCTGGCTATTCATAGTTGCATCAATTTTGTGCATTGCTGAGGGCTCTAGAGAACCCACTCCATCTGTTCGCATGTGGATGTCATGCTCTGCCCGAGTGTTGATTTTGGTTCCCTCTGAGCCTCTGGTATATCCTACTCTTTTGTTGTGTCTACTTCATGTGTTGTGCTTTCTTGGGAACCCTAACCCTTGGTCGGTGATGGGATTTGCTAGTTGCTTTGGTCTTGCAGCTGCTCCACAGTTTGGGTGTGTTTTTCTTGCACTGAAGGCTCGGTCTGATGTTCCTGGATTTTTGGGTTCGGACCAGTCAGCTTCATGCTCTGCTCTAGTAATTTTGGGTTTGGACCAGAAACTTCTGGTCTCATCTTACGAAACTCTTGGGTTATTTCTGGGAGTTCTCTCTCTGCTTGATCTAGTTGATTGAGTTGCATCGACTCTGGGTTTGAGGTCTAGGGTGGACTGGTGGTTTCTAGGGTTGGCGACTGGGGTTGTGGTGATGACGGAGGGTGCTTGGTGACAAATGTGGATGGAAATGTTTCAGGCTTAGGGTCGTCCTGAATGTGGATGATGGTGCTTTCTTTGATCGCTGAGCGGGTGGGGGGGATGGTTGATGCCCTAGGTTGGGGGTTCAGAGGTTTATCGGAGAAACCCCGGTTTTGGGATTCTTCACCATTGGTTCATTAACAAACAAAATGCTCAGGATATGGTTGATGTCCTCACCTGACAACACGGCATTAGCTAGCAGCTGATGGAGGATCGGTAGCATTCTTTTCTTACGCTCCAATGGTTGTGTCGGGTCTTCCTCCTTGGAGTTTGATTGTGTTGGAGCTTCGTGCTTTTGTGTATTTGGGCCTGAGCTCGGTCCTGCCCCTGCTTCTTTGTCTTTCTTCTTCAGCAGCTCCATAGGCAGAATATAGTGCAACCCCGACTTGCACAAGTTGCATTTTACTCCTGGCCATGAAATTACTTCTTTGTCGAAGGCCTCCTCGTCTAGATAGAACGAAAACATCCTTGTATGGAAATATTCCCTGCTAACATGTCTCGGCCATACAAACATATGGTACTGATTCATGCTGAAGTCAATGTTTCTCATATTGTAGTTGAGGAGCTCCTACGGAATACGAACCCTTTTGTTGCGTTTATCAGGTTGTTGTACCACTTAGCAAATGTTGCGGTGTTGAAGGTTGCATTCTCTAAATCCGACCTGGACTGCCAGGGCTCAAACATATTTTCCGTGCGCCCCTTGTCTAGTAGTGTCGACGTCCTTCCCATAGGTGGCTTCCACTTGAACATTGTGAATGCCAACAACATATATCCATAGGTGAAGGTTCCTCCCTTCGCCTGCGCTTCCTCGCATGCCACTAGTATTTCCTCCAGTAGGTAACTACAACAATTGAGCATGGCATCGTTGGCGCAAAAGCCTGCTATTGATAATGCATCTACAGTGCATTCGCCCTTGTAGTATGATATCATAACCATGCTAGCTATTATGTAACATCCAGTCAGGACTGTCTCTGGTAAAATGGGGTCAATTATTGTTGTGTGTCCCCCCTCTTTGTGTTGAATTTTTCATACAGGATAATTTCTCCTTTCTCTTTTTCGTGCTTACCAGGACCCTGGAATCCTTTCGACACATCTTCTCCTTCGAAGGATAGACCAGTAAGCTGATGGATGTCTTTAGCATGGATTGGATACCTCTTATCCAAGCAGAGACTTCTGTCATGCACCCTACTTATCAGAAATTTTGTGCACCGCGCAACCTCACCAGTGGTACTTAATACTAGTAGGTCTCTAAGCTTCATGATGGTCGAATTGAATAAGTTGACAAATTCTAGTTTTGGCATGAATTGCATGCCTCCTAACCTGTCTGGATCCATCTCCCAAAAGACATCTATGTTCATCTGGGGGAACAAAACTGGATCTGTTAGGTCAAGATCGGGGAGATTAACATGCTCCACCTTCCCTTTGAGATCTCACACGACCTCGACTCGAGGGTCGCAGGGCTCATCTAGTATCACATCTTTAGACATGGCACTTTAGCTTGTTGTGGCTCTCAACATTGTGGATTCTGAGTTATCACAACTTCTACAACAAGGTAAGGAATAGGGTCACGACTACGGATTCCACAATTGTACAGGTTGGTTCACTCTACTAAACTCATAAATGGCTATGTTCTTTGAAAATGATGCATTCTCAGGCGAGTTCTCAAATCCTTATAATTGGCTTAGCGGGCAAGTTTAGCAATAACAGTTGCTCATCATGACCATATGGACGCAACTGGATCTAAGTTGTCCGACGGGACGATTTAACGGGGTAAATACTATCGGGCAATTCTGGCATTTACTTGCATGAGTGGGATAGGGACGTGGCCGGTTTCAAACCTTTCCATTTGACAGGTGGGAATCTCGGCATGAATTTTGATGGCATATTTGCATATCGTGGTTTTATCGCTTAACTAAATTTAGACAAGGTATCGTAATGGCAATAAATGTTGTGACTAGACCGTGTTTGTGTGGCACATGGACTCGGATTGTATTCAGATTCGTTCTCCCTCCGACCACAAAGGGGGTCCCCATCATATTAATGATTGTCATTAATTGGTTCTCTTATGCTTCGGATCCTACACTTTTGAGTCATTAGTTCTGTATCAAACAACACTTAAACAGAAAATGAACTATGTGTCATGGCGCAACACTGCGCACATCAAATTTATTAACTTAATTTACAAAAATTTCAGAAAATTCAAATCTAACTATTATAAATTATCCTTTGGACTAGAGAAACAGTCCCTTTTTCTCAGTTTTGAGACATATAGGGCTTCAGGCGAGCATCGTTCACCCATCCTAGCCATAGCATACCATCCAGTTGTGTGAGTCTGACTGCTCCTGAGGGTCGGATATCCACAATTATAAATGGTCCCAACCAATGCATGCGCAACTTGCCAGGATGCTTTTGGTACCAACTATCGTAGAGTAGAACCTTGTCTCCTTGCGTAAATACCTTGGTCTTAATTTGTCTGTCATGCCAATATTTTTGTCTTGCTTTTTCAACTAACTAATGGAAGTCTGCTAGAAATCTGGTCTCCTCGATTTCTTGTAACTCCATAATTCTTTGCACAATTGATTCCTCCTCTGACATGTGTGTGATTTGTGCCATATACAAACTTGAAGTGATCAATTATGCGGGCACCACTGCCTCTTTCCCATAAACTAGCTGGAACGGTGTGTAACTGTGGATTTTCTTTGTGGTTGTCCTATAAACCCATAGTATTGTTCAGACACTATCATCCCAATCTTCCCGATTTTCGCAACATACCTTTGTCAAGACTCTTTTCAAAATCTTGTTGAATGCTTCTACTGTTCCACTAGCCTGCAGGTGGTAGGGGTTTCTTTTGTGATGTTGGATCAGGAACTCTACTATAATATTTTCTATAGTGCTACTAATGAAATGATATCCATGATCGTTGGTTAGGATCCTAGGACATCCAAAATGGGTGATAATATTCTCAAAGATGAACCTGGCAACAGTATTGGTCGAACAGTCCTGAACAGTTGTTGCTTCATCCCAACACGTAAGGTAGTCAGTTGCAGTGATGATGTACATAGCCTTTGAATGCTTGGTTGTGGGGTTGATTGGTCCAAGGAAATCAACTTCCCATTTCTTGAATGCTTGAAGAGATCGAACTGGTTGCAGTGGTAATTCATCTCGTCATGATGACATACCCACTCGTTGACAAACATCACATGATCTAGCATATACCTTTGCATCCTTGAAGATTGTTTCCCACCAAATTCCATCTTGTAGAACTTTCTGTGCAGTGGCATTTCCTCCTATGTGACCTCCCGCAACTCCACTGTGGCATTCCCAGAGTATATCATGTCTTTCATGATCCAGGACACATCTTCTGAGGATACTATCTAGTCCCAGTTTATACAATTGTTTGGCAATCAGCTGGTAATCTGCTACTCTAACAACCATGTGGTGTTTATGGGTTGTGGAATATGTTTCTGGGCAGGCCCCTGTACTTAAGAAGATTGATGTGTCCTCCAGGTACTCTGGTATGGCCTCAACCCAGAACAATTCTGCATCTGGGAGTTGATCGTCTACTGCTCCGCCACTTTCCCCTAACTCTAATCTGGATAGTTGATCAGGTCCTATGTTGCATGTTCCCGACTTAATGATAACTTCAAAGGAAAATTACTGAAATAACAACAACCATCTACAAATTCTCCCTTCCAACACAGGTTTGTTAACTAGATATTTCAATGCAAAATGATCAGTAAAGAACTTGAAATGAGAACTTAACAAATAATGTCGAAATTTTTGCAAAGCATAAATCATGGCTAATCCCTCTCTTTCTCCCAATGTGTAGTTGCGCTCTGCTTGCGACAACTTTCGAATTGCAAAATAGATAGGATGATCCATAGCTCCATATCCAGGTTGCGTTAAGATAGCTCCTAAGGCAATTCCTAAAGGATCTACATGGACGTGAAATTCATTATCCCAGTTTGGGAATATCAGAATCGGTGTTGTGTTGAGCTTCTCCTTGAGTGTCTCAAATGATTTATCACATTTTGGAGTCCATTGGTACGTTTCAGCCTTTTTCAGTAGGTTTTCTAGAGGTGTAGTAATGTTGGCATATCTTCGGATGAACCTGTGATAGTAACCTGTGTGTCCCAACATGGAGTGCAATTGTTTAGCACTCATAGGTGGTGGCATATTCAGAATGACCGGAACTTTGGTTGGGTCTATCAATACTCCTTCTCGGTAGGCTATGTGGCCCAACAAATTCCCATGTGGTACACAGAAGATACACTTTCTGAGATTCAATGAGATCTGCAGTTCTCTGCATCCGTCAAACATTATACATAATAGTGATACATGTTCCTTGAGAAAGATATATATCGTCCATTCATCCATATAGACTTATATAAAGTTGTGAATGAACTCTCTAAAATTTTCTATTACAATCCTGGAGAAAACTGCAGGGGCATTCTTTAATCCAAATGGAATCACATTGTATGAGAAAGATCCCCATTTTGTTATGAATGTGGTCTTATTTTTGTCCTCTTCGGCGATCCTTACTTGGTGGTACCCTGAAAATTCATCTGTGAATGAGTATGCTTCCTTCCCCACATCTTGTTCTAGCATCTCATCAGTAAAAGGTGTTGGGAAAGGGTCATGCACATAGGCAGAGTTAAAGCTTATATAGTCTACACAGACTCTAATATCCTCTGTGCCTTTCTTTCTTTGAATAACTATTGGGTTGACCCATTCTGCTTCTTCTACTACAAAAATGAGTCATGCTTCCAAAATATTATCTATCTCCTTCTTAACCTTCTCTTTTAATCTAGGTTGAAGACGGTATGGTTTATGTCTCACAGGCTTGGATCCTGGTTTCAATTCAATTTTCGTTTCTCCCATAACTCCTTTGATTCCCTTTAACTCTGAAAAGGTCTTTGGCAACAAATCCTCATATTCCCGCAACAAATTATGTATTTCTTGACTAGTTTGTTCATCCCAGTAGTCTCCCACCATAGCTATCTTGGGCTTCTCTGTGGTCCCTATATTGATTTTGCACAATTTTAATGGGTGATTGTAGGAGCTATCAGTCTAGTTGGGTATGGTGTTATGGATTTCTCCGTTCCCCTCTGTCTCTTTGATGGCTAGGTTTATCAATTCCTCTAAGTCATCTAGTATTTCTGAATCCCTGCTAATCTGATAGCATTCTATAGGTTTCTCAGTTGAGGGAAGGCGAAGGTTAGTCTAAAGTTCTTAGCTATGTTTGTCACATACCACTAAGTTTGATTTTTGATTACCATTATCTGTAAAAAAAAAATCTTTAATATTTTGCAGGACTACTTCAAGCTCAGGATACTTACTTGTAAATGAGAAGTCCTTGCAAAAATGAGCTACCAATGTTTTCCAGTCGCTGGTCTGTCTTTTGGTTTCCTCATGTATGAACCAGAATTTAAATATTGGATCTAGAGAGTGGGGAAATACCTGAACCCAGAAGTGAGAGGGTATTCCCATATCTTACCATTGTGTCATGCACTGTTCAATATGCATTCTAGGGTCTGATTCTCCGTTGAACAGTTGCACAACTTGGAGATTTGTCTACATCTATGATTCCAGCTGCTCCTTATTCTAGAACCTATACTTGATAGATTGCTTCACATCGTCCCAAGTTATGAGTAAGGCTTTATGATTAGCCAACCATCTGGCAGGTGTGTCCTGAAAAGCTACATCTAGTACCGAGATTCTTTGATCTTCTACTACCTTTTCTTCCATGTTGAGCAGAAAACTATCTAGTTCTGAGGTGCCATCGTATACTGGGTATTATCTAACTTCGGTCTCAACCCATCTGGTTACTCTGACAGTTTCGCATCTTCTTGAGAATCTTTCGTACGAACCTTGTTGCCAATTGTCAAAATCCAATTCGGAATCTTCGTCTGTTGACTGTATGCTTCTCCAAATTATTGATCCATCAACAGTAGGATTTATATAATCATCTCTTGTTCCTGCTGTTACGGTGTACAACTGGTACAAGTCTTCTCCCTCCATATTATTTTTTATTGTCTCTGTATACCTAGGTCCTACATATGGATCCAAAGGTTGAACTACCTTGATTCCATCAGCCTCAAAGGTCATGGTGTCTTTCTTTAAGTCGATTATTGCATAGTTTTCATAGGCCTAATCAATGCCAAGTAGTGCAGGGTAAGGTTCCTTATCTCCCATGATCTCAATGACTTCAAAGTCAGCCACTGTCTTTACTCCTGCAACATCTATTTCCACATTCTCCAGTCTTCATGTGGGGAATATACAATATTGGTTTTCCATTTTTAACTGAATTGGGGAATATGTCAGTCTAGGTTTTCCTAAGGCTTCCTAGGTCTTCTTAGGTAGAATGATCACATCGGATCCTAGATCCAACATGACTTCCTTAATCTCAAAATCATCTAACTGGGATACTAGTCTAAAATCTTTTCCAGTTCGTACTTTTTTTCTCTGCACTCTCTGAGTACTCTTCTCAGGAATATTATCCCTTATTCTTGATTTTAGGGGTTCTTCGTTCCCTAAAAATAGGTATAGCACATTGTGCAACTTTTTTATTAGTCAATCATTTCCCAAAATGTCAGAGAATAATTGAAACCAAAGGTCAACTACATTTTGAGGTTGCTTAGATTGTCTCGGTATGACTATAGGGTTTCTGGGTGCAGGGGGTGAAGCAGGGACTTGCGCCATCTTAGGATAAACAATAGGTTGTGGGGGTTTTTCTCGCATCTCACGGCTAGGAATATTCTGAAATACTTCTATGGCATCTTTAAAGAACAAATTTTTTTTTAGAGGGTCGTACCTGTCTTCTTTAGGTGTTTCTTTCTAGATATGAGGTAGAGTATCAACATCAACTCCTGTATTCGCTCCTCCTCGAGTAACGATATTAAGGTTGGGAAATTGTCCCTTAAAACTCTCTTGATTTCTAAACTGATGAGGTTAGTTCCTCGTTGTCGTACCCTATATTCCCATTTTGCAATGAATTATGGGCAGTCTTTAGTTGTGTGCCCATTGGTTCTGCAGTGAGAGCACCATGCCCACCTTGGATGAGGATAGTCTCTAGCCATGTGAACTTTCTCATCACATTTATAACATCTGCTTGTCCCTCTTCCCCTAGTTCTTCCTCCTCTGAAGTCTCCTCCGGATCCACCTCCTTGACATCTTCCTAGTCCCTGAGGGTTTTCATTCACCCTGAAAGTTGTTCGGTCTAACCTGTCTGCAAGTGCATCCAACACTCTACATTGATTGGTAGTATGCAATGTAGATGTGTAGAACTCCCTCCATGGATTTAATCTTCATCGATTGTTCTAAGGTGTATGTTAAAGTGGCTATCCGTTGTTGCGTTAGTGAAATCTGAGTCAGAGGTAGAAATCCATGAATGTACCATTGACTTTGATGTTCCTCGTGGATTGGATGTGCCAACCTCCCTATAGCATTTTTAAACTTCTGGTTGTATTCCCAGGCTAATTCACCTTCTCGTTGTTGGATCTCACGCAACTCAGACAGAGCCTGTTGTTATGACTGAGGTAGTTTGAACTCTTCTATGAACCTTGTCCGTACCTGGCCAAGAATGAATGCTTGACCTTGCATTCATGGCACTCACGGATCAATGATCTTCATGTACCACTTGAGAGCACGACCTCTCCAGGTAGTTTGGAAATCGACCAACTTATTTTCATCTGGGGTGCCTCTGGATCTCCAGATTGCTTTGTTATCGCACAGTTTGTAGCTAGGTCAAATGGCTAGAAGGTAGAGGCCAAACTGGCGTAACAGGAACCTACCCCACCCAATGTCACCATAATGGGGAGGTTCTTTCTATTCAGGGAGGTTAGCCCAGGGGATATGTCCCCGGTAACCTGGGGTTTTGAAGAGGCCAAAGTATAAAGGTCAAAGTAAAAGTTCCTCCTCACAGGTTACCACCAAGATTAGATAGTCCAACTAATCAGCCAATAATGAAGTGTAGCCCCAAATGAGAACACCTGAGCGGAACAAGACAATAGAAAAAAAATATATGCAGGCTATAATTCAATGGGTTAGTACTTCATATAACTATCTGATGTCAATAGATTAGCAATTATAACAATAGATATCAATGAGATCAATGTTTATCAATATAGCAGTGGAAAAATATCAATTCATCAATAAATATTGAGATGATGTAGCCAACAATGTATTTAATCAATCCCTTACTCAATAAATGCTTTAAAACACCATCTAATTGCTTATCAATAGAAAGTGTTGCATCAAGATGGAATAACCAAGTGTGACGTCATCCTATTAGGGTTAGTAATTAGTTAGGGTTTCAAATTATAAAAGTTTTAAGAGTTGTTTGAGAACTATCACTTCAATGTTGGGGACCTGATATCAGTGCCTAAGGGTAGATGGAGTCAATTTAAGAGAGGGCACAAAGGTTGAATGGAATAGGCCAAGGACTAGAGGGAAGGGTTCTGAAGTGCTGCAATGGAAGGGCCCCAGAATCAAAACCCTAGGAAAAAAATGTTACGATATTTAGACACTTAGGAGTTAGTTAAGATCTACTTGGTCTAATATGTCGTTAGGTAAAAGTGTGTTTCTTTAGTATGCATTAGTATGCATTTGTAGTTAGGAAATCCGACGGTCACGATATGTTCCCGACATAGAGTGATC
>ML782566.1:131197-174304 GCA_009831015.1 Picea engelmannii | reverse complement strand
TAACAATAGATATCAATGAGATCAGTGTTTATCAATATAGCAGTGGAAAAATATCAATTCATCAATAAATATTGAGATGATGTAGCCAACAATGTATTTAATCAATCCCTTACTCAATAAATGCTTTAAAACACCATCTAATTTCTTATCAATAGAAAGTGTTGCGTCAATATGGAATAACCAAGTGTGACGTCAACCTATTAGGGTTAGTAATTAGTTAGGGTTTCAAATTATAAAAGTTTTAAGAGTTTTTTGAGCACTATCACTTCAATGTTGGGGACTTGAGATCAGTGCCTAAGGGTAGATGGAGTCAATTTAAGAGAGGGCACAAAGGTTGAAGGGAATAGGCTAAGGACTAGAGGGAAGGGTTCTGAAGTGCTGCAATGGCAGGGCCCCAGAATCAAAATCCTAGGGGAAAGAGGCTCACTCTGGTGTTGCTTAAGCAAGGCCTCATGCTCTTTCCTCCTTCCTTAGGTCAAACTTGGGAAAAAAGCTAGCATAAAAGACAAGTCAAGACAAGAGAGAGAGGTGAGGGAGAGTGTTGCAAAGGCAAGGCCCTATCACCAAACCCTAGAAGAAGGACGGCCCTAGGTGTATTTAACCTAGGCCTGGGACGTCTCCTCCTTCTTGACTCTTAAAAGGCATGGCTAGCACAAGGGAAGAAGCAATAAGAGTGTAGCGATGGCTAGGCTCTTCCTTCCTTCTTCAATGGATGAATATTTCTCTTTTAGGGGACATGAAACAAGGACCTACTTGTGTGCATGTCACCTAGGGCTTTAAATCAGAAAAGTTTATAAATAAATGCAAGAATATAAGCCTACAACCATTCAATTAAGAAGTTTTGCAAAAAAAACACGTACATATCATGAAGAAATAGCATTGCAAACCCTAGTTGTAAACCTTCCTTCAAGAGAAATGCCAAAAATGCCAAGAAAATCCTTCCTTCAACAAGTGTGCCTCACTTAAAAGATGAAATACCCCAACAAGGGCGCAAAAATGAGATCTCACAAGAGAGTGAGATGTGTGTTATGTCAAAATGAGGATAAAACTCCTCAATATATACTGTATCATGACCTTTAATTAATTTTAGGTCACAAAAATTAGCCGACAAGGCTTTAAACCAAAATCATATTATTTTTACATTAAAATGTCAAATTAAAACCCTAACTGAGTTGTAATAGAAGTAACATCCCCTTCAAGGGAGGCGTTATCCCCTTTTAGGGAAAATGAGGCATCCAGTAGCAAAACGTTGACCCTCCAGGGGCCTCTCCAACATGCCACACATGCCACTGTTGCCCAGTCTGCCTCCAAGAATGACCATGATGTCATGGAAAGAATGGGGGCACTCTGAGCCTTCCAAGGCCAACGTTCCACTGAAAAGGGGTCATTCCCCCTAGGCCAGGCCCTACCAAAGTGCCTTTGGTGAAACGTCCTTCTTCTTCTCAGGTGAAAAATCTCAATCAAGCACTGTCCTATCTCTTCCCCTTTGACGGATCTCAGCAACCATCTGATGGGCTCTTCATCCCTATGGAAGTCCAAGCTAATCATCTCCCCATGTGTACCGGTCCAAATGGTACCTGTCTGTCAAGCATGGTCTTGCACATCAAAAATTTCGCCCTCCATGGGCTCATTAGTCACAAGGATCATAGCAATGTTAATCATGTTTCATCATTAATATTATCAAGAACATGCATAAAAACCATGATATATAATCCAATAGCTCAAAGACATTACAAAGACCTACAATACAAGGTTGAAGAAAAAGATAAGACACCCTATTGGGCTAGTATCCATAAAGAAAGGAAAGTCTCCAAGGGGTTTCATCCAAGCCATGTAAAATGAGGTGGTGCGGATAAGGGATGTCCAGACATACGGGTAGAGTGAGAGCCATGGATGCATGATATTACCTATGGGTGCCTTTGTAGAAGGCGAGTTGTACATGTCATGGATGCAATTTTTTCCAAGCCCTTTCTTGCCTTTAATCTTTTCTTTTCTTTATTTTCTTTTTCTTTTTATTTCAAGGGATAACTAGAGGACACCTCCTTAGCATGGTGACCAGAGCTGACAGTGTTACCCACAAGCACTTTCACAGAGATGATAAGGATGGCTCGTGATGAGACCCCCTTCCCCTTGGCCATGCAACCAAAGGTCACTGCCCTGCCATGGTAACTAGATAGTGGCAATGTCATGTTGTTAGGTACCCATGAACATAATAGGCTGGCTCATGATGAGACTCCCTATCCTCTTGGCTAGGTCTTGTTTTGTTATTTTTCTTCGGGTCCCTCTTGTTTCTTGCTGAGAGGATTTTTATTGCCTTCTCAAGGATCCCTGGGTGAGGCATCTAGAGGTTTCATTTTTTAGGCTTTTATCTTTTACCAGCTACTTTTACCTTCTGGGCCTTTAGCCCCTTCTTCCCACGAGATAAGGTGCAACCCCACAAACAGATCATCCTAATGCCCGGACAAGGGGAATGGGACAGATGAACGGGAGACAAGATGGAAAAGTGATGGTATGATGGAGCAGACGATGGCTCTTTAGAAACCCCCCAGTGGCAAACCAAAACCTATGGGTACAGGCTTTCTAAGGCACCCAATCAATCTCCCCAAGCATGGTCAAGTGGGTCAATGTAAGATCCAAGCAGTCGTCATAAATAAAAGGAATTAGATGCATACATTTAACGGTTATAATGATCAAAGTGACACATACCATGATACCTTGACCAATTACCTCATGGAGCAAGAGCCTTCTCCGATACAAGACCAAGCCGATGGTGATGGATGTTGTTTTTGTTGACAAGAAGAATCTGATGAAAGAAGAAAAGGATGGGCCCTCTAGGGCCATGCTCAGGTCAATCCTGCTATGGGTACTGCATGTCTAGGACCTGTGGGCCTCGAGGCATGATCTCCTAGTTATCCCTAGAAAACAGGGATAACATGCTTCACACAAGAACTAGTGTTGCTCAACATCTTCATCTCCCTTACCCCAAAATTTGGGTATCGGGCAATCGAACCTCTCGCATGGCTAGCCATTGTTGATCTTATTGTTCTTATAAATATAAACCCTAACGATCCTACTTGCAATCTACCAGGTGATCCCAATATCCTCCCTGTACTCGCACTTCTTGGTTGTGACTGAATAACTAATTGTATTGGAACATAATTAGCATGACAAGGTAGTATCAAACTCACCACTTGTATAGAAGACACTTGGGGTATGAGTGATTCAGGGCTGGCGCCACTGGCTTCGAGGTGGTTTTCTTTGATCTGGGGGTCTCATTTTCTTCCACTGGAACGATCTCTCCTATTATCGGGGCTGAATATTCTCTTTCTTCTTCAAGATTCATGTCGGCTTCTTCCTCTCTTACATCTACACCTTCTCCTTCTTGTCCAACCTCCTGGGGACTTCTTTCTCTCTGCGCTTCTCTCTCACTTAATCTTTGACTGGCCAGTCGATTACATTACAGACTCAGGACTTGACTCGACTCGACTGACAACAACCTCACTAAGAGGGAAATATCGGACTGAACTTAATCACAATCCAGCTGAATCAATAGCTAACCAACCCCCTTTACAATCATGTTCATCCCTATATATAAGCTAGGTTGTGTCTTCTGTCTCGGTTTGCATGCTTTCTTGTTCTGTTGCAATTGTTGTTGCTTAGCTGACGTTGCACTGTCTTTCACAACTAATTTTTGTTTCTCTTACTTGCTCTATTGTCCAGCTTCTTCTGAAGCTTGCGCAACTCGTGCTCAGTCAAAACTTGCACGATTCCTTATCCCAAAAATGAAGGGCCCAACATTTCCTCTCCTAATATTTTAGTTAGATTCCTATGCACCTTGCATTATGTCTTCTACGTGATTACTCCTGAAAAATATCTCAATGAACATGATTATTCCTTGAATCCTTTGGAGTTTTTCGATGGCGATTTCTATCCCGATGGAATTTATACAATGTGCTCTTCCTTCTGAGCTTTGATTAATGTCCTTGCTTCTGATCTTGAATATTTGCATACTGTTTGGCATTTTTGTACTCTGCATTTTTTTTTACATTTCATTCTCTTATAACTATTATACTATTTTTATGAAGGATAATTCATCAATGACAATTCATCAGAACAACTTATCATCACATCACAATGACATCAAATGTTGACATCAATGACAACATATCAATGACAATATGTCTAACAATATCCCCCATTGTCATTGAGGTAAACACACTAAATTCATACACAAACTCCCCCTATGATGATGCTTCTCTCCTCTGAATTTACTCTCCCCCTTTGACATCAATGGAAAAGGGTTTCTCCCCTTATGATCAACCTTTGTATGTCTGCATGTTGTTGACCAAAATATGAACTTGGGTAACTCCCCCTGCAATCATGATCTGCCTGCCATAACTGAATGACTCCCCCTGTCAATATGCTCTCTCTGCCTCAGACTACTCTCACCCTTTGTTTCTGAAAGGGTATCTCTTCCTGACAAGGTCTCTTCCCCTGTTGATTTACTAATTTCTTATCTCAGTTGATAGGGATATTTGTGTTCAAATAAGTAGTTTTTTTTATACCAACTTGTAGTGATACCTACTTGTAGTTATCAAGTCTTTCAAAAATTAATCTAATTACTTTATTGATTGATAACCAAAATACTCCTCCTGAGTTTTTACTGACTTTCCTTTGTCAAATAGAACAGGAGTATGAATATTACTGATCTTTTTGATCTGCTTCTTATTCTTCTTTGATATTTCACAGGAATATCAATTGAGGATTGATACCAATTTTGTTATCAATTGATCTTTGTTGAATGATACTCCTTGAACTTCTCTGATACCTTTATTTTTCCTCTACTTGTATTCTACAACTAACCCTACCAATGATTTTTATTTCTTTCGCTAACAAATTATAACGTCATTAGAATTTGATATTGTCATGTATTCTTTTATAGGCACTTCCTTTTCTTGAGCTTGATTTATTTCATATTTATTTTCACATTCTTCATTAGGACCTTCACCGATCATGTTCTTATTATTAATTTCTTCATTTTCAGGTGTAATATCATCTTTCTTGCTTTCTCCTTCATATTTTCTTCTCCATATCTCTCTATGAGATATTCTGCTTTTTGGATCTTCTCTTTATAATTGTGTTTTTGGAGATTTTTCATCTCCTTTCTTCTTCCAACTTTCATTAGGTTTTATCACTGACTTGAATGACTTATTTAAGTATTGACTTTTTGAACTCCTCAAGCTTTGGTATTTGTGCCCAAACCTATCACAATTGTAACATCTCATTGTATGACAAAATTTTGTTGTGTGCCCAACAAAATTGCATCTCCAACATCTAATTGATTTTTTGGATTTTCTTGTATATCCTTTCTCTAGTTTCTTGCAGTCCATTTCTTTATGGCCAAAGCTATGACAAGAAAAGCAATATCCATTGAAGGTTTTTCCATTCTTGATTTTATTTTGTCTTGAGAGATCTGTCATTTGATTTTCTTCTTCCTTTTTACTTCTATATCTTCCTTCCTTAACAATGTTCATGACTTGTAATTGCTTTGAAATTGCACCTTTTCCTTTTGAGAAGGATGATCTTGTCTCATGTTTGTAAATGGTGCTCCATTTGTCATTGTCTTCTTTCTTACTCTATCCAAGACCATTTTTCTCATCAACTAATTTTTGGCTCTTCCAAATCTTATCTAAGATAATTGAGCTATTGTGGAAATTGACAATCTTATTTGTCTTTTCATTCATCTTTTTGAGATTGACTATTTCTAACTTCAATATTTGAAATAATTATTCCTTTTTAGTCAACTGAATCTTCATGGATTCTTCCACTTTCTTAGCTTCTTCAATTTAAGTCATTAGATCTGCATTAGTACTTTCATTTATCTTTTTGAAGTTGATGTTCTCCAATTCCAACATGTGGTAATAATTTTCTTTCCTAGTTAACTGGATCTTTAGGTCTTCTTCACTTTCTTTAGTTTCCTTAAGTTGAGTTTTTAGATTGTTAACCAATTCTTTTGTTTCTTTTAGTACTTATTTTCTTTTACTGTCATGTGTCTTTAATTATTCCATCTCTTTTGTTAGATTAGTAACTTCGGTTTTCAATATTTTGATCTCTTCTTCTTTGTTTTCTAACTGAATCTTTTTCTCGTGCTCTTCATGGTTAGATTGATATAACTATTGAAGTAGAAACATATCCTTTTGTTGGATTTTTTCCAACTCTTCTAGAGTGCACACAGTTGTGTACTCAATATTTCCAAGAGCCTCCACATGAAATTTAATATGTATATAATTTATTGGTTCCATATGAATCTCTTCTATTGCAACTATAACATTAGTCTTAAGATTATGCAATTTTTCTTTAGTGACTACTGAGGTATGCCTCAATTCCTTGATGAGGTTGTCTTCCTCATTGTTGACTGATATTTTCATCAAATATTGCATTTCATTCTGATTAGAAATCTTTTTCTTTGTATTATGTTATTCAATCTGATTAGAATTCTCCTTTTCTTTATATTGTTCCTTATCTTGATAATAATTCTCTTCTTCTGAGTTTTGTTCATTATTCTGATAGGATTCCTCTTTATCTGAGTCTTGTTCCTTACTTTGATAGGATTTATCTTCTTTTTGTGCTTCATTCTGATAACAATTTTCTAGTTGGAGCCATAATTCTTTAGCGGATTTGTAGTGCCTCATATTTTCTTTGACTTGGTCTGACAATCCATATTAGATTGCTTTTAAGGCTAATGCATTGTTTCTCCTTGCTTCCTTTGCAATTTTGGTTTTTATATTTGAAGTAGTTATGTTCCAGGGCTTACTTACTACCAAATCCAAAACTCCAGATCCTCTTGACTTCAGATATATTTTCATATTTTCCCTCCATGATGAATAATTTGTTCCATAAAATAAGGGAGCTTCATTTGTGGAGATAACAATTTGTCCACCCATTTATTCTAAATCTACCTTCATTGTTTAAATTGTGCCGAAGTCACCTACTCTGATACCAATTGTTGAAATGGACGCTTGAAACTGAGAAGGGGGGGCGAATCAGTGTCACAAAACTTTGGACAAATTTCCACTTTTCATAAATTAACTGAACAACAAATATATATTTTATTTTCTCAACCAATATATAAAAGAATAAATATTTTATTTGTTTATTTAACTTGAATGAAATAAGATCAATCTTTGAATATATTTAACTTCAAGAAACTATGAGAGATCCATCTCTCTATTACAAGACCCTTGTAGTTCTCATACCCAACTGAGAAATGAGGAATCTAACCCTCATAACAAGTCCCATATTGTTGATCTTAGATCCAACTGAGATGTGAGGAATCCAATACTCATACAAGACCCAGCTTGTAAACAGACACCAACCTGATAGAATGAACCTTCATTCAATCCATTATATATAAATATATATACCTCAACAAATTCAACTACCCTTTCTTCTCACCATTCTTTCTTGTTTATATAGTCTTTCAACTGGTGTGAATTTGAATCATTTCATATTTTGATATTGAACCATTGTACCTTTTCATTTAAATGATAAATGTAAACTTTAAATAATATCATTTTTCCTTTTATCCTTTATTCATAATGCTCATGATTTAACTCTCTTAATCATGATTGTGTGTCTATTCTTTTGTATTCATGAGTTGATCATAGGCATGGATCGAATCATTATATCGTTCTCATGCTTCTGTTGTGTTCTCAATTCATCAACATATCATATTTGATCTTTCACATATTGTCTGTATTATTATGGTGCTAATTATCTGTCGAATTACAGAGATGAAATCTGTATTAGGAAATTCCTTCAAACCATTTTCACATGACCATAGGTGCAGAACCATGGGCTTATTAATTTAAGTGTTGCCTCTTCTTTTACCCTTATTTGTTTATTCCATACGACCACAGGTGGTGACCAAGCACTAAGATAAATAATTTCTTGATCACTTGTCAAGATAGACGGTCATGTTTTAATCTCACGATGAGATGGACGATTACTATTTACTTCGGGAATTCGGGGTTCTGAAGGTCCGGGTAATTGTTGTTCCCATTTCCACCATAGTTGGTCAATGCTGAAATTGACTGTCTCCTGATCTGACGGTTGAGAATGATCCCGAAGTTATCTTAGATCAACGATCAACGTTGACTTCGGCCTTCGACGCTTCGAGTGATTTTTTCTACACTGGCCTTCAATCTTCCAGAGTACATTTCACTGAAGTAGATCAAATGGTTGGATTTTATTTTCACGATGAACAGTTCTCATTCATTTCAAAACTTCAAGACTCATGAAAGTTTTTGGTGGCGAAACTCTCGAATTACATACTCCCAGAGTGATGTAGATGCAGACGTCACTTTTTGGCGTGGCACTGACTGAGTGGCTACCACGTGTCACATAGATTCATGACTTACACATAATTGATGTGTTAATAACACCTTGAAACTTGTCACCATTTGATTGTGCCACGTTTCCTTGCTGACGTGGTCCGCTAACGTAGATCTCCTGATGTGTGTGCTACGTGTCTTTACTTCATGACTTCAGAACTTCGGCCTTCGGGTGAACTCATATGTTCTGAATCCATTTTTCTGAAGTGGTCAGCACTGAAGTTGACCATTAGTTTGATCCAATGACCATCATGTATTGTCCAGATCCGATGGTCCTCATTTTCTTCAGGACTTCAGGGCTTCGGACTTCATCTTTGCTTATCCTATCCTTCCACTTTACTCGATCCAGCGTTCGGTATATTATCTGAAGCGTTCCTTGGATCAGATGACTCATGTCCACTTCAGGACTTCGGCCTTCAGGTAATATTACCCTTTCCAGGCTTCTTTTCTATGTAGTAGTCAGCGCAATAGTTGATTGTTGTTGATCTAACAGTTCCAGATCCGATGGTCCTCATTCACTTCGGGACTTCGAGGCTCCGACCTTTTTATTTTCTTATCCTATCCTTCCACTTTACTGGATTCAACAGTTAATATATTATCCGAAGTGTTCCTTAGATCAGACAGCTTGCGTCTACTTCATGACACTTTTTGTCTTACTCTGTCTTTCCACTAAGCTTGTGTAGAAATTTCAATACACTTAATGTATTCCTACGATTCTCTTGATCTAACAATTTATGCCACTGTTAAATACATAATCACTTCTACTATTATTCTTGCGGAAAATTAAACCACGATCACAACCACAATCACAAAGTGAAATATCAAGAACACATAACACATAATTTTTACCAGGAAAGCGTAAAGCTAAAAACCCCACTATCATATATTATGTATATCATGAATCATGAAACAATCTCATACAAAACTCTAATCCAAGAGCTCTCAGTACAATACAATCATCTCACATTGTCATACACAAATCATCAAACACGTGTGCCAATTCCTGTGTCCAGACAGCTTGTCTCCTCTGCACAATCTCTGCAATTCAAATTCTCACAATGATCATTAACGAATTGCCTAGTTTTCACATGCTCATAATCATATCCACTGCATGTGTGATCAAATCACAACTGATAGCCAAACTGCCCCTTTCACCTATTATCTCAACTGGGTCTCCACTGGATCTTACATGCATGTAGTTAACCATGGCGAATCTTCAGTTGCATGTGAGCTCACTGATTAACTGAACTCTCACTAGTGCATGTTTAGTTACAACTAGTACAACTGATATTAACTAACTTAACTACACTTATAGTTATGTTACAAATCTAACTCACTCAGTTATGAATGAAATAATAGATTAATATTTATTGTCTAATTTATTTAAGGGAAAAGTAAATTAGACACATGTTTCTTGTTGACTTTTCAACACTCCCTCTCAACAAGAAAGGGATTACCCTTCACCCCAATCTTGTCTCTATGATATTTGAATTTTCTCCTGGTGAGCACCTTTGTCAGAATGTCTGCATCCTGATCTTCTGTAGGAATGTATTGAAGCAACATGATCTTCCGCTGCACACAATCTCTGAGATGATGATACAGGATATCTATATGCTTAGATCTGTCATGAAACACAGGATTAATCGAGAGTTTAATGCAACTCTGATTATCACAATAAATCATTGTCGGATCTAAATGAGAACCAAACAAACCAACCAATATCTTCCTCATCCAGATAGCCTCACATGCAGCTTGGCTCGTTGCCATGTATTTCGCTTCCGTTGAAATAAGTGCCATAGATCTATGTTTCTTGTTGTACCAAGAAACAGTTGTAGATTCGATACTAAAGATCCCCCATGATGTGCTCTTTCTGTCCATTGGGCTGCCCGCCCAATCTACATCCGTGAAGCCATGCAACTTCACCTCATCCGTCTGTTTGTACCATAATCCATACTCAGATGTGCCCTTCAGATATCTCAGGACATGCTTATCCGCCTTCCAAAAGAGTTTGGTAGGCTTAACCATCGCTTGACTTAGTTGGTTAACCGCATAGAAAATGTTCGGTCTTGTGTTTACTAAATACATTAGCAAACCCACTAACTGTCGATAGAAAGTAGCATCCACTACTTCTCCAGAAGTAGCATCCACTACTTCTCCAGAAGTAGCATCCTCTTTCCTCCAGTTTCCTGGAAGAGGAGTATTCATGGGTTTGCAGCCCTCCATGTGAAACTTACCCAGTATCTCTCTTGCATACTTTCCTTGAGACACAAAAAGTTCACCATCTCGCTGCCATATTTCCAATCCAAGGAAATAATGAAGAAGGCCCAAATCCTTCATCTCAAACTCCTTTGCAAGGTCCTCCTTTCATGAGTGTATCAATTGCTCATCACCAATCAGTATTAAATCATCAACATAAAGCACAATGATTAAAATCTTACCCTCCACCACAATTTGGTATAGGTTTTCATCCGCTTCACTTTTGGTGAAGCCCAATCCAATGAAATAGTTGTCTATCCGAGTGTACCAAGCACGGGGTGCTTACTTCAGCCCATACAATGCTCTCTTGAGTCTGCACACATGTGACTCTCTGTCAAAGGTCTCAAAACCTTTTGGTTGTTCAATGTACACTTCTTCCTCAATGATCCTGTTGAGGAATGCAGTTTTTACATCCATCTGATGAATGCGCCATCCCATCTGTGCTGAGAGGGAAAGGATGGATCTTATGGAAGAGTACCTTGCGACAGGTGCAAAGGTCTCATCATAATCTATCCCCTCGATCTATGAGAAGCCCCAGACCACAAACATGGCCTTGTATTTCTCCACACTCCCATCAGCAGCTTGCTTTACCTTGTAGATCCATCTCGAACCTACCACTGATTTATCAATCGGTCTTGGGACAATTTCCCATGCATTGTTTTTGACAATGGAGTCATACTCCTCTACCATAGCATCAACCCAAGTGGGGTCCTGCACTGCTTCCTGAAAGGAAGATGATTCAGTCGCAATAAATTTTCTCATGAGAGCCATGTATCTAGCAAATCGATCAGGAGACTGTCTTTGTCTGCGCTGTGAAGTAGGGGCTCCTACATTTTGTGCAGCATCTAGTCTCAATCTATCAGCTTCCGTGGTGTGATTTCGGCCATTTCTGATGGATGGATTTTATTGAGTGGTTTCCTCCACTCCATGAACCTCCTCATGTGGTTGGTCCACATCTTGAGACTCATCTTTGGGAACCAACAGTTCCTCTTCTACATGCAAGTCTAGCTCCCTCTCAAGCGACAACCGCATGGCTTTCCCCTCATCAAATTTTATATCCTGTCGCATAACAGTCATCTTACTGTTCAGAAAATACACACGATAATTATGGGGTGTTTCTGTGTACCCCACAAATATCCCAACTTCAACAGTTGGTTCCAGCTTCTTCCTGGCATCCTTGGTCACATGCACATAAACAGATGAGCCAAAAATTTTAAAATGAGAAACATCAGGTTTATTACCAGTAAAAGCTTCTTCAGGTGTACTCATGCCAAGTACTCTATGAGGACAACAGTTCTACACATAAACCGCAGTATTGCATGCTTCCGCCCACAAATGAATTGGTAGGCCCTGATCATGCAACATCGCTCGTGTTGCACCCACGATCGTTCTGTTCTTTCTCTCCACGACCCCATTTTGTTGTGGGTTATGAGGTGCTATGAGTTCTCTTCGAATTCCTTCTCTGCTGCAGAAGTCTTTGAATTCATTAGAAATGTATTCTCCACCATTATCGCTCCTTAGAGCCTTCACTTACTTCCCCGACTCTTTCTCCACCAATTCTTTAAACTCACAGAACTTTGAGAATGTTTGATCCTTCTTCTGCATGAAGAATATCCAACATTTACGAGAAAAGTCATCAACAAAAATAACATAATACCTATGGTTTGCTATTGAAGCAACCGAGAATGGTCCACACACATCCGTGTGAATTCTCTCCAGGATCACCGAAGCACGGTTCTCCTTTTCATGAAAGGTGGACTTTACATACTTCCCCAAGGTGCACCCCTTGCATTGATCTAACTGAGCAAGTGTTCCCCTTGGAAGTCTAGTAGATATCTGTTGCTTGATCTTCAAGGCTCCATGATGAAGATGGCCTAATATCCTGTGCCATAATTCACCCTCATCCCGGCTCACCACTTTTTCTACCTTTCCTATCATGGAATTGTAGCCATCTACCTCCAACATGTAGAGATTCTTAACTATAATCCCTATCTTCTTGACTTGACCCATTGATTTATGTCACAGGTAGGCTTTACCACTACTAAAAACAACATCATAGCCTTTGTCCTCCAACATTGCGACTGAGACCAAGTTATTCTTCAGACCTGGAACATGCATAACATTTTTCAATTGAAATGGTTTACCTGAATCCCTCTGAAAGGTAATGGTACCAATACCAGTTTCACTGTATCGTCCATCGTCGCCCATCTCTATATGCATTCTAAGATCTTTCTCCTCCAAGTCAATGAAAGACTCTTTATCTCCCGTCGTGTGGAATGAAGCGCCACTATCCAAATACCACACCGATCCCGATGCACTTGAAGCCATGCATGCGATCAAAGTGAAATCAAGCTCAAATTGTGAGACAAGAGCCTCACCAGTTGCATATCCAGCAACCGTCTTGTTCTTCTTCTTTTGTGGATAGTTAGTAGCGAGATGCCCATGTTTGTGACAGTGAAAACACTTCACTTTGGACAAATCCAGCTTCTTGACTTTAGACTCGGATTTTGGTTGGAATTTCTTCCCTTTCCATTTCCTTGCCTTGGCAGTCAAATAACAATCCTCTTCATCATCACGCTTTGATGAAGATCCATCTCTGGTGTTCCGCCTGAACTCCTCTTGCACTAGATCCGACCATAGTCGTTCCCAATCCGGCAATTTTTCCCTTCCATTGACAGAGTCTTGATAACTGTGCCAACTCTTAGGAAGCCCTAGGAGCGCCAAGCTCACCAAATCATCAGCAGGGACTGTTATTCCCACACTTCCAAGCTCATCCAGACATTGGACAAACTTCGTGAGATATTTTGGAATGGTGTCACCTTTCTCCATCTTGATCTTCCTGAGTTTATGTTTGAGCGCCAATTTCCTATGGTCGCTACTGTTTTCGAAAAGATCTGTCAAAACCTTCCACATTTCATATGGTGTGGTTTTCCCATGGAAACTTGAGACAATGTGGTCTCGTACTCCCTCCAATATAATCCTCCTCGCCTTCACCACTTTATTTTTCCATGCATCAAGATTTGCAGTGTCTGTCGCATCCGGCTTAGGAACATCGTTGTCAATGTAACCCTTCAAGCCATTATCTTCGAGTACTACTTCCATCCTGTCCTTCCAAGCAATGTAGTTGGAGCTTCCCTCGAGTGCATACTCCAACCTCAAGCCATTGAAAGAAAATTTCTATCTTGAATCAAGTGTCGCACCAAGAAAATCTTGCAAATTTGAATGCTATCCAACCACAAAACTCAATTCCTGCAATCCATTTTCCCTGGGAGGTTCGCACCCCATCTAAGAGTAGCCTGAGGGAAGTTCACACCCTGCCTATGTGTAGCCTACGAACTTGCCTGGGAAGTACGCACCCTGCTTCACTGTAGCCTGCAAGAATGCCAATGAAGTTCGCACCCTGCTTCATTACAGGGTGAGGGATGTTCACATCCTGCTTCACTGTAGCCTGCAAGAATGCCAGTTTTCAGTACTAAGGTTTGCACCCTGCTAGAGACGGGACCTGCGAACACAAAACAATGTTCGCACCTAACTTTTGTAGCTCTGTGGCCTCCGTGGCTCTGATACCATGTAGAAATTTCAATACACTTAATGTATTCCTGTGATTCTCCTGATCTAACAATTTACGCCACTATTAAATACAGAATCGCTTCTACTATTATTCTTGCGGAAAATTAAACCATGATCACAACCACAATCACAAAGTGAAATATCAAGAACACATAACATAGAAGTTTTATGGGGAAAGTGTAAAGCTAAAAACCCCACTATCATATATTATGTATATCATGAAACATGAAACAATCTCATACAAAACTCTAATCCAAGAGCTCTCAGTACAATACAATCATCTCACACTATCATACACAAATCATCCAATACATGTGCCAATTCCTGTGTCCAGACAGCTTGCCTCCTTTGCACAATCTCTGCAATTCGAATTCTCACAATGATCATTAACGAATTGCCTAGTGTGCACATGCTCATAAGCATATCCACTGCATGTGTGATCAAATCACAACTGATAGCCAAACTGTCCCTTTCACCTGTTATCTCAACTGGGTCTCCACTGGATCTGACATGCATGTAGTTAACCGTGGTGAATCTTCAGTTGCATGTGAGTTCACTAATTAACTGAACTCTCACTAGTGCATGTTTAGTTACAACTAGTAAAACTGATGTTAACTCACTTAACTACACTTATAGTTCTGTTACAAATCCAACTCACTCAGTTATGAATGAAATAATAGATTAATATTTATTCTCTAATTTATTTAAGGGAAAAGTAAATTAGACACATGTTTCTTTTTTACTTTTCAACAACTTGATCCAACAGTCGGGATACTTCCCGAAGTGTTCCCCATATTAGATGACTCATGTCCACTTTGGGACTTCGACCTTTGAGTAATATTTACCCGTTCTGAGCTTCTTTCCTCTGGAGTGATCAGCGTTGGAGTTGACCATTGTTGATCTAACGGTTTCCCTTTTCTATTCCAGATCGACGACTAATACTTAACTCTAGATCAAATCTTGATCTAACGGTTGGGAAACATCCCAAAATGATAATGGATGGATTTTGTGCATCATTTCTTCTGAGATTTTAGGTTTATATTTGTTTTCCAACTGAACCAAGGACATATATATGCTCTAATATTGTGTAATCTAATACGCTACCTCTCCTGAGCTTTTAGGTAGATTCCTCTGCACCTCACTTTATGTCTTCTACGTGACTACTCCTGAAAACTATCTCAATGAACAAGATTCTTCCTTGAATCCTTTGTATTTTTCCCATGGGGATTTTGATCCCGATGGCATTTCTACAATGTGCTCTTCCTTATGAGCTTTGATTAATGTCCTTGCTTCTGAGCTTGAATCTCTGCGAACTATTTGAAATTTTCAGTCTATGCATTTTGTTTGACATTTTCATTCTCTGCTTACTGTTATACTATTAGATATCATTTTTGGGATTAACTGCGTAGTGTAAGTCATTAATCTATGACCCATATCCATGAGTACTAGTTGCAACTGACCAATAATTCTCATGATTTGAATAGTCCACTTAGCACTCATTGCATCGGGTGATGCTCACAGGGGTGAAGTAATGGGATTGAAACCAGCGAAATGAATCGCATAGAATCAATCATCACTTCTGGGGCTTGCACCCAGTAACCAGGACTTCCCAGGTGGTCACCCATCCCAAGACGCCTCTGGCTCAAGCGCGCTTAACTGTGGATTTTTCCCCACAATCAAGCCCACTTAGCTTGCTACCCCATTTGCAAAACCTTAGCAAGTATTCTAACTTATGAACTATCCAGTTAGAGCTCCCTTCACTATTATTGGTTAGTTGTGACTAGTACTCCTGGATATGGGTCATAGATTAATGACTTACACTATGCAGTTAATCCCGAAAATGATATCTAATATGTTGCACTGCGAAATCACCTCTATGTTATACTATTGTTATCAATGACAATTCATCACAACCACTTATCATCATATCACAATGAAATCAATTGTTGACATCAATGACAACATATCAATGACAATATGTCCAACACGCGATGGTTTGGGGTATGCTATACTAGTCATCCCAAAGATAAAATGCATCTCGTCTTGTTATGATGTGCTATTGTGAACTCTCCAATGATTTTTTTTTAGGTGTTGGGGAATCTTTTGACTTACCTAGCAGTTTAGTAGAGGTTCAAAGGAAAAGTGCATTGCTTTCAAGCCTAGATGACCTTTGGAGCCCTCCAATGATGCATTTTCACTCTTGTTGAATTTTATGACTTTGGTGGGCTCCACTACTACCTCAATAGATAAATCACATGTCCTTTTCCCATATAGCTTTCCCATTTCTAAAAATGGTATGATTTACTCTTTGGTAGGTTTTACAAATGGTGGTGGGGTCCAACAAGGCCCAAAGGGGAAAAATGCACCAAACATTTCCTTTTTTAGCTATTGCAACTTCTCATACGGTGCATTAAGCCTCCTTGTGTTTTTTACTTGTTGTGTGATCCGACAAAGTCCTAAAGGGGAAAAATGCATCACTTCCACCACCTATTTTCTTTCCCAACTTTCCCTCTTCTATGTTTTAGTTTCTTATGCATTTTTTGGCTTGTGTTGAGACCTAATGATGACCCAACTACTAAAACCCATCATTACCATCTGCAGGAAAAATTTTCAATCTCTCTGGCAATGTGCATTCCTCATTGATGCATTTTTGGTCTTCAATGGGCTTTGGTGGGATCTTAATGAGAAAAATAAATTGTCGGTTCCTTTGGGTGACATTCATCCATCCTCTAACAATGCACATTAGATTTCCATCATTTTTTCTTCATCTGGAAAGGTCCAACAATGCCTTATAGGGTAATACACAATGTTTCTTTCCCTCGACAACAAGTACAACTCATCTGGTGGTGCACATTAGTTCCTTGTGGATTTTTCAACTTCTTGTAAAGTTTGATAGATGTTAAAAAAGAAAAATGCACTCTCTCTCTCTCTCTCTCTAAATAAATGTTACACATCTCCCAACAATGTGTTCCATCTCCCATTCATTTCTCTCTTTGTGCAAAGTTTGTGGATGCTCTTAGCTCAAAACACAATACATGTTTCCCAAGGTTTAAGCTATTATTAGGTTTCTTTTCAATTTACTAGATAACCATAGCATAGATAGGATCACTGAGAGAAACACAATCACAAGATACACAACATTTATCCTGGGAAACCGTCATGGGGGAGAAAACCTAGCAAAAACTTCCTTAATATAGATATCCAATACAATGCCAAGACAATAAACCAAACACTAGAGAATATCCTCCACTGAGCAATGTGCCTCTCTCTTCTTTCTTCTCCCAACTGTAGCTACCAAACTTGTGCACTGAGTGAGTGTGATAATGAGGATCTGGCTTCCTTTATTTATACAAACTAGCAGGTGCTGGAAAGGTGTCTCTTCACTGGGTAGGGCCGACTTGTCTTCTTAGTGGTTAAAACCACTTTAATTAGCCTGGGGGATGACTTCTTATTTTGCACAATATATTTAGGGTTTGACCAATCCACAAAAGGGGATTTGGTCAATTACAATGCCCAACATGATCAATCCACAAAAGGGGATTGTTATAATGAATAATAACTCAATAATAAATAGAATACTCTTTGCAGTTACAATATTTCAACACTCCCCCTTAACAAGAAGGGTATTCTACAAACACAACTCAATATAACATCATCAGGAGAGAGAGAGAGGGAAACAACATCTCGAACACTGACTGGCATATCTATAAATCATCGAAAGTTTCTTCTCATTATCATCATTCACAGAATGGAGCTTGAGTAGTATCATCATCCTCATCAACATGAGGCTAAAGTAACATCATCATCATCTTTAGCATGAGGCTAAAGTAATATCATCAACATCTTTAGCATGAGGCTAAAGTAACATCATCATATTCAGCATGAAATCTGAAATAAGATCATCATCATCATCATCTTTAGCAAGAAGCTGAAGTGGCATCATCATCATCGTCTTCGGCAAGAAGCTGAAGTGGCATCATCATCATCATCATATTTAGCAAGAAGTTGAAGTGGCATCATCATCATATGCATCAACATGGATTAGTATAACACTAATAAATCATCATCATCAATAACAACACAAGGCTGATACAACATCAATAACAACAGTATCATAGCATGAGTGTTGGAGAATCATCAACATCAGCACTAGGCTAGAAATATTCATCACAAAGTTGGCATCTCAAAAACATCAGCACAAAGCTAGAAATCTTCAGCACGAGGTTGGCATCTCAACAACATCAGCACAAAGCTGGAAATATTTAGCATGAAGTTAGCATCTCAACAAAATAAACATGAAGTTGGAAATCTTCAGCACGAGGTTGGCATCACAACAACATCAAAATGAAGTTGGAAATCTTTAACACGAGGCTGGCATCACAATAACATCAGCACAAAGATATAAATCTTCAACACGAGGCTGGCATCAAAACAACATCAGCACGAATCTAAAAATCTTCAGCACTAGGCTGGCATCAACAACATCTTGTGGTACTCTAACAGATCCAAAGGATTTTCCCAAGAATCAAAATATTCCCTAGGATATAAAATCCTAACGGAGCTACCACTACTGACCAAATCTAGCATATACATGCACAAGTACTTTGACATCCCATCCTTACGGACCTTCGGGATCTGTCCAGGGATGATTAGTCCCCTAGGATATAAAATCCTAACTAAGCTACCTTTTATTGGTCAAGATACCATGGTATCATCATCACTACTCCCCTTTCAAGGGAGGTCCTTTCAGACTATACCAAACTTGTCTCAAAAGTATTTAAACTTTACATGAGACAGAGGCTTGGTCTAAAACCTGCTCATATTTGCCAACATATTGGAGCTTTAAATCTCTCCTCTGCATCATATCATGAATGAAGTGATACCGGATCTTTATGTGCTTCGACTCATCATGGAACACATCATCTTTATACAACTCTGGTTATCACATAGGATCACAGTGGCTTCCATCTCTAGATCAAATAGATTTTTCAACAACATCCAAAGCCATATGGCTTCACCACTGGCGGAACATGCTGCAATATATTATGCTTCTGTCGTGCTAGGAGAAATACTAGATTGCTTCCTACTCTGTCATGAGGTCATGGCTGACCCTAGACTAAACCAACATCCTAAAGTTCTCTTTCTATCAGAAACACTTTCAGCTCAATTTGAATTAGTATATCCATACAATTTGAAGTCATGATCTCTAGTATAACAGAGACCAAAGTCCAACTCACCCTTAAGGTATCTCATCACATGTTTTGGGGAAAAAAGGTGAACACGTCTGGGCTCTACCAGATATTGACTCAAGGTGTTCACAACAAAACATATATATGACCTGGTATTCGTCAGATACATCAACGAACTAATAATTTGTCTGTACAGAGTAGCATCAACCAATTCTAACGAGGTATCTACCAGGATCTTCAACTTCATTTCCATGGGTGTGTACATGGATTTACATTCCAACATGTTAAACATCTTCATTATTTCAACTACATACTTCCCTTGGTTAAGGAAGATCTTCTCTGGGATCTTCCAAACTTCAAGATCTAAGAGATAAATCAATAGGCCTTTCATCAAACTCGGTAGCGAGCTTCTTGTGCAATATGTGATGATATTTTCTTTATCTTGGCAAGAAAATGTCATCTACATATAGTAGTAACATCACTGGCTCATCATTCATAACTTTGAGGTAAAGGTTACAATCAACTTTACTCTTGGTAAAGTCTAAGATCGTTAGGAAACTGTCAATTCTTCCATATCAATCTCTAGGAGCCTTGCTTCAACCTGTACAAAGCCTTCTTCAATCTGCAAACCTGAGTCTTTTTGTCTTCAACTTCAAATCATATTTTCATGTCACTTTGTACCAACCTGGTATACTTTCTTGGTTGCAACTCAATCTGCACAATCATGTGCTAGCTCTATGTGATTTCTGCAAATCACTATATGTCTCACTGCCTGAGAGTATGTCCTCTCATCTTTCTGCAATTCTTCCTTCTGGAACTGGGACTCTTCACCTGCAGTTGCTCTGAAGTTGAGAATGGTTGCTCCATTCTCACTGAGACTACTGAAATCTAAGAGTAAATCCTCTTATTCTATCATGGAAACAACTTCATCTGAAACTAAGAGTGGATCAATAAATGATACTGAAGGTAGCAATTCTCCTTTCATAGAGGTAACTCTATCTTTTATCGTAGTCATGTCTCCATGACCCAACTAATGTAATGCACCAAATGCCACTCAATTTTAAATATGGAGATTGCTCCCCCTGCATCTCATACTATATATGAATCATGGTTGTTCTAGTTGTCTTCATAAATACTGGAACTATTTCTTCAATTGTTGGAGTAAGTGTCTCATCATAGTCTTCTCCCTCTTGCTAGGAGAATCATCTAGACACACATCAGGCTTTGTACATCTACAACATGATTGATCTGTTTAAATCAATCTTGGAAGTCAATACTGACTTCTCTTCTAGTCTCACAGAAGAATCCATATCCTAGTCTTTCTGACTGGCTTCCTTCACTATCACTGAAATAAGAGAATCTTCCCAGGAGATTTCATATCTCCTAGAAGTTTCTGAAGCTATGATCTAGTCTTATCATGGCATCTATCTCCCAGTCCTATAAATTGTCTCTTTATCTGATCCTTTATGAGATCGGGCTTACTCTTTGATTTCTTCTGAGTCTACAAGGACTTCATCATCTCTTATGGGGTATACTTGGTGTTGAATACCAAGTCTAAATATGAAAGGTTGAGTCATAATTCAAGTGAGTCATGCTTCCTGTCGAGGTGGCTTCATTATATTTTGAACAATTCTATTGTGAGTTCTTGTTCTAATGTTCGGTCATCTTTGGATCCTTCTGCTCCTTACATTCAATCTCCATATGAGATACTCTGGATCTCAAAAGATAGCTTCTTCATATTCTTTGGTACATGAATGTATATGGTCATGTGCACAGTCTGCTTCATGTCTCATCTAATTTGTTTCCTTCTACAGCCTTCACTATAGCTTCCTCGGGATTATTACATGTGACCTGAAACAAAGTCAACAAAACAACAAGCAAGAATAATACTCTTTTGATAATAGTAAATAAAAAAATAGCACGAATAATCATCACAGTAGCTCCTTTAGAGATATCACTTGTGACCTATCTGAAACAAAGATCAAAAGTAAGAAATACAATACGAAATGAGGTCAACACTCTTCTAGTGTTGTGAGCAAACATTCCTCTATGGTATCCTGGAACCAACATAAGAAGTTTCTCCTAGAGGAGATGTTAGTTGTATATGGTAAATGAATACATTAATCATTTATCTCAATATGCTCACCTTCTACCAAGTATAATACTTTTCAAAGACTTCTACCTCAACTATAGTGTTTACTTGTAAAGGGTTGGTTATCAACTTGTCATGTGCAACTTTTAATCTTATCAAATTAATGAATAAAATCTGGAACCTGGAGCCTTGTCCTCAAGAATGAGTGTGTTGCTTTTCTTCCAAGTCTCCTTCATTCAAGATGAAAAGTGCTTTCTTCAACCTCTCTTTTGTACTAAGACAATATGATATCCTGATAGAAAGTTGGGTTAGATGATAAACTCTATGATCTCAACTTTAATCAATCTAATACTTTGACTTAAATTTTGACCAAAGGTTAGTATGATGGTCATAGCTTCAACATGCAACCTATATCAAAATGATTTCATAACAAATAGATGCATATCAGAATAATCAAACCTAGGTTGCATTATTCCTCTGAATGTGTTGGATCTTGAGATCCTTCTGTATCGATGGAAAGAGATCCCTTCTTCTGCAAACACCCTTTAAATCTTAACGGTTTAAACATATGTGAATGCATACCTCTAATAGTATTTGCAAGTAGTGGCACCATCTGTAAGCAACGATGATAATTACCAAATCTTAAAAACTTCAAGGGTGACTGCAACTGGTATTGCAGTTGATACTTCAACTGATACTGCAATTGCAATTGATCTTGAAACTGCAACTCCAACTGCAACTTAGGGTTTTATGAGGAAACCCTAATTTTTCAAAATTCAAATTTTGAAATTCTGATCTAGGGGCTAGATGTGTTGAGCTGAGGCGCGTAAGGTGGTGAATTCAGATTTATGAAAATCCAAATTTTACCCCTTGAAACAGTGCTTAGAAATATGGATTGGTACTTCTGGTACTGGTTCTGGTTTCCTAGTTTTCTGGTACTTTTGGTTTTCTAGTACTTCTATTTTCTGGTTTTCTGGTACCATTCAAAACTAGGGTTTGACTTTTCGGAGTATATGACCACTGAAAAGGTGTGCTCAAGGTTCCAAATAGTTCCCTAGGCTAGGGTGCACTTTTCTAGATGGTTTTTAGGCTAATATTCTTGTTTAACAAAAGCCCTAATTTTCTTGTACGACAACAGTGACATTTTTCTTTATCCGGTGAAATATGCTCCCTTCAACTTAGCTCTAATATCATGTTAAGGTTTAAGCTATTATTAGGTTTCTTTTCAATTTACTAGATAACCATAGCATAGATAGGATCACTGAGAGAAACAAAATCACAAGATACACAACATTTATCCTAGGAAACCCTCATGGGAGAGAAAACCCAGCAAAAAATTCCTTAATATAGACAACCAATACAATGCCAAGACATTAAACCAAACACTAGAGAATATCCTCCACTGAGAAATGCACCTATCTCTTCCTTCTTCTCCCAACTGCATCTACCAAACTTGCACACTGAGTGAGCGAATGAGTGAGTGTGATAATGAGGCTTTGGCTTCCTTTATTTATACAAACTGACTGGTGCTAGAAAGGTGTCTCTTCACTGGGCAGGTCTGACTTGTCTTCTTAGTGGTTAAAACCACTTTAATTAGCCTGGGGACCAACTTCTTAATTTGCACAATATATTTAGGGTTTGACCAATCCACAAAAGGGGATTTGGTCAATTACAATGCTCAACATGGTCAATCCACAAAAGGGGATTGATATAATGAATAATAACTCAATAATAAATAGAATACTCTTTGCAGTTACAATATTTCAACATATTTGACAATGTGTTTTCCTCATTTGAGTGTTTTCAACATTCAACAGGGTTCGATGGGGTCTCAATTTCTAAAACACTTTTGTTGTTTCTCTGTTGCATAGTTGCAATGTCATTTGCCGTGAATTTTTCCTCTTTCTTTGACCCTTCAATGGAGTGTCTAGAGGATAAACACATCACTCCAAAGGCTAGCACAATGTTTGGGTGTTTGTTGAATTAAAATCTTGTACTTAGAGGATTCAAGAAACACTTTGTTTATTGAGACGCATTCATTATTTAACACCACAAATTTTCACCATCTGAATCTCCTAATTTTTTATTTGTTTCATACTCACTCTTTTATTTTTTATTTTGTTCAGACCTATAAGGATCTATTGTTCATGTTACGAAGTTTAGAGTTTTTTTCTACAAACCTTCATTACATTGGCCAGGAAAAGTATTGATACTTGAAGCAAAACCATTGTCGTACCCATTTACCATTCATATTTCCTTGTTTTTTACATTTCCCGTGCTCATAATCTTTCTAATGTAGATGCACAAGTTTCTCAATACCACAAGTGCCAATGTATTAATTAAGTTTAAGCATCAATTCATGACCCATCATAAGTAGTGGTGCATTAAATATGGTGATAGATATGATAATGGAGGTTATGAATTAATTTTTATCTTCACACAAATAATAACCATCGTGATCCAATAATATGCATGTCAACTATCAACGATGAAGAATTAGCATTAACAAATTAATAACTCCTTATGTAATATAGTGAGAAAGGTCCTTGATTCAATGCAGGCTTGTGTATTCTTTGATTATTATGCAAGTTATTTTAAATATGTCACTCTTGCTACTTCATGCACATAATCCCCAAGTCATTTATATAACATTTGTGGATCCTCCACATACAAGAAAAATAAATCTTTGCAATCAAGCTATCACAATATAACCAAGGAAATTTTGGTAAGGTTTCTGCGAGAGGGGGTTACTTGAAACCATTACATTTATCAATACACACATAATCCAGAGGATTCATATATCATCAAAACCAATCTCATCATCCAATTGAACTCAAATCAAAGATCAAATAGTCATGTTTTCCTAAGAATTCACATGCAAACAAGACATCAATGATCAAAACAAGTGTCGCTCAATGATTGCATACATTTTTAGTAAAAGCACCTTTAAGGTGAGATCACAATTCCTTGTTTACATTTGCATTCTTTGAGGGTGACTATATATAACAAATATCCATGCACATAAAGAAATAATCGAGACATTTGATTCCTTTCAAGTCTCTTCTACATATCATCATTGTTTAATCACAAATAATCGATGATCGAAGGCAAGGAGAAAAGGAATCATTGATCATTCAATCAATAGAGGAAATTTTCTTCAAATATGTGAGACTGAATAAGAGAACAAGTGTTGGCATATCTAATATTCTTGCAAAAGATAATCATTCAATAAACATTCACACAAACTCTTAGGACTAGCTAAAGTGGATCAATGAAATTAATACTTCACACAAGTTGCTCATAACCAAAACAAGTTCAGTGAGTAAACAATGCAAGAACCCAAAGTTACGCTTAACCAATCAAGAGAAATATTACATCCCTGGAGAATTTTTTTCATCTAACTACTCAATTAACCTCACCTAAAGAAAATTAAGATGATATGAAGTAGCAATCAAGGATCATCCCAATGACTAATAAAAAGAACTTAATGAAGCAGTATGACCCAAAGAGAAAGCAACACCTGAAATGAACTATTGTTTCAAATAAATATAATCAAATATTTCATTCATCATCAACATAAGTAGATGGTCAGTCATAGTCATTTAAGAGAAGATATTAAGATAGTAGTAAATACCATCAATTAAAAATTCAATAAGGCACCCCTAAAATTCATGTAGAATTCACGTAATAGATTCAATTAGGGAAACCAAACAAATAACTCGAAATAATCCAAGAGCACTAAATGGATCAAAATCTTAAGTTACAAAGAATAATAATATGTGATTGGAGAGGATTAAAAATTTTGGAGGCTCCCCTGACCTTAGGGGTTTGTTGAGGGCCTCAATAATTTCCAAGGAAAACCTCATGAGATACCCACTCTTCCCTGAAATATCCAAATGGAAGACAACTCATCCACCAAACTCAATAACAGTTGGTAACCCGTTAGGAATCAAATCTCAACCTGAAAAACCAAAGAACTCACAACAAACTCCGCCTTGAAATAGTTCATTCAAAATGATTGAGATAAACCATAGGGATGTTTGTGTGTGTGTGATATAGGTGGATATTGGTGGCCACTCACCTATTCCAACTAGCTCAAAACAACCTTCTGGCCATTTACTATTTTTAGCAGGTTTTCGGTTCTTAAACTTTCGGGGCCATTTTGAAGGCCTAAATGACGTTTTTTCGTGATCGAGCACCTCAATGATAGCCAAAGGCTTTCATTGAGCACCCAAAATTAATCTCATCAACGATGCCTTTCCAATGAGCTACCTGCGCCCCAAACGAAGATTGTATGCCAAAGTTACGCCCCCGAGAAGTTGATACACCAAACTACCCAAAACGGGGTCCACAAAACTGTTGGCTTTTCATCTTTAGGGATTAGGGTTCTGGATTTTCTTTATGTTAAAAAGGCCTTTAGAGCCTCATTGTAATCATATTCTTGTGAATGCAATTAGTCATCACATCTCTTCTCATAGATAAGTTGCCACCATTATAGCGAGTCTTTCACTTTGTATTTCTACAGTTTTGTACATTTCGCTCATTAATGGAAATCGTGTATTACTGTATATTTGTGCCTCTTGTTATATATATGATATATCTATGTTATATTATTTTCTCTCTTGCAATATGTATATATATTTATGTGTTATATCTCCTCATCATTTCATGCCGAAAATAATCTGGATCAATGTGTGTGTGTATTGAATAAGCGAACAAGTGTTAGAATATCTAATCTTCTTTCAAAAACTAATCACTTCAATAAAAATTCACACAAAATCTAAGGACCAACTAAAGAGTATCAATGCAATTAAAACTTCACACAACTTTCTCATAACCAAAACAAGTTCAGTGATGAGACATGCCAATCACTAAAGAAATGATGAGAGGGCCCAAAGTTATGCTTAGCCAATCAAGAGACTTATTACATCCTTGGAGAAAAAAATTTATCTAACTACTCAATCAACCTCACCTAAAGAAAAGTATTATGATATGAAGTGGAAAGCAAGGATCATCCCAATCACTAATTAAAATATCTTAATGAAGCAATATGACCCAAAGAGAAGGCGACACCTACAATTAACTATTGAAGAAAATTGAGAAAATCGGAGAGTTCATTCATCATCAACATGAGTATATGGTGAGTCATATTTATTTAATTGAACATATTAATATCATAGTAAATACCATTAATTAATCATTCAATAAGGCACCCTTAGAATTCATGTAGACTTCACGTAATAAAGTCAGCTAGAAAAAACAAACTGAGAACTTGAAATCATCCAAGAGTATTGAATGGATCAAAAGATTAATTTACAAAGAATAATAAGATGCGATTGGTGAGGATTAATTTTTTTAAAGGCTCCTCTGACCTTAGGGATTGTGGTTTGAGGGCCTCTGATTTGCAGATAAATTTACACCTACAGGAATAGGAACCTTGAGCGATTTACTTTATTTTCCTACATATTAAACCTCTGCAATATCATCTCAACATATTTTCTCTTATTCAACCAAAGTTTCTTGTTTGCATGATCTCTTTTAATCTCCATTCCCAGAATGAAGTTAACAACACCGAGATCCTTCATGTAAAATTTGGACGATTGCTACAATTTCACCTCCTTGATAACATCCATGTTAATTCCTACCAGCAACATGTCATCGACATGCAACACTACATAAATGAAGTGATTACCAACCTTCTTGGAATATACACAATGATCAACCTTGGTTCTCATAAAATCCAGTCCAAGGATGTATGTGTCAAACGTTTGGTACCACATCCTAGGTGATTGCTTCGGACCATATAGTGACTTCTTTATCTTACAGAACAACTCTTTATATCCCTTCACCACAAAACCTTTTAGTTGCTTCATGTAGATTTATTCTTCCAGATCCCCAAGAAGGAATTTTGTCTTCACATCCATGTGTTCTACTTCAAAATCAAAAGAAACAACAATAGATAAAATAAATCTGATAGAAGTTAACTTGGCAACAGGAGAAAAAATTTCACCAAAGTCAATTCCCTCTACCCGGAAATAACCTTTTGCTACTAACCGAGCTTTGTATTTCTCCACTTTGTCTTTTGCATTCAACTTATTCTTAAACACCCATTTGCTTCCAATGGCCTTTCTTCCAGTTCGAAACTCAAGTAGATCCCATGCCTCATTCTTATCCAAGGAATCCATCTCTTCAACCATGGCCTTCTTCCAGAGTTTACTATCCTCTGAATTCACTACTTCCCTAGAAGTGCTTGGATCATCATCAATAATACATAAATCAAAATTAGCATGAAAATCAAGTGGAATATACCTTTCTAGTTTCCTTTTTTCCCTCATTCATCTCCTCAATATTGGAGTATGAGATTATTCTTATTATTCATCTTCTTTCGTTGATTTATATTTTGCATCATCCAACTCAAACTCTATTTTCTCATGTTCTTCTTTCCTTGGTAGGAATTCCTATTTGGGAACATATTTAACCTCTCTAAAAACAACATCTCAACTGTAAAAGGTCTTCTTAGTTTATGGGTCCCAAATATTATAACCTTTCATACCATATTTATAACTAATAAAGATGCACGTTTCAGCGTTATTATCTATATTACTCCTATTTTTCTTTGGAACATGTACATAAGCATCACAACCAAACACTTTAAGATGTTCAAGAGAGGGTTTCTTACCAATCCATACCTCATGTAGATTTTTTTCCACCAACGTTGATGAAGGTAAACTATTTACCAGGTAACATGTAGTGCCCACCACCTCTGTCCATATTTCATGTCCTAACCTGACACCACTAAGAATTCTCCTTGATTTTCCATAAATGTCCTATTCATCTTTTCTGCAACCCCATTTTGTTGAGGTGTGTATGGAGTAATCTTCTTCCTTTCTATACCACACTTCTTACATAACTCTTCAAATTCATTCCCATAGAATTCTCCACCGTTATCTATCCTCAACACCTTTGTTGTGTTGGTTTTGTCACGTGGGTGAGAAAAAACACAATACTTGCACGCTTAGTAAAGTCAGCTAAACAAGACAGAAGTTTGTTATTTTATTAGATAACCAAATACACATGAAACAAAAGAAATAAAACTAAAAACAACTAAGAAATAAATGTTAGAGAATCTTGAATAACTAGAACCATGAAAAAAAATAAAAATGACCAACATATAGCTACCAATGGATCAATATATTGATAGGCTAAACACCGTAGAGAAAGGAAGTGACTTATGAATCCCCTATTCTTCCTTGGGAGGGATCTTGAGTTCCCTAATAGAGATATATTCTCTTTATACAATGGAAAATGAAAAATTATGAAGAAACACAATGCCAATTCCCTCAAGAGGTGAGTGGAATGGCCCTTGCAATGGTGCTTCAATGATTCAAAGAGAAAAGAGGATTATCAAAGAAGAATTCTTGTAGCATAAAAATACCTTGAAGTTATTATTTTTCTAGCACACCCATGGCACATATTTATAGCATCCATTCATGGAAATATATAATTGGTTCATAGTGTGAACAAGGGGCATTTTAGGGCACTTCCTAGCCCTTGACCAGCCTCCAAGCTAAATTTTGGTCAAATATGAGTATCAAATCATGTTGGGGGTCAGACTAGAAGTGATTGAGAGGCCGACAATATTCATAAATGTGTCGTTCATGGAAGTGCACTACTTTTCTAGTAGACATTTGGGAATTTTGTGCATAGTGTGCGCTAAGAGCTATGTTAGCATGTGCATTATGCGCACTGTACGCGCGCTTCCTTTGGTGAATTTGCGCACTTTGATTTTTGAACCAAGTATATAGTTTTTTTCCTTTCAGATGAATTTTGGTGTTGTAGGTGGACTAATTGTTGTTGGGATTGATGTCTTTATTCAACCATTGTGTGCAATATTGTGGACAATTTTTCAGTGATAACATATGCCCCCTGATGTGTGAGGTTAGGAGCATACATATAGTCGAAATACATCAATGTTTTTTTTGTTGAGAGTGCCATTGTAAGGAAGAGTGAAGAGAGGAACTGCAAGAGAGATCCATCAGAGGGAGAGGGAAAATTGTGGGACCCAAACCTTTCTCTAGGAAAAATAAAATCTGTGTATAAATGAGGCGGGCATGCCCCATGCTCGTGTCATGAAACCAAAATGTGGGACTATAACTGATGATGGTTTTTGATGTAGATAAATGCAGTTCCATCGGGGGAATTTGATAACAACAGATAACATTTATGAATGGTGAACGGGCTCTGAAGGGAGTCAAGGACGACTGTAAGAATTGTCGATAACTCGTAGGAATTGATGGCCTATCAACTTCAAAGGTCTTCGGCTGGTATGAAACAACTGCAATGGTCTCATAGTAAGACTCACCTTAACATGAGAGTTTTTTGAAGTCGAATGTTATGAGGGTCAAAGAAATCATAAATAAATGATGATTCTCTATGTGTTGTCTGAGACTCCTCATTGAAAAGGTAATGAGGGTCAAGATATTGTTGCCTTTCTGGAAACTATGTTGATGTCGACATGAAGGAGACGTGACACCAAGAAGCTAATGGATTATTGAAATCCATTGAGTAATAGATGATATCAGGTATTGATGAGTAACATGAACGAATTCAAGATTTTGTGGGACTCAAGACTGCCCTTGGTTGGGGTGTTGAGAGAGGAGTGGTAGCAACCGTAAAACTGAATCTAGTGTCAGGGGGACAACTAGATATGGGGTTAAACTATCCCAGAGGCTAACAAAGTGGGAAAACTTAGAGATCATGGGTACATGGACTTGGGATACTCATGGTTTGTTAACGATGTCAATATGCAAAAAGGGTGAATGCCACAACCAAGGGAGACATGGGTTGATTTTCTAGGTAAAAGAAGGACATCAAGGATGATGATGAAAAAACTATGTATATGTTGGAAACAAAGGCTTTATACAATTACCAAAGAAATAAAGAATAATTTGGGTTGAGTATACAGATACAGAAACGGGTGCCCCAGTGAAAGATGGCTTGGCCTGTTTAGAGTGCAAGTTTGTGAAAGAGAACTAGTGGAGGGTGGGGGGCCCATGGGTGGTTTTTTGTATTAGGTAAATGGATGGAGGACAATCTGCAAATGGAAAAATTTATGGTGGATGAGATGGAGAGATAATGAAACTATGAGAGTGCAGTCAATAGAACCAAGTGTGAGATGATATGACCCAAGAGTCCATTGGAAAGGTTAGCAATATGATGAGAATAAGTATGGGATTCATTCTTAGAAGTGCATAATACTATCAAGAATCCCAATCCTAGGGGTGAAATCAACATGAGTGTCAAGTTGTCGAGGGGAACTATAAATGGGACAACTCATGTGGGGAAGAGTGCTACTGGTTGACAGTACCAAAATGCGGCAGAGGTAAAGACACTGCAGATCCAGATGTAGGGATCCTAAAGGCGAATGGCAGAGGGTTTGACTGGGATATGCAATCGATTTACATAGGGAATAATTACATGCCAGTTTCGAACATATACCTGAAGGGGTTGTAATTTTTGTTGAACAAGTACCTGCACACATGAAAACCAAATACCCGACGTGAACAATATCTAATGATAAAGAACACATAAAAACTATTTGATAAAATTTAAAGTGAGCATATGTACCAGGACGTGGCGTGAGAAAAATGATCCTATGGGGCCAAGTGCAGATGATAACCCGGGGAATTTGAATATGTAGATGGAAGGATCAGGATCTCGTGGCTAAGAACAGATCAGAAAATGAAGGCCCTGGGCTCCTGTAACAGAGTGTGGAAGTTGGGTAAAAGGGGATATATATGGATGGTGGGCCCACAATGCCACCTCATTTGTACCTGTCACTGTTGTTGAGATGACGAGCGAGTTTTGAGGATATTTTGAGATTGCGGGAGCGTGAGGCTACCGATCCAGGAGTGGCAAGAGACAGGTTAGTGGTCCTATCATCATGTACCTTGTGAATTTGATATTTTGTAGGTAGGGTCTCTACAGAGGGTCGTATAGGGGGTTTTAAGGGTAGGGGACCATAAGTGCAGGGGAAATGGGTGAATACCCGCGCATATGTGCATGGGTATAACCCAATTTCCCGCACATTATGTGCAAGTTTTATCTTAACAGTCATGCACAGAGGAGTGCGTGAATGTGCTAAGGAATCCTATGCATAATGTGCAACTATCCTTGAGGCAGTCGTGCATGTGGGCGTGAGGGTGGGACAAATAGGCGTGCATGAGATGCGTGCATGTCTTACTGACAGAGGCGCACTCATGCATGGTTGTATGTCAGATAGTTGCACATTATTGTGCAATTGTATGAAGAATAGGTGCACACATGTGCGCAACTATCTGGGGGAAAGTTGCGCACTGTGGACAGGATAAGGGGTTGTGATTTTTTTATTTTTTATGATTTTTGATGGATTTTGTGGTTGATCAGATGTTTCTGGGTGGATGCAGGTGATCAGCAGACTCCAGCGCACAATTTCAGTCCATTGATGGGAGCGGTACTGGGACCGATTATGAGAGGCTTCGAGGGTGCAGCCCAGAGTGCGTAGACACTTGGAAGCCTACGGGTTGCTCAAGTTATTTGACTGCCCCCTTATACGGTCGCAAGAGTACCTGCTACAATTTCTCATTAGGATGTGGAGCACTGATCTACAGTGATTCATTGTGAGGGGGGATCAGTTGACATTCTCTGCAACAGAGGATGTGTATTTTTTGACGGGACTCCCATTATGTGGGATGGCCCTAGCCATTGATCCCCATCTGCCAGAGGAGGATCAGGTGAAGACCATGGCAGCTCAACATTGTACTGGTCCGAACCCTATGTCAGGTTCGGTCGTTCGCATTGAGGCCATTGATGACTTATTGACGGAGTGCATCGTGACGATGGTGGTGAGGATCTACGGATCCTTGGGTACATAGCAGATCACTGGTGGTCAGCTGAGGGTGGTGGAGAAGGTCTTGGATGGGGACCTGTTTGCATGGGGTGTGTTGATGCACACCAATATTATGTCCCAATTGAACCGGTGTCGGCAAGCCGACTCCGGTGACTTTCCGTTCGGGTCCGTGTTAGTGGCCTAGATTTTGGAGAGGATGCCTATGTTGTGCCCGCAAATTCTGCTAGAGCTAGTGGGGTGGCAAGAGCCACGACTAATGCAGTGGGAACACATGTTGGCCCTTCATGGAGGAGGGGAGAGTGGCCATTATTTCAAGGCCATGGTTGCACGAGTGTGGCATCAAATTACACAGGTGATCTCACGATATCCATACATGGGTATGGACTACTGGTAGGATCCAGACATGGTGCTACCTCCTGGGGAGGACTGGGACCAAAGAGGTATGTGTTGTATTTGTTTATGTTTCATGATTTTGATAGATAGTATTTATCAGACATGTATATGGATGATGACATTATATCGGGTGTTATTTTGTAGATGTTGGACCTCGAGGATGAGAGGCATAGGTCGTCGGGGAGTTGGCTCGACAGGAGCCTACAGAGCCGAGGGTTGGATAGAGGCATCGACGAGATGACGTTGGTGCTGGACCAGCCAAAGAGCCACAGGGTGATGCTGCAAACACTTTAGAGGATATCCGCAGATGGTTCGAGGGGGTCCTACAGGGTGTTCCTGAGGGCATATGAGCCCATATCCAGGATGAGGAGGTCCTGGACCAGTGTGGGGGGGTATCAAGGGGAGCTCTGGGGGCACCTTGAGTGTCGATTTTTACGAATATGGGTTTATGGGCCCGATTTTGTATAGCGTATTGGATACCCATTTTTTGTACTCATAGGGGTGAGGGGACTAAGGAGCCTACGAGAAATTGTATATGTATATTTCTGTAAAACATTGGGGACCTTGATGATGATATATATATGATGGATATATTTTGGATCATTCATGTCTTTATGCTTTATATTTTTATGATGTATGATGTATGTTGCTATGTGTTTTGATAGATGTATGATGTTGTGTATATGATGTTGTTTAATGTGATAAAATCCAATCTAATATTAGGTTAGCCATGTGATATTCTACTTGGTTGAGGTTTCTTGAAATATGTGTAAATGTGATGGAATCAAAGTTGCGATATAGGAGTCTAACTTGCAAGTATTTGTGAAAGAGGAAAGGATCGTGAACATGATATATGTTGTTGAGTTGCAGGACGACAAGTTGGGAATCTAATAGAACGCTAAGGTGATGAATGTGGCGGTGACTGGCCTCAGCAAGGAGACCAATGACGGCATCATATTAGGCTTGGTTTTTGGTGGTCGAGCCCAAACATATTCCACTGGAATGGAGTAGGATATGTGAGGGGGTATAGATGGCCCAAGAGGACCAAGCGACATTTTGGGTCCAGCGACTGGCACCATCAGTATAACTGAAGTGGTAGGATGATGGATGATGCATATGTCAATAACACGGGTGATAGATAAGACATGAGGAGTGGTGGCAGTAAAGAAGACTAAAAAATCTACAAATGTGTACAAAGAGAAACCTAAGGTAGGGGGGATACGCTTAGGCGTAAAACTTCTTTAAGTACAACCCGTTGACGGGTTCTTTGAGAGGGTAGCCTTCTGGAGAGGCCAAGATGTAGGTGCCTTTAGTGAGGCAATGTTGGATGATGAAGGGGTTGTGCCATAATGATTTGAATTTCCCATGGCTGAGAGTTTCATGGGCGATATCATAGGCTAACACGAGATCACCTTCATTGAATGAGCAAAGGTTGACATGGCAGTTGAAGGTGGTTTTGGACATTTTTTTAGCTGGCTCATTGTGTTGTAATGAAGATTGACGGTCTTCATCAAGTGACTCTAAGGTCAGCAGGTGTTGCTCCATTGGAGCAGTGTCAGGTAAGAGCTATATGGCAGTCTATCACATGGGGATTTCAAACTCGATAGGGAGGGTGGCTTCTATCCCATGGACGAGGTGGAATGGTATAAAACCAGTGGAAATTTTGACTACCGTTCGATAAGCCCATAAAGCAGAAAACAACATACAATCAAGCAGTGAGGTCGTCTAAGTCGTCAATCATCTAAATGTTGGGTTCAATTTTTGGATCGAGCAATGAGATCATCCAAATAAGCAAGGATGATGTGAGAAAGATCATGAAAAACGTAGGTCATGGCCTATTGAAACGCAGCACCAATGTTTTTGAGTCCAAAAGGCATGACACGATAAGAAAAAGTACCCCAAGGGGTTGTAAAAGCGGTTTTGTATTGATCTGTTGGGTAAATTTGAATTTGATTATATCCAGAGAACCCGTCCATAAAGGACAATGCTTCATGTTCGGCACAATCATTGATGATTTGGTCGATGAAATGGGTTGGGAATTTGTCTTTGGGGCAAGCATGGTTGAGATCATGAAATTCTCTGCAGACATGAATAGTTCCCTGTCTTTTGTTAACATAGACAGGGTTGGAAACCCACAAAGTATACGTAATGGGGTAAATGAACCCAACAACGCGTAACTTGTCAATTTTGGCTTTGATATCCGCAACTTTGGATGGGTGTAGGGGGCATCACTTTTGATGATCAGGGGCGATATCCGGCCAGGTGTTGATTTGATGTTCGACTATAGAAGGATCGAGGCCAGGAATCTCCATATATGACCAGGAAAAAATATCCCAATATTCCTGAAAGAGAGCTTTCTAAGAAGTGATTTCTTCAAGGGAGCATTTGACGCCAATGGTGATCTCTTCTACGATTCCTGGTTTAATGGAAATGTCAATTTTGACGATGGGGGAGATGTTGGCCATGTTTCCTTCTTCAAAAGCATCGAGGGCGAGGATAGGGTTGTTGAACCAGTCAATATGCCCCGAAGGAATAAAATCCTTGGTTTTGATCGCGCACTTGGAGTCTTGTGTAGGAGGGTGAAAGGCCTCTGGTGAAAGAAAAAGTGCTTGATGATGGAGTGTGTTCCATGGGAAATCATGCGTAGTGAGTTCCTCCAGGATATCTTCGTCACAATGGAAAATGCGAGAATACAAGGGATCCTAGGAGGTGGAAGGGGGAACTGTCAATGGGTAAATGTTATTGTCCTCGAGTGGTGAGGACGTAGAAGGGACATCGTGTACGTGGTATGATGGCTCAGTGGACATAAACCGAATGTCACGATACTTTGGATGATACCTCATTCGCTCGGGGAATGATGATGTAATATAACGAATATCAATAATGAGAGCCTTAGTAGGGAGTGAATCAAAGGGATCTGGCCGATACATGTGGCATACTGCAGCTAATGTTTGGAGAAATTGAGGTAGAGATGGGAAATGATGAGTGTAATGGCTATATTTTGAGCATATGGCACAAGCGAATTTGGTTTGTAACCCTTTATTGTGTGTGTTTGAGGACTTCGTAGTAGCATTGGATGTACTTGGTGGAGTAGCAAGCAATGGGGTTTCTTTAGGGAGTTGGATAAGATTGTGTAACTCGGAAAGAGTAGGACATCTATTAGTGGGTTTTCCTTATATTTCGCATAGTGCGCAAGGAGGTTAAGCTCAAGGAGGGAGTGGAGCTATGGGCTTGTTCTTCCTTCGTATACCCCCATTGGTGGTGGTGTTTCCTCTAGTTGGGGGTAGGGGTGGTGTGGCAAAAGCATGTACTGGGATCTGCATTGGTAATATCTCTTTGTTAGGAGGAATAGATTATGTAGGAACCATAACGGGTGGATGGAGATACTAGAAAAGGATGGAAACAACCATGTTAGGAAGGGTGAGAGTAGAAAATACCTAGAATGCTTGGACTCAAGGTGGGGGGTAGAAAAAGGGGATTTGGGTAATGTCTTGGGGGACTGTCTCCCAAACCGGGATTTTCCCTTGGAGGGGGAGGAAATCAGGGACAAGTGGTGCAGTGGGGTTCTCAGGGAACTCCTGAGGAATAGTTCTTTGACTGGTCGAATTTAGATGTGGGGATGGGCCTCTATGAGAGGAGTAGTGTCTCTGATATGTGTTCCATTAGAAGACATGACACACACTTGTGCTGAAATAGAAGGATGTAGGAGAGGTGGTGCTCTGTGATATGCCCCCAACAAGGATGGGTCCTTGAATACTCGAGGACCAACGTCAGTGACTGAAAACGCATATGATCTAGTGCGGACAAGAGGGAGGATGTTATCAATGTTGGTGGAATGGTTAGGCTCGTAATGTGTAAGCTGGTCAATGGTGACAATTTTCCCATTATGGGGGAACATCATCATATGAAACACAGAAGAGACTATCACCTTCATAGCATACATGTAGTTGTGTTCGAACATGATATTGTAATCAAGTGGGGCATTGATAACTTCAATGTCGATGAGGATGGTTTTTCCCCCAAGTTCTATAGGGACATTTTGGAAGAGCCATTCAGGGGGTGATGGGAGACCGTCGTTAGCTCTCAGGGTGATGGAAGATGGTACTAGCTCAGGTGAGCTGAGTTTCCTCCATACTACCTTGGACATGATGCATGTGGATGCAACTTCATCGATGATGCACCGATAAACTATGATGTTTTGGATCTTAACTGGTATCTGAAAAGCTACTAGGGCGGGGAGTCATGGTTCTCCACTATCTAGATCAAAGGTGATGAGTCAAGTATCAGTTGGGTCAACTTCCCCTACATGGTTGCAGGAGATTGTGCTAAGTCATCGACCAAACTATAATTATGAGTTTCCCTTGCATGAGGGTTATGTACATTCCATCGTAAAGGCATGCGGGGTAGACGAGGGTTTGGTTCAGTGTTAGGGCGTGGAATCATCAACAGTTGTTCGAATGTAGATGGAGTTGCTTCTGAGGTGGTTGGGTTAGAGTCAGGAGGCAGGCCATATTGATGATCGTGTGTTTGTGGAAGAATCTCTTCTTCACTAGTAAAGAGGATATTGTGATTGGCCGAATTTCCACGTTGAGTGGGACCTGGGATTGATATTTCCCCATTTGTGGTGGAGTAGGGTTTACATATTGTTGGGTATTCATCACACCTTGGTGTGGGATGGGATTCTACAAAACAACTGGAGGTGGTGGTTGAAAATAATGTTCTGGGGCCTGCTGGGGGTGTTGGAGCCGCTCTTGTTTTTAACTCTTTACAATTTTCAATTTTTGATACTTGAAATCTAAAGTTGATTTTCTTTTTCCTTCCGAGATATTAAAACTCTGAAATCTTGTCGCCTAAACAACAATGCTTTTTCTACTTTCAAAACAGATCCATTTTCGCGAGTATGTTCGCTCTCTTGTTTTATTTCGGGGTCTCGCAAGTCGGATGCTTTAATTCTTGAATTCATACGTCCCGAGTCACAAAACAACGAGGTCATTTTTAATTTTCGCCCAAGACATTAACTAGGGTAAAACTTTTAACTCATGAGTAGATGTTTTCGGGAGTTCGCGCCTCGGCGTTCGTCAAACCCAAGTTTTTTTTTTTACAGCCCCGAGAGCCAAGGACATGAGGTACTTTTGGGCTAACCCTGGTGAAAGACTAACCATGGTTAAAATTTGTTCTCGGCACTTCGTCACTCGTCACTTTCTTTCATAAAGTTAAGGCGTCTAAAACCCAGACTCACGAGGTTGCAAAATGATTATAGCAAGATTAATTAGTAACCTAATCTAATATTTTCTTCCCATAATTTGAGCCTTAATTATCGCCACATCGCGGTTTCGTGACTCGGCATACTATTCTCCCAAAATATGTCTTCGAAGTGCCGAGTTGCGATATGACGAATAAATTAATTATATAATTAATGATGCTCCAAATCACGATTACTGTTAATTAAGCTAAAATCGACACTCGCAGTCTCGCGAGTTGAAGAGTCAAAATGTAAAAAGGAAATTCACGATGCAGCGAACAACGAGAAAATTATTTACGTTGCTAAGATTTGAAAATTTAAAATAATGCGAAATATGTCCCGCGCATCGAGGTTTGCACATTTCCCGAGGTAACTTTTTACTCTCCATACTCCGACTGACCGTCAGACCGCCAAACATTGATAACATTAATGGAAGATTAGAGTGAATCTACAAATAATGAGATCGGATTTTACGCAATAAATTTGTTTCTAATTGCGATTTGACATACCTATGTCGAATGAGTACAGAATTTTCAAATATATACAGGAGTTTCATGTTATTTTAAACATTTTTCATAAGCGCACAGAACTCACCTTTCTCCGAGCGAACTAATTTCTGCATGTATACACAGGTCTATCGCAGAAGAGAGAAAACACAAGTTTCAGCCATGTCTCCAAGGAAAGCAGCGAAGGAGAATATCGAGGTTGCAGGGCAAGGTCCGGATAATGTCTCCAACATTTTGCCCCGGAGTGGCGGCTCAGTCCCTAGCTGGTCGTTTGTTTCAAATATTCTGCAATCTGAGTTGGTGAATTATTCAGACTCCGATGACAATGATAATGAAAAGGATGACCTGAACACTAAATACAAGATAGTTGTTCAATCGGGAATGCACCGGGTTTCAACCAGACCACGGTTGCTCCCATATTATGACATGATCTGATGGGCGTTGGATCACATAGACCTACCCACCAGAACTATCATAAACGACCAACGGACCATGGTCGGGACTTTCAGACCAGAGCATATCCAAACCATGTATAAGCTCCCAACAACATCTGAATACACATGTGATGTTGAATTCCTGGAGGGATTCAAACAGAAGGAATGCACTCAATATGACAAAACCATGCCCGGTTTGATAAAAGATTGGGTTTCGCACTCCGCGAAATTCAAAGCAAATGACCAGGGAATTTATTCAATCGCTTCGCTGGAGCCACAGTATATGTATGTGGCAATGATGACATGCCGACTATTTGGAAAGGAGGATACATCGCATTTCTACATTGCATGGGTACCTCTCATATTTCGGGTAGCAGAAGGTTGCTCGTTTAATTGGGCAAAGATACTCTCGGGCAGTTTGTTCAACCGGATCACAGAGTATCAGGAGCAGAAGGAAAGTGGGAAACCATCCTCTTTTTTCATGTCTGCATATATCATGGACGCAATATGTTCCATGACACCATTCCCTTTGATGAACTGGGCTTGGAATCCAGCCCTAGAAAAACCTGTACATGAGTACCACGACAAACTATGGGAGAATAAACCGGGCAAATTTATCTACGAAATTTTCAACTGGGTGATGGTGCCCTTGTACATCGCCATTTTTGGTCGTTCGCCACCTCGTATCTCAGATGGCATTGCTGCAAATCTGAGCGGTATAGCGGATTGGTACGTAGAAACAGAGTTTTCCTATTTCAGAGTGTTCGAAGCTACTGTTCCCCCGCTTGCACTACGACTGTTCATCCCCGACAAGCTGGCCTGTCGCGAGATCGCCCGACAAACAGTGATTGATGGGGTGAGTAAAGAGCTCAAAGCATCTTCGAAGAAGGTATGGTCGTTTTTCCCTGTTCGGATAAATTCTTATTCTTGATTAGATTTCGGGCATGCCAAAGTCGAGGCTACATCCATGGAAGACCTGAGTTTGGTCTCCATTGAATATAAAAACATGATCCTCAGAAAATTGTAAGCAACCATTTGGAAAATTGTGGGCTGAAGAAGTTTGAACACGAGTGTTCACCCTCGGATGACATTTTCCGAGGGGCGAGATCTTATGGGGAAGTGCTAGTCAGGATCCGATCTTTAGCACCCGAAGACATGGCATCTGTATTAAAATTCCAAGAACATAGACGAAGAAGCCTTCCCATTGTGTTGGGAGGTTTGGTTATTTCCGGGGATAAAAAGAAGGATGTTGAAGGTTCTGAGGATCAAATTTATAACCCCAAAAAACACCAGGAAGGGGAGCATGGGAAGAATCCCGAAGCAGAAGAAGAGACTACGGACCCACTCAAGGAACATAGTTCAAAGGTGGAAGTAAAAAAAACAGACCCGCCAGAAACCCAGAATCCAGAAACTGAGACGAAGACCTCTGATCCTCCGAAGAAGTAGGACTCAGTCATCACACCAGGAAAGGCATCGAAGCAGATCGGGGAACCCATCACTTCTGTCACCCCCTTGCAGTCAACGCAAGGAAATATAGAAGAAGGATGGATTTTCAGTGAGGAGCTAAGGCCTATCAGAGCAGAATAACTTCCTCCAAATGAGTTCTTCTTTGACAAAAAGAGAAAAGCAGTTGTGAAAAGGGAGGTTTACCAGGACGAAGGATCAGCTGCTAAAAAATTCAAAGTGATGATCGATGGATAGAACAAAAAGAATGAGGAATTTGCCACAGAGATCGCAGGGACGCTAGGAGCGTATGCGTCGGCAAATAAATTCTCAGTCGGGATGTTAAAAAGTTAGCTCAAAAGAAAGAATCGCCTGATCAAGACTCTCGAAGCCAGAGTAGCTTCGGCCGCAGAAAGCGCTAAGAGTCAGGCGAGTGGGGAAATAGAACTGGCCCGACTGGCCGATAAAAAGGAAATAAAAGTCCTCAAAACCAAGTTGGAACAAGCACATTCAGTGATCCGAGACGGTCGAATACAGGCGGGTCATCAAAGGAATATGATCACAGAGCTGCAGGCTCAGTTAGAGGTCATTGAAAGCAGGGTGATCGACGTCGAGGGATTTAAATACCGAGCGATCGATATTCGGAGCAGGATCTCTTATGTACAACAGAGTCTTCTAGACAAAGTGGGAGTGATTCGAGAAGATTGCCTGTTGATGCATCGGATTTCCAAAAATCTGACTGTCAGAGAAAGGAACGCAGAAGTTTCTCGGGTCACCTTTCAAGAGGCGGTGATAGCTACTAACAAAAGATTTTCGGCAGGTTCTCCCGGACTCACCATCGCTGAACAAACTAGAGGTAATATCCTGTTAAAGGATTGGGAACATAACATTATCTTAAGCAAGGAATAGGCCCAAAAAGTAACCAATTCATTAGAAGAAGCCTTCAATGCTATAGATGGCAAGCTGTTAGGAATGGAGAGTGGAGGTAACTCAGAGACGTTAAGGCAAATGAATGTAGATCAGATTTCCCTCGATCTGAAGGAGAAGAATGAGAGAGATTCGGCGGATATCTCTAAAACGAACAGGGTGGACATGGCTCAAGTTGACAAACACTTAATTCAACCTAGCGCACAACTAACTGCCCTTGACATCATTGATGCACAAATGGGTGATACGCTGCCACAGTTAGCCCGAGAATGCTATTTCGCCGAGGCCAGCTGTCAAGCGGAACCTTCGCAGCTTGTATCCCAGTTTGTGGACAAATGTATCATATGCACCGAATCCACGCAAAGACAAGCACCTGGCACCTTTTGAAAATAGAGTAGGAGAAATGGAGCGATTTTGCTCCTCTCGGTTGTAACTGAATTTATGAAATCGTTGAGTTTCTAAACTGATCTGCAAATTTGTATAAATAGATCACAAAAAGAAGAAGAAAAAGGCTGGACCTTTTTGGTGTCGATTGCAATAGAGTTTTGCATTTGAAGAAGTTAATATATAAGCAATTTGGAGATTCTCGATTCCGTCCAGACTGTGTTATCAAGTTTGTTTCTGTGTATTTCATGTTTCATTTCATTCCATTTTCTCATAATTGATGTGCTTTGTTATACTTTAGTACGACCACTACTATAACAAAAGAATTCTGGTTTTCTGTCTCTGTTTATTGCCTTTCCTCTGCACCAGCTATCAGCGGGTGTAAGACCAATTCGCATTTTCAGAATTCTACGTTTATTCTTTGCTATGTCAGTTACTTCCTTACTAATTTCCTCTTTTGTTTATATGTAAGTTTTCTCTTTGACAAGAATCTTGCGCTATATGTAGCTACATGTATTTCTCCCATCTCACACTTTTATTTAAATATAATACAGTTACGGGAAAGAGCCTTCAAATCGCAATTATGTTTTGTTCCTAAACGTAAAATTCTCTTTTAATCGACTAAATCGAGACAGCATTTAATAAATCTTTAAATCCCTTCATATTCTTAATATTCCTCCATGACTGTCCCTGCAGCGACACAGCCTAATATTGAGCCCATACTATCTAACCAAACACATATCGCCTTAAATATTTTTGACATAATCCTTAAAACTGCTAACAACCGGGACGAACTTGAGCGTTCGTGGGCAGCCATTGAACAAGATATAACTGCTCAGGAGAAGTTGGAAGCTAGACGACGAGAACGTAGAAACCTGCCCTAGTTTCCCATACCGAAAGTGGAATTTTTTCCCTTACCCATATTTCACCTAATTTTGGATGCCTTGACACTGTACGTTTAAGCCTTAGTACAGACTCAGGAACAACATCTTTCTGGCGTCATTGCCGGGGAGCGAAGTTACGAAATCTTTTCCCTGGGAAAACGACATTTATTTCGTTGAAAGTGTTACTTCTTGATAGTGAACATAGAGTACACAGAATTTTAAGGCTTTTCTAATATTTCACTTGGCGACTCCACGAAAGAAATAAACTGGCATTCGTTAGAAGGAATACCAGACGGAACTCGGATGGTAAGTTTATTACGCCTGTTAATAATCCCGAAAAAAATTTAAAGACTAAATTCCATTCGGAACCTTCTACTTCACACAGTCCTCTGTTTGATACCAACGATCCAATAACAAACTGTTTTGAAGTTAGAAGTGAGATTCATCAGACTTTCCCATCCATACACAAGGGAAGAGATCCTTTAGAAATTTCGTCGACAGTTAAC
>ML782566.1:98191-129645 GCA_009831015.1 Picea engelmannii | reverse complement strand
GGGGTTTCGAGACTTACGATGTCTCAACTTTCTTGTCCTCAGGAACTCCGATTTCCCGATGGACAATATCCCGTCTCTTGCTAGATCTCCGCCACGTGTCTTCGCTAACAAACGGTCCAGATGCGATCTTGACTCAAACGGTTGTGATTAAATCACAATATCGCGTTTCGTGATTTTGGAGTTTTTGTTGCCGTGTGTTCTTGACATATCAAAGTCCCGATCCCCGAAACTTCGTTCCTCTGCTGACATCACTCATGGTTTGACACGTGTTAACTTCTGCCACGTGTCACCCTGATTCGTTACCCACATGTGCCTCAATTGCTTGAATCAGTCTGACACTTGTCACTCCCTGGTTATGCCACGTGTCACTTTGCTGACGTGATCTGTTGACGTGTGTTGGATCGATGGTCCATATCTCATGCGTGTTTTAACGGCTGCGATCAAATCGCGAACTTGCACATCGCGAAATCGGAGTTTCCATTGTCATGAGTTCTTTTCATTTTGAAATCGCGATCCACGATTCTCCGATGAATGAGATCAACGGTCTAGACCTCTTTTTCGCTTTAACGGCTGCGATCATATCGCGAAATCGGAGTTTCCATTGTCAAGTGTTCTTTGCATTTTGAAATCGCGATCCCCGATTCTCCGATGGCTTATCTCCCTCGCAGCTTCTGCATATCTGACAGTTGTCGGGGTTTTCTTCCAATCTGACGGCTTGGATCACTTCTTTTCTGCGCTTAACTCCTGTGCTTAACATCTGCGCAGCTTCTCCCAATCCAACAACTGTCGGGATTTCCGAGTGAGATCCGATGGTTCTCGGTCTCTTTCCTATGCTTCTTGTGCATATAAGACTGCTATTCCTCCTGAGCTTAATTTACTTTGTCTTCTGTTTGCCTGTCATCTTCACTGTTGTACTTGCCATCAATGACAAGCATATGCTAACTGTTACACATTTCCAACATCTTTGACTGAATTTCCCGGTCTCATCTGTTTCCCCACCAGAATCGATGGCTGCCATCGGAGGAGGTGGTGGAGGGGCTCCTGGAGGTGGAGTTGGAGGTCAAGGCCATGTCCCTCCTCCCAGAGTATTCGCTAAAGTAGCAGCAAGGTACGCTCCCCTAGTTTTACCTGTCCCCCTCCATGATTTGCCTGAAAACTACATCAAAAATCTTCCTAAGTTTACTTGGGAGGGAGATCTAACTGCAGCCGAGCATATAAACTTCTTTGATCAATTCGCAGACATCTGTGGTATCGAGCACGAGGATGTTTATTCGAGACTCCTTGTACATAACTTTGAAGGACCAGTCCGAACTTGGTTTCGTAGCTTACCCGCAACCTCTATTCTATCATATGACGCTTTGGAAGATGCTTTCCTAAGACAATGGGGAGAGCGAAAAGATCACTTATATTATCTTACCAAGTTTGGGTCTCTGAAGAAAAAGAACTCAGAAATGGTTATGGAATTTATTCTGAGATTCAACAAACTGTATAATAAGATTCCATCCGCAGTTAAACCCTCTGAACCCTCAGCCAAAGTAAGCTTCGCAGGAGCTTTCGAGCCGGATTTCGCACTACTTTTGCGAGAAAGAAGAGGAGCCACCCTAAATAGAATGCAAGATGATGTTGTCGAAATTGAATCTAATATGATGGCTTCAGGAAAATTAAAAGCTAAGGTTGAAACAGTCAACCACGATAATAGACGCTATAGGGAACCAACGGGTCCTTCGGGCTTGAATCGATACACTGATGACAGGGTAGATGATATGGCCTGAGTGATTAAAGAACTGTCCAATAAAATTTCTAGGATGGAGTTGGAACAGGTTAGGGTTGATTCTTCAAATAAAAAGGACTTCAGGAGAAACCCGAATCCCCAAAATCAACAGAAACAAATAAAGAACGAAGATAAAAAAATACAAGCTCCATTAAAGAACGAAAATTTTATAGGAGCAAATGACTTCCAAGATTTCGGAGACTCGAAAGATGAAGTCGCGAATTTTGGTGATGACTGTTCGCAGCCGTATCTCACTCGTGAAGATTATGAAAAATCTTTGAATGCCCCACAACCGTCTAATGAGGATGAAGAAGGTGATCACACTGATCCCTGTGTCTCTCAACCAGAAACAGAGATGATAATGGCAGAGTTTCAACCAAAGTATAATCTAAGATCCAAGAGTAAGCCTACTTCAACGAATCAACCTAAGAAAATCCTTCAAAAAGGTCAAGTTTATGAACCTCCTTCGGAAGAGACCTTGTTACCCAGCAAGAAAACCAAGGTAACAGGCACTCAAGAGTCTGAGGCGAAAAGAATTGAAACTCAGACACAAGAAACTGAACCAGTGGATAAAGTCAAGTCTACAACTAAGATCACGAGTGATAAAGCGATTCAGACAAGTAAGTCCGAAAGAAAAAATGTGCAAGTCTCAACCAAAGAAACAGATAAGGTAAATACATCTTTCAGTCTTGAAAATGAGTTAAACAAAATTAAAATACCGATTCCTTTGGTAGAATTAGCAAAAAATCCTGCTTATCGAAAGCAGATTGCCAAAGCGATGGATGTCTACGATCTAGAGGGTCAGTCTGATATTATCCGAGAAAGTCAGTCTGATGTTATCAATCTGGAATATGATAGACCTAACATCACCTTTGGGCCTCATTTTGAGGGATCCAAAGACAACGTCACTCCTTTCTATATCACCCTGAATATACATGATCAGTTACTGCATAACTGTATGTTAGACTCTGGGGCTTCACATAATGTTATGCCGAAAATTATAATGGAGAGGCTGGGTCTCCAGATCACTAGACCCTATGGAAATATATACTCGTTTGATTCGAGAAAGGTTAAATGTATGGGGATGATAAAAGATCTGGTAGTTACCCTGGCTCAGGTCCCGGTCAATAGTATCCTGATGGATGTGGTTATCGCCGATATTCCCCCCAAATATGGCATGCTTTTATCCAGATCATGGGGAGTCAAGTTGGGGGGTTCTTTACAATTGGACATGTCATATTCCACAATCCCTATTTTTGGTGGTCAGTTCACTCGTTTGTACAGGGAAACAAGATTAGCGTATACCGTCAGTGATCCTCAAAACCCAAATAACTTTCCCATTTACGTGGCAGATCAAGATCTGGGGAATTGCATATTGTCTTTTGATGATGGTTTAGATGGATGTCCAGAAGAATTCGATATGAAGCAGGAAGATCTTAGCCCCTTGACAGAAGAGCTATGCAATAATGGTATTTGGAAAATGTACTTCGATGGCGCCTCGTCTTCTGAAGGAGTTGGTGCTGGGGTAATTTTGGTAGCACCTGAAGGTAAGTTTATTGTTCCTTTCTCATATCATTTGCAGTGGGACATAGATTACACCAATAACGTATGTGAGTATGAAGCATTAATCCTAGGTTTAGAGGCTGCAAAGAAGTTAAATATAAAGAACTTGGAGGTTTACGGTGACGCTGAATTGATAGTAAGACAAGTAAACCAACAATACCTAGCCAAGCATCCTAGACTAAGAACATACAGAAATTGTGCTTGGGATTTGATGGAGAATTTTTTCTCATCTGTAAAAGTCCATTTTATTCCTCGCGCAGAGAATCTACACGCTAACACATTAGCCAAGGAAGCTTCAACCTTTTCTCCTCCCACGAACGTCAAACTAAAATATCACATTGAAATCAGATATAAACCCTCTATACCAGACAATGTCTGACACTGGCAGGTCTTTGAAGATGACGAACAAATTCAGAAATTTCTTATGGCAGTAGGTGAGTTCTCTTAAACTCATCCAGACCAAGAAAATCAAAACGACCCGATGTGGATTATGCAAGAGGGTGAAGATCCTGAAACCTTTCGAGAAAAAATAGCGGATCATCGTATGTTGGTCCTTAAAAACAACCAAATTCCGAAAGGATTAATACCTTTGGAAAGACTTTTCTATCAGAACAACGTACCTGTGAAATCCACTTTGCAGCCCCAACCAGAAGAAGTGGAGGATTGCGACATAGGAACTGAAAAGGAATCCAGGATAGTAAAGATATCTAAATTCCTCCCTCCCAAGGTAAAAGACCAGTACAGAGATCTACTCAGACAGTATAAAGATGTGTTCGTCTGGTCCTATGATGAGCTTCGAACGTATGATACTTCCATAATTGAGCACAAGATACCGTTGAAGCCCGGGGTTAAGCCTTTTAGGCAAAAGCTCAGGCAATTTAACCCCCTTTTGTTGCCCGTCATTGAAAAGGAAGTTAAGAAGATTTTAGATGCGAAAATAATTGTACCTCTAAGGTACTCAGACTGGGTGGAAAATTTGGTCCCTATCAGAAAAAAGAACGGAGAAATCAGACTGTGTGTAGATTTCCGAAACTTGAACAGGTCCTCTCTTAAGGATAATTATCCGCTTCCCAAAATGGACCGCGTCTTAGAGGGGGTAGTTGGAGCAAATCGAATGTCTATGATAGATGGGTTTTCTGGGTACAACCAAATCGCCATGAACGAACAAGACAGAGAAAAAACCGCTTTCACCACACCATGGGGTACATTCATGTATGACAAAATGTTGTTTGGTTTGATGAATGCAGGGGCTACATTCCAGCGTGCTATGGACATCGCTTTCGTTGGAGAAAGAGACAAGTTTGTAGTCATCTACCTTGACGATTTGACGGTTTTCTCTAAAACAGATGAAGAACATTTGATCCATTTAAAACAGACTTTCGGAAAATGCCGCAGGTATGGCCTGTCTTTGAACCCAAAGAATCACATTTCGCGATGCAGGAAGGTAAGCTTCTGGGGCATATCATATCTAAAGATGGGATCAGGATTGATCCTAAGAGGATTGAAGCAATAGAAACTATAAATATTCCTAGAAACGTAAAAGAAATTCAATCTTTCTTAGGTACAATAAATTTTTTACGAAGATTTATACCAAATTTTGCTGAGATTGTCAAATTGATCACAGGAATGCTGAAGAAAGATAGCAGAGTAAATTGGACGACCGAGGCTAAAGCATCGTTCGCACATATTAAAAAAGTCATCAGCGAGGCACCTGTGTTAGCAAGCCCAGATTACTTGAAAGATTTCCTCATCTTCTTGTTCTCTTCTGAACATACTATCGCCGCGGTGTTGCTGCAAAAGGATGATGAAGGATTCGAACGGCCGATCGCGTTTTTTATCAAGAGCCTTAGAGACGCCGAACTAAAATATGATATAATAGAAAAACAGGCGTACGCAATGGTGAAAGCGCTAAAAGCGTTCAGAACCTACGTTCTGCATTCAAAAATTATCGCGTACGTACCAACCAATGTTGTGAAAGATATATTGGTACAGCCAGATAGCGATGGAAAACGAGGGCATTGGCTCACTAAAATACAAGAATTTGATCTAGAATTCAAGCCTACTAAATTGATAAAGGGGCAGGGTCTAGCCAAACTCTTGGCCGAGTCGAACCTTAGAGCTCTTGATATCAATTGCCTCCAAGGGGAAGATGGAGACACACATTTGCAAGAGTCGGATGACCAGACACATCCAAGCAAGGTTGAAGAAAAATTCATGTCGTTAGGCTGGTATAAAGACATATTTTTCTATTTGTTAAACCTGAAATGTCCAGATGGACTATCACCAGCCAAATGCAGAACTTTAAAACTCCACGCTGTAAAATATTGCATCTCCGAAAATCAACTATATTGGAAGGATCCACTCGGGTTCTTACTAGTCTGTCTGGTTGAGTCAGAAACTCCACGGGTCATAGAATAATTTCACGAAGGAATCTGTGGAGGACACCATGCATGGAGAGCCACGGCCTACAAGATCCTGAGGGCCGGATACTATTGGCCGAAACTATTTTCGGACGTCAATGCCAAAGTGCGGGCCTGTTACTCATGTCAAATATTCGCTGGTAAGCAGAAACTCCCTGCACTGCCACTTGTTCCAGTCAAAGCCGAAGCGCCATTTCAACAATGGGGTTTAGACTTTATAGGGGAAATTAATCCCCATTCCATTGCTCAACATAAATGGATTCTAACAGCTACGAATTATTTTACTAAGTGGGTGGAAGCCATTCCAACCAAAAGGGCAACAGACTTAGTGGTGATAGACTTCTTGGAAGATAACATCTTGTCAAGATTCGGGTGTCCCCGAAAGATTGTTACCGACAATGCCCGGGCCTTCAAGTCCATGGCTATGATCAGCTTCTGTCAAAAGTACAATATCGTTCTCGGCCATTCCACTGCTTATTACCCCCAGGGAAACGGGCTGGTCGAATCATCTAACAAGAGCCTGGTAAACGTAATCAAAAAAGTACTGGATGAAAACAAAAAGTCCTGGCATGTGCATTTGAAGTACGCGTTGTGGGAAAACCACATCATCACTAAAAGGTCTATCGGCATTTTTCCGTTTCAAATGGTCTATGGGACTGAGGCGGTTCTGCCTATAAACTTAGTGTTGCCAGTGATGAAATTATGGCAGGATCAGAATGAAGAACCCAATCATGTAACCAGGAGAATTAACCATCTGATCGAGGTTCAACAGCATAGAGTGGAGGTTGATGACAAAATGAAAAAGTACCAGGATTATATGAAATCATTGTTCGACCTCAAGGCAAAGGACAGAGAATTCCTCCCAGGTGACTTAGTGTTAAGATGGGATACGAGAAGAGAAGAAGCCGCGAAGCATGGAAAATTTGACCACCTTTGGTATGGACCATTCAGGGTCTCGGCTCCAGAAGGAAAAAATTCCTTTCTTCTGGAAAATATTGATGGAGAAGTTCTCAGCGCCCCTGTCAATGGGCGGTATCTAAAGCACTACATGACGTAACAATCATCAGACAAAAAAAAAATAAAAAATTGTAAATAAATAAATTTTATTATGAGTGCTTTGTACATATTTATATTTTCGTTCAAACATTTACTTTTAATTTTTGGTTTTTGTTCCTAAATTCTCAACACATTTTCGATAAGATTCGTATTTGCTTTTTACAGGATTCCAGCTGCGGATGAAGCTAGCAGGAAGGGTAATTTGCAGGTCGGTGTCAGAAATAGGGTGGCACAGAGAAGGTGATACCTAAATTAATTTCATAATGCATAAAGAAAATGAAAAGAAAAGATAAAGGTGAGCTTTCAAAATACACAGGTCATGAAAGGCTATTTAAGCAAACTAAGGTAACATTTTTCAAATTGCAATATAAAAGGTTAGATAACAGGATTATCGTTGGCTTCATAATCTCTGAATAAAATAATTTGAATGAATTCATTAAAACTAAAAACAGTCAGTAGTAATATTTGTTCCTAAATATCTTCGAAAACCAGTCCCGAACTGTTGGCACATTTTGTATATTAAGCCATTGAATTGCTGCCTTGTTTTCTCTCTATCTCCGGGCCTAACTTTTAGCAAGCCACTATCTTTCCGAGTCCTTGCGAAGGGGTAAAAATTTTTCGTTTTAAGCCTCAGGGATTTCGAAACAGATCTTAATAAGAAAGTTGGTCTTCACAACTACTTGATCTTCTTCTAGGCGAAGGAACGTCTAGAGCGATCTTAACCTTCCTAGGTTTTTCAACAGCGTCGAAAAAATCCAAGCTTGCTTGAACAGGATGTCCCTTAAAATTTTATTATTTTCCCCTGTCTCCCTAAGAATGAAGGTGTTGTGAAGGTCAAAGGAAGATTGATACCGAGTAATCAAAATAAGTTGACAGACCTCTGATACAAAATTTTACACAGATATCAGCCCTGATACAAACTAATTGCCCCCATCTTCATGTTTTAAAAGTAAATTATAAGACAGGTGGTGAAAGGAAATTCAGAAATGATTGCCCCCACCTAGTCCATGCAGACGATGAAAGGAAATTCAGAAATGATTTCCCTCGTCTCAGCATTTAAACGCATAAATTTTTCCGAAGTGGTGAAAGTAAATTCAGTGGAAGGGGCCAGACAACTTCACCGGGGTACTGAACAGGCTCGTTGGCAGTGAAGCAATGTCTGAGATATCTGTAAGGCTGTTATACATGAATATCATGCTACTCTGGTAACCAATGCTTCTAAAAACCTGATCAATACTCCAAATTCAGATGGGATTTCCCTTTTTTTTTAAATATATAACATCATTCTTTTGATGCAAGCTGAGAATCACAAGATCTGTTGAATATCCTAGGGTCGTTTCGATCGTCTTAAAGCGTCCCCAAAGTTAGTAGTGAGAAAGGGAAAGTTGTGAAAGTGACCTTAGCCGTGTTGAAAAGAGTATCTGAGTTCGAAAAAACTTCTTGAAGTACAAAATGAAGTCTTTCCCCCTTTCTATCTTTCTCCTTGATTTTTTCCGTTGATTTTAGCTTGTGACTCCATTTACCCAATATTGGCACCTGGTCTACTGTTCTTCCCGCCTCACAGGAAGGCGGGATCCCTAGTTGGAGCCTATGTTAGAGCCGCTCTTGTTTTTAACTCTTTACAATTTTCAATTTTTGATACTTGAAATCTAAAGTTGATTTTATTTTTCCTTCCGAGATCTTAAAACTTTGAAATCTTGTCGCCTGAACAGCAATGTTTTTTCTACTTTCAAAACAGATCCATTTTCACGAGTATGTTCGCTCTCTTGTTTTATTTCGCAGTCTCGCAAGTTGGATGCTTTAATTATTGAATTCATATGTCCCAAGTCACGAAACAGCGAGGCCATTTTTAATTTTCGCCCAAGACATTAACTAGGGTAAAACTTTTAACTCATGAGTAGATGTTGTCGGGAGTTCGCGCCTCGGCGTTCGTCAAACCCAAGTTTTTTGTTTTATAGCCCTGAGAGCCGAGGACACGAGGTACTTTTGGGCTAACCCTGGTAAAATTCTAACCATGGTTAAAAAAAAATCTCGGCGCTTCATCACTCGTCACTTTCTTTCATAAAGTTAAGGTGTCTAAAACCCCGACTCACGAGGTTGCGACATGATTATAGAAAGATTAATTAGTAACCTAATCTAAGATTTTATTCCCATAATTTCAGGCTTAATTATCACCACATTGCGGTTTCGCGACTCGGCATACTATTCTCCCAAAATATGTCTTCGAAGTGCTCAGTCGCGATATGGCGAATAAATTAATTATATAATTAATGATGCTCCAAATCATGATTACTGTTAATTAAGCTAAAATTGGCACTCGCAGTCTCGTGAGTTGAAGAGTCAAAATGTAAAAAGGAAATTCACGATGCAGCGAACAGCGAGAAAATTATTTACGTTGCTAAGATTTGAAAATTTAAAATAATGCGAAATATGTCCCATGCATCGAGGTTTGCACATTTCCCGAGGTAACTTTTTACTCTCCATACTCCGACTGACCGTCAGACTGCCAAACATTGATGACATTAATGGAAGATTAGAGTGAATCTACAAATAATGAGATCAGATTTTACGCAATAAATTTGTTTCTAATTGCGATTTGACAGACCTATGTCGAATGAGTACAGAATTTTCAAATATATACAGGAGTTTCATGTTATTTTAAACATTTTTCATAAGCGCACAGAGCTCACCTTTCTCCGAGCGAACTAATTTCTGCATGTATACACAGGTCTATCGCAGAAGAGCGAAAACACAAGTTTCAGCCATGGCTCCAACGAAAGCAGCGAAGGCGAATATCGAGGTTGCAGGGCAAGGTCCGAATAATGTCTCCGACACTTCGCCCCGGAGTGGCGGCTCAGTCCCTAGCTGGTCGTTTGTTTCAGATATTCTGCAATCTGAGTTGGTGAATTATTCAGACTCCGATGACAATGATAACGAAAAGGACGACCTGAACAATAAATACAAGATAGTTGTTCAATCGGGAATGCACCGGGTTGCAACTAGACCATGGTTGCTCCCATATTATGACATGATCTGATGGGCGTTGGATCACATAGACCTACCCACCAGAACTATCATAAACGACCAACGGACCACGGTCGGGACTTTCAGACCAGAGCATATCCAAACCATGTATAAGCTCCCAACAACATCTAAATACACATATGATACTGAATTCCTGGAGGGATTCAAAGAGAAGGAATGCACTCAATATGACAAAACCATGCCCGGTTTGATAAAAGATTGGGTTTCGCGCTCCGCGAAATTCAGAGCAAATGACCAAGGCATTTATTCAATCACTTCGTTGGAGCCACAGTATATGTATGTGGCAATGATGACATGCCGACTATTTAGAAAGGAGGATACATCGCATTTCTACATTGCGTGGGTACCTCTCATATTTCGGGTAGCAGAAAGTTGCTCATTTAATTGGGCAAAGATACTCTCGGATAGTTTGTTCAACCGGATCATAGAGTATCGGGAGCAGAAGGCAAGTGGGAAACCATCCTCTTTTTTCATCTCTGCATATATCATGGACGCAATATGTTCCATGACACCATTCCCTTTGATGAACTGGGCTTGGAATCCAGCCCTAGGAAAACCTGTACATGAGTACCACGACAAACTGTGGGAGAATAAAGCGGGCAAATTTATCTACGAAATTTTCAACTGGGTGATGGTGCCCTTGCACATCGCCATTTTTGGTCGTTCGCCACCTCGTATCTCAGACAGCATTGCTGCAAATATGAGCGGTATAGCGGATTGGTACGTAGAAACAGAGTTTTCCTATTTCAGAGTGTTCGGAGCTACTGTTCCCCCGCTTGCGCTACCACTGTTCATCCCTGACAAGCTGGCCTGTCGCGAGATCGCCCGACAAACAGTGATTGGTGGGGTGAGTAAAGAGCTCAAAGCATCTTCGAAGAAGGTATGGCCGTTTTTCCCTGTTCGGATAAATTCTTATTCTTTATTAGATTTCGGGCATGCCAAAGCCGAGGCTGCAGCCCTGGAAGACCTGAGTTTGGTCTCCATTGAATATAAAAAACATGATCCTCAGAAAATTGTAAGCAACCATTTGGAAAATTGTGGGCTGAAGAAGTTTGAACACTAGTGTTCACCCTCGGATGACATTTTCCGAGGGGCGAGATCTTATGGGGAAGTGTTAGTCAGGATCGGATATTTAGCACCCGAAGACATGGCATCTGTATTAAAATTCCAAGAACATAGACGAAGAAGCCTTCCCACTGTGTTGGGAGGTTTGGGTATTTTCGGGGATAAAAAGAAGGATGCTGAAGGTTCTGAGGATCAAATTTATAACCCCGTAAAACACCAAGAAGGGGAGCATGGGAAAAATCCTGAAGCAGAAGAAGAGACTACAGACCCACCCAAGGAACATAGTTCAGAGATGGAAGTAAAAAACACAGACCCGCCAGAAACCCAGAATCCAGAAAATGAGACGAAGACCTCTGGTCCTCCGAAGAAGCAGGACTCGATGATCACACCAGGAAAGGCATCGAAGTAGATCGGGGAACCCATCACTTCTGTCACCCCCTTGTAGTCAACGCAAGGAAATATAGAAGAAGGATGGATTTTTGGTGAGGAGCTAAGGCCTATCAGAGAAGAAGAACTTCCTCCAAATGAGTTCTTCTTTGACAAAAAGAGAAAAGAAGTTGTGAAAAGGGAGGTTTACCAGGACGAAGGATCAACTGCTAAAAAATTCAAAGTGATGACCGATGGAAAGAACAAAAAGAATGAGGAATTCGCCACAGAGATCGCAGGGACGCTAGGAGCGTATGCGTCGGCAAATAAATTCTCAGTCGGGATGTTAAAAAGTCAGCTCAAAAGAAAGAATCGTCTGATCAAGAATCTCGAAGCCAGAGTAGCTTCGGCTGCAGAAAGCGCGAAGAGTCACGCAAGTGGGGAAATAGAAATGACCCGACTGGCCGATAAAAAGGAAATAGAAGTCCTCAAAACCAAGTTGGAACAAGCGCATTCAGTGATCCGAGACAGTCGGATACAGGCGGGTCAACAAAGGAATATGATCACAGAGCTGCAGGCTCAGTTAGAGGTCACTGAAAGTGGGGTGATCGACGTCGAGGGATTTAAATCCCGAGCGATCAATATTCGGAGCAGGATCTCTTCTGTACAACAGAGTCTGCTAGACAAAGTGGGAGTGATTCGAGAAGATTGTCTGTTGATGCATCGGATTTCCAAAAATCTGACTGTCAGAGAAAGGAACGCAGAAGTTGCTCGGGTCGCCTTTCAAGAGGCGGTGATAGCTACTAACAACAGATTTTCGGCAGGTTCTCCCGGACTCACCATCGCTGAACAAACTAGAGGTAATATACTGTTAAAGGATTGGGAACATAACATTACCTTAAGCAAGGAACAGGCCCAAAAAGTAACCAATTCATTAGAAGAAGCCTTCAATGCTATAGATGGCGAGTTGTTAGGAATGGAGAGTGGAGGTAACTCAGAGATGTTAAGGCAAATGAATGTAGATCAGATTTCCCTCGATCTGAAGGAGAAGAATGAAAGAGATTCGGAGGATATCTCTAAAACGGACAGGGTGGACATGGCTCAAGTTGACAAACACTTAATTCAACCTAGCGCACAACTAAGTGCCCTTGACATCATTGATGCACAAATGGGTGATAAGATGCCATAGTTAGCCCGAGAATACTATTTCGCCGAGGCCAACTGTCAAGCGGAACCTTCATAGCTTGTATCCCAGTTTGTGGACAAATGTATCATATGCACCGAATCCACGCAAAGACAAGCACCTGGCACCTTTTGAAAATAGAGTAGGAGAAATGGAGCGATTTCGCTCCTCTCGGTTGTAACTGAATTTATGAAACCGTTGAGTTTCTAAACTGATCTGCAAATTTGTATAAATAGATCACAAAAAGAAGAAGAAAAAGGCTGGACCTTTTTGGTGTCGATTGCAATAGAGTTTTGCATTTGAAGAAGTTAATATATAAGCAATTTGGAGATTCTCGATTCCGTCCAGACTGTGTTATCAAGTTTGTTTCTGTGTATTTCATGTTTCATTTCATTCCATTTGCTCATAATTGATGTGCTTTGTTATACTTTAGTATGACCACTACTATAACAAAGGAATTCTGGTTTTCTATCTCTGTTTATTGCCTTTCCTCTGCACCAGCTATCAGCGGGTGTAAGACCAATTCGCATTTTCAGAATTCTACGTTTATTCTTTGCTATGTCGGTTACTTCCTTACTAATTTCCTCTTATGTTTATATGTAAGTTTTCTCTTTGACAGGAATCTTGCGCTATATGCAGCTACATGTATTTCTCCCATCTCACACTTTTATTTAAATATAATACAGTTACGGGAAAAAGCCTTCAAATCGCAATTATGTTTTGTTCCTAAACGTAAAATTCTCTTTTAATCGACTAAATCGAGACAGCATTTAATAAATCATTAAATCCCTTCATATTCTTAATATTCCTCCATGATTGTCCCTGCAGCGACACAGCCTAATATCGAGCCCGGACTATCTAACCAAACACATATCGCCTTAAATATTTTTGACATAATCCTTAAAACTGCTAACAACCAGGACAAACTTGAGCGTTCGTGGGCAGCCATTGAACAAGATATAACTGCTCAGGAGCAGTTGGAAGCTAGACGACGAGAACGTAGAAACCTGCCCTAGTTTCCCATACTGAAAGTGGACTTTTTTCCCTTACCCATCTTTCACCTACTTTTGGATGCCTTGACACTGTACGTTTAAGCCTTAGTATAGACTCAGGAACAACAGGGGGGAAAGTGGTGCCGAAGGCTTTTGTGTGTACATGGATGCTTTCATCCATTTATAATCACAAATTTGGGGGAAGTGGTGAGTATAATTTCCACAATCACCACATAGAGTGCAAGAGAAGTTAGTTCTGAGGTTATTGTTCTTCCCTTGTCAAGGTTGATTTTTATTGTTGCTCCCTTGGGGGTGTTGGTTGCCTTGATTCTGGTTTCCCCAAGCAGGACAATTTTGTTGGGGGTTATTTCCTCCTAGTCCCGAGTTGTTATTTTTTTTGTTTTTTCCTTTCTTCTTTTCATTATTCGACTGATGGGATGGATTTTCCGTATTCAACTTTTCAAAATAATAAACATGTTGAATGGGAGAGGGTTGAACAAAGTTAACTCCAGCATGTGGTTGTCCTAGTGGAGGAGAAACCGACAGAGGAGGACCAGGAAATGGAAAATATGGATTGTTTTGTGTAGACGGTCCATATGGTGTATAGGAAGTTGAGGTACTTCCACCACTATTAGGGTCATATGTGGGCGTTAGGGGTGGACCAACACTTGATTGAGAGACCGGATGCATCTGGGGTACCGGTGGGGGTCCCCCCAACGACTGAGGTGGAATAAAAGGATATGACTGTTGGTGAGTGGGGGGAGGGTAATAATATGTCCCTCCATATGGTTGTGGATACTAATTTTCACCATAAGTGGGTAACGGGTGGTCGTAAGGGTTGTGGTGTGTCATAGAACTGATCAACCCATCCGCAGCGTGGGACATCCCAGTTTTGTCCTGGACAAATGGTATGGGTCTCGGTGTGTCAGGAAATACTGTGTATAAGTAACCTGATTGAGCATATATGAGGTAAAATTGTTGGGCCTTGTTGATGGCTTCCTCTTCTGATTGAGGAAAAGTGGATGCTACATCCTTGGCAATAACAAAGACGAGTGATTTGAGAAACCAATCGAGGCATTTTTATTTGGTGGTTTCTGCTTTACACAAACAATGTCGTCGACGCCATTCATGGATGTGGTCAGTGATATGGACATCAGTGGTTTTTTTGAACTTGGAGAGAATTTCTAAGCCAGTATCATGACAAACCGATAGTTGGAAAAAGGACAAAAAGGCCTTGGCCAATAATTCAAAGGTCACATGGGACCCTAATTTTTCGTCCACATACCATTTGGTTGTTGAACCAATGAGAGTTATTTGAAATAAACTTAAGTGGATAGAATCATCCATGATGTTGTTTGAAGAGCACCATAAGTGGAAGGTCATAACATGGTTGTTGGGGTCTTCACCTGGTTTTCCTTCAAACTTTGGAATATCTAAAGACAATTTTGTAGGCATATTGGGCCAAGTGGCATCATGAAAAATGGGATCATTTGTGAGTTCGGTTAAATTGGGAATGTTGAGGGATGTCAAGTATGGCATAGAGAGATTTGGCAGAGGATTAGTTCCAGCCATTGTGTGTGTGGGTAATGGACCTGTCCCTTGAGAGGGATTTGGTGGGTTTTTACTTCCTCCTTGAGAACAAGTTTGACCCCCGCCTCCTTGTGAAGGAGAACTAATGGATGGATGGCCTTGGGTATTTGACCCAAGCAAAGTGGAACCAAGTAAATATGATCCCAAAAAATTAGCACTCACAGGGGAGTGAGTTGGTTGAGCCAATGAGTAGGCGACACTAGGGACTCCTCTTAGAATAGGAGGGAGATTCTGCAAGCATCTAGAACAATGGGGATTATGTGGTTCCCCTATGGTTCCGACTAGAAAAGTGAATGTGTGAAAATGGTGACAAGAGAGAAATAAATAGACAAGAGCTTTTGACCTTAAAAAAATAGTATAACTCACAATCGCATGTAATCAAATAAACATCATACATAAATCAACTGTAAATAAACAAGCACGTGGATAGGTGGATTTTGTCTGTGTGGGGGAACAACAAAAACAAATTCTCTTGTCCTAAAAGACCTATCATCCTTCCTCTCACTTTAGCACTGGCCCTTCCAATAGAACTCAACAATGGGGTCCGAAGCAACCGGAAGAGGAACTAGTGAAGGTTAAAGTAATCAGTTATAATGAGGGATAGAGGGTGCATATCTCGAAAGAGCTGGCGATATTTCCCAATAGCCACACAAAAATTTGATCAAGGTGTGATTGCATCCCACAACCACCACCTAGGTAGATATCCTATGTTTGGCCACTAAGTACCTCAGTCAAAGTGCGACATTTAGATTTTTGGCCTAAGAAATGGGTCACGGGATGGATTCCCTCACAAGAGTTGGGTGACTTAAGGAGGGATGCGAAGAACAACCGTACCTCGGCCTTCGACCCTTCATGAGTATCTCCCTACCTTATGGTATAGGAACACTTGACTTGGAGGATTAGAAAGATCCATATTCTCAACTTCTGTTTTTTCAAAATGTGAGAACTTGATAACGGGGGGTTATTTGGATGCCTATCCCCGAGATCCTACCTAGACTAAAATTTTTATTTTGGCACCTACTGTGGAGGAAAATTTAGTGTGTTCTTAGAAAAGTTTTAGATGTGGTGGGATGAGAGATTGGGGTCATGGAACAACCTCGTTTGAATTAAATTGGTGTGGGTAGTTTCCAAAGAAGTAGTCGGATCTTTCGGAATTCCTTCAAAGAAATCCTTCTTCGACCTCCACTATTCTAATAGAAATTATGTGTGTGAAGAGTGGCTTTGTGTGCAAGAAAGTGAAGAGTGTGTGAAATACTTTAATAAGTTAAGTGTAAGATTGCAACAAGTGGACTTCCTGTGGCCCTTACAAATCTTCTTACCTAGCTTACTATGTTTCTTTGGTACAACCTTGCAGAATATTTAAAGCCCTAAAGAACTAACAATGTGGACATATGGGTCCTTACAAATCTTTTAAACTCCCTAGAATGTTGTCTATACTAAGAAATATTTTTAAAATATCCTAGAATTGTAGACATGTGGGCATGTATGGGCCCATTACTTGATCATTAAACTTGAAGGAAAAAATCTTGTCACTAAGAGAGGGGGGTGAATCAGTGATAGCATAATTTGATCATTTTTTTTTATTTTGTTAATGCAATCAATGTTTTAACACAATATTTATCGTGGAACCCAATTGGGAAAAACCACAAACACTTTTCTATTAACTGAAAAATTATGTTTTCCAAGTTACATAGAAGCAAGATGTTCTTCCTCTTATATCAACACCCATTGATCAGGATGCACCCACACCCTTGTTCACCAGCACCAACTGGTAGGAGGTTACAGCCCCCTATTTAGTTAGCTACAACTGAAAAGGAAGCACCTACTCCCCTGCAGGCTCCAACCTTCCCTTGCACCACCCAACCACCCTTACTTTCATCAATTTAGAAATAGGATATACAGTCTAGTAATGGTCTTATATATCAAACATTGGATATTCATGGCTTCTTCTCTGTCTCCTTCTGTTCTAGATCTTCAATAATTCTTCGACAGACACTCTTCCTCTCACAATTCTATCTCATTTATATAATTATCAAACTAGTGTGAGTTATAACACATTGTGTCCTTTCATTTGGACCATCACACCTCTTCATTTAACTTAACCATAATATATGCTATTATTCAAACCTTACCATGAAGGGTTTTCATAAATTTATCATAGATATAGATCAATTTCATCTTTTAACTCGATCCCTTGCTTCTACAAATATTGCAGAAATTGAATTCTGCAGAGGCGCTTCCTTCAAACCATTTACATATGACCATATGCTCAAAACCACAAGATTATTAATTTAAGCAATGTTGTCAGTGCCTCACGACTTATATTTTCATAACCCATGACCAGGGGCTAGAACCTAGTCCTCACGACTTCGGCCTTCGGGAGATTTCTCTCTTAGAATCATCCAATCTTCTAAATTCTAAACTTCCCAAAGTGGTTACCTCTCACACTGATGGATCCAATGGTTAGAATGAGTCTTGGAACCAAATCAATGGTCTAGATTCAATCCATACACTAACCTTCCATTGCTTTATCCAATGGATATGACTTAATAAAAGGTTGATATGGACGACCATCGTTATTTCAGAACTTCATCCTTCGATACTTCCAGCCTCTGCAATATTTCAACCTTCTGGAGTACATTTCACCGAAGTACGTATTATATATATACTCGTAGATTGGACGGTTCTGTCATAATATGTGGTTGAGTGGGCAGTCCGCGCAAACTCAACAAGCCGCTTAGTTAATGGCCTTCTCATTGTGCACCTTTTAGGATATCGACCGTGAATCTTCCTTCTCGACGGACGGTCATATCTTACTTTGGAGCTTCGGCTCTCCAGGACTCCGGGATACTCGAACTATGAAGTAGTTCAATCCCCCCCGAACGTTTACCTACCAAATAAGTCATTACACTATGGTGATCGCTTACTGTCGGTTTTTTAGTACACCTTACGCTATCCTTCCACTGTGCTTGATCAAATAGTCATGATTCATCCTGGAGGATCTCAGATCTACGACCAGCGTTAGTTCATGACTTCGGAACTCTGGTGCTTCGGGCATTTGTCTAGTAGGAGAATCTGAACATCCCCAGAGGTTGTAAACTCGGAGTGATGTGTCATAATGACATCACTCAAGATGACATGGACCCTAATTCTATTTTCCATGTGTCATCCTAATTTTTTACTTACGTAGTCTAAAATGCCAACTCAAATTTGACACTTGTCACCATATTAATGCACCATGTGTCCTTGCCAACGTGGACTATGATGACATGGGCTCTCAACGTGTGTACCACATGTATTACTCTGACACTTCAAAGCTCCGGCCTTCAGGTGAACTCATATGTTTTGAACCCTTTTTCGCTGAAGTGGTCAGCGTTGAAGTTGATTGTTGTTAGGCAACCCTGATCTGACAACTATCAGTGATCTCGAAGTGATCCTTAGATCCGAAGACTGATGGAAGTTCAAGACTTTGGGACTTCGAGTTTATTCACTTTCCCACTTCCCAATTCTCCTGGAGTGAGATTCCCAGAAGAATAATCCTCGAGTAATTGGACTTCATTTAGCATTCCTTCTTTAGCATGATCTAACTGTCGATGTAGATTGTAGAGAAGTAACTTGCATGCAGTTTAATTCATCACCCAAACTCCGCAATTGAAGTTGTGTGATTTTTGGTGAGTTAACCACAGTCGTCAATCTTTGAATCGATGAGATATGACGATCTAGAATAATTGTGGGGTTGAAAATAACGTATAGTTCAATTCTCCCTTTGCACTCCGCAATCAATCCATGCTCTTGATCTGGCACTTGTGTATCCAACGGTCATGACTTAATCTGATCTTTTGGTGGATCAACCATAGTCTTCGATCTTTGAGTCGATGAGATTTGACGATCTAGACTAATCGTTGGATTGGAAATAGCGTGTAGTTTAATTCTCCCTTCGTGATCTGCAATCAATCCATTCCCTTGATCTGGTGCTTGCATATCCAATGGTCCTGTTTAGTCCTATGGGGATTTTGATCTCGATCATATTTATGCACTGTGCTTTCCCTTCTAAGCTTCATGTGCATCATATCTTCTGAGCTTCTGATCTTCATTCACTAACCCTCCTGACCTCTTAATTTGTTAGTCCTTCTGTACATGGATTTTCATCTCTTTGTTCATACCAAATCATCATTATAACGTAAATACATTGATTGTTGACATCAATGAAAATATGTCCAACAATCTCCACCTTTGTCATTGAGGGCAACACTCTAACTTCATACACAAACTCCTTTGCGATGATGTTTTTCTCTATGAAGTTACTCTCCCCCTTTGACATCAATGGCAAAGGGTTGCTCCCCCTCTGGTAAAGCTCTATCTATCTGTATGTTACTGACTAGAATCTGAACTCAAGTAACTTCTCCTGCAGTCATACTTTTATTTTCATAACTGAATGACTCCTCCTAAATTTGATCGTTGTCTCCCCCTTAATTGATTCCAATTGATGCATTATTTTCTTGAGAGATTAGATTGGAAGAGGGACTACTCCCAATATTTGCCTGAGATATTCAAATACATATTTGCTTAAGGGTTTAGTGAAAGTATCTGAAACTTGTTCTTGTGTTGGGACATATTCCAATTTAATGTTCTTATTTTCAGCTTGATCTCTTAAATAGTGGTATTTGATTGGAATGTGTTTTGATTTGGAGTGTTGGACAGGGTTTTTGGACAGACTTATAGAACTTGTATTATCACAGTAGATAGTAGTGGGCTCAACAAACACTATTTTGATGTCTTGTAAGGTTTATTTCATCCATTCCAATTGTGTGCAACATTCTGCTGCTACAATATACTCAGCTTTAGTGGTAGACAAAGAAATTGAGGATTGTTTCTTGCTTATCCAAGCTACCAATGATTCTCCAAATAAGAATGCTCCTCCATTTGTACTTTTTATGTCATCTACACAACCTGCCCAATCTGCATCTAAATAGGCTTTTAAAGTGAATGAATCCTTCCTAGGGTACCACAAACCAAGATCTATGGTTCCTTTCAAATAACTAAAGATTATTTTCACATCTTGAACATGGCTCTTTTTTGGTGTTGTTTGGAATCTAGCCATCATCCCAACATCTTGCTTGACATCACGTCTGGAATATGTTACATAGAGTAAACTCTCAATCATTGATCTGTAGTGTTTTGGGTCTATAGATTTGGACTCATCTTCCTTGCTTAGTTTGCATCCAATTGTCATAGGTGTACTAACATGTTTGCAATCCTCTAACTGGAATTTCTTAAGCATATATTTAACATACTTGGACTGATGGATAAAAAATCCCCTTTTGGACTATACTATTTGTAATCCAAGAAACAAATCCAGTTCACCAATTAAGGACATTTCAAATTCTTGTTTCATCCTCCTAGCAAAGTCCTTACTCATTTTTTCATCATCACTTCCAAATATAATATCATCAACATATACTTCCACAATAAGTATGTTATTACCAACAATTTTACAATAAAGATTGTTGTCTATTGATCCTCTTTTGAGGCCTTGTACTTGTAAATAAAAATCTATCCTTGCATACCATGCTCTGGGTGTTTGTTTTATCCCATAGAGTGATTTCTTTAGTTTACATACATAGTATCCTTTTTTAGTTAATTGAAATCCTTCTGCTTTCTCAATATAGACTTCCTCTTCTAAGTTTCCATTGAGAAATGTTGAATTGGCATCCATATGGTATACTTTAAATTTTTTGTAGCTGGAAAAGGCTAAGAACATCCTAATTGCCTCTAATCTGGCCACAGGTGCAAAGGTTTCTTCAAAGTCTACTCCTTCAACCTGGCCATACCCTTTACATAGCAATCTGGATTTGTTCCTTATTACTTTCCCATTCTCGTCCATTTTTCTTTTATATACCCATTTAGTTCCAGTGACATTTTTATTTTTTAGTCTTGGAACAAGTTCCCAAGTTTCATTTTTTTTCAATTTGGTCCAATTCTTCTTTCATAGCATTGACCCAATTCTCATCTTTGCATGCCTCTTTGATTGAGTCGGGCTCAATATGTGACAAAAGTGTTATTTTTGTCTAATACAACAATGGTCTTCTTATCTGCACTCCATCGCTTTTATTTGCAATAATCAGTTCTTCAGGATGATTCTTTTGATTCATTCTTGAGGGTGTATTTGTGTCTCTTCTTGGGGATTCTTCTCTTATTTCTTCTTCTCAAATATCTTTGTCGTCTTCACTAGTATCCATATCATCCTCTTCTTTTTCTTGTTTATTCTCTTCAACTTCTTCTGCTTGTGTACCAACTGACTCATCATCATCTTCATATTCATCTTCATTGTCAAGTATAGTCTCTTGATGTTTGATCCTTATTGTTTTTAAATCATCCACCTTAACATCTGCACTCTCAACAATATTATGTAATCTAAGATTGTAGCATCTGTATGCTTTCTTAGTAGAAGAATATCCAAGAAAGATACCTTCATCAGATCTAGTATCAAATTTTTCGAGATTCTCATCAAGCCTTTTGATGTATCACTTGCTTCCAAAGACCTTGAAGTATTTTACCGAAGGAGCTCTCCCAAACCATAGTTCATAAGGAGTCTTATTACTATTAATCCTGAGCTGACTTCTATTCAATATGTATATTGTTGTGCTTACAACTTCCCTCTAATATCCATAAGATAATTTTTCTTTATTGAGCATAGTCCTTGCAGCGTCCTGGACTATTCTATTCCTTCTCTTAGCAATCCCATTTTGTTGAGGTGTTCTAGAAGCAAAGAATTGTATTTTTATTTCATGGGTTTCACAGAAGATATCAAACTCTTTTGAGGTGAACTCACCACCATTATCTTATCTAAGAAATTTGAATTTTGTCTCCTTTTCATTTTCAACAAGGGTCTTAAAAGCTTTGAATTTGTTAAGTGGTTTTTATTTTTTCTTGAGAAAACATACCCAACCCATTCTAGTAAAATCATCAATGAATAGCATAAAGTAGGACTCTCATTGCAAAATCTTGGTCCTTGTAGGTCCACGGAGGTTGGTGTGAACAAGATCTAAAGGTTTTAAGGTTGAGTATTATTTTGTTTTGAACCTTATTCTAGTTTTCTTCCCTAGTTGACAATGTCTACACATAGGATTTGAGGGATTTATGATCTTTGTCAAGTTTCTTACTGTCCCAAGATTGCTCACTTTCACTAAATTATCAAAGTTAATGTGCCCCAACCTTCTATGCCATAGCCAACTTTCATCTACTAAATTTATATGACACTTCGCATTCAAATTTGTATTTAGTATATATACATTCTCGGGAGTTCTAGGAGCAGTACCAACCAATTTTCCTAAGTCCTCTCTCCTAATATCACATTTCTAGGAATCAAAGATGCAAATGTGCCCCTGATCACAGGTTTGGCTGACACTTAATAGGATATGTTTCAGTTTTTCAACAAGGAACACATCTTTGGCTTTGTCTTTTCTTAAACTCACAGTGCCTTTCCCAAGTATGTTACCTGAAGCATTGTCACCAAATGTAACTTTACCCTGTTGTTTCTTTAAGTTCAAAAACTTGTCCTTGTTTCCTGTCATATGTTTTGAGCACCCACTGTCAACATACCAGAGATCTTCTTTATCTTGGGCTTTCAAGGCAAAAAGACATTCCTCTTTTGACATTTTTTCTTTCCAAATCTTATTTTTCTCTCTGATGAGCTTTGGTATCTCTGAGACTTCCATTAATCTGCAACTACTTTCTTTATGTCCGTAATTATGACATCTAAAGCATTATAGGCTCCCTTCTTGTAGAGGTGCGAAGGAGTTATAATTTCTTCTTTTAACTTGATTTATTGTTTGGTTATATTTAAGATTATAGTTCTTAACCCACAAGTTTTTCCTTCCATATGCTCTACAATTCATAGCTTTGTTTCTAGAATTAGAGAATGCAAAGTAATAACCAAAGAAAATGTGAGGATACCTGTTTTGATAAACCTTCTTTGTTGTTGTCTTATATTCCTTCTTGATGGGTGGAAGTAGTCCTCTGGAGTTCTGATCATTACTTGTCTTTTCTTTATATTTCTTCTTGAATGTACTAAGGAGAGGAGCTGCATAAGATTTTGAGTTAACTTGGTTTTCTTATTGAGAATAACCTACTCCATTTTTGTTACATGAATCCCTTTGTGTGGTAATAATCTTATCTATAATTTTAAAGCTATTTTCATATCTTGTTTGAATAAGTTTTGTATCAAGTTCTTTTCTTAGGTGAACTAATGTTGCCTCCATTCTTTCACAGGTTATTTGTTTCTCTTTAAGAGACTTTTCTAGACTTTCTTCCATCCTATTTGCTTCTATGATTTGATTTTTTAGGTTGCTCATGAGTTTCTCCATCTCTTTTTCTTTATGTTCATGTTTTTCCTTTTGTTCAACTACAAAACTTTTCAGTTATCTATATCTAGTTTTGTATCTTCTTAATTCATCCAATGCACTGAGAAGTTCTTCTTCCATATTAACCTCTGCTTCATCTTCTGACTCTTCCTCGTGCTAAATTTATTCTATCTCATTAGTCTCTTCAATACCTAGAAAAAGGACTTCATCATCATCGATGTCACTAGACTCGAATGAACTATTGTTTTCTTCTTTTGAGTAAAAAAAAAAAAATACCTTTGTAAAACTTTTTCTTGTAGTTGGGTTTTTCCTTCTTCTTGTATTGTTTATTTTTGTCTTCTTCATCTTCAGGGTCCTCCTTGGGATAGGGACACTTGGCTGCAAAGTGTCCAACCTTGCCACAATTGAAACATTTGAAAGTTATATTGCCTTTGTACCTCCCTAATCCTTTTTGAAGTTTTTTAATAAAATTGGATTCTTCTACATAAGATTCTTCATGATGGTTGGATTGAGGTTTTTGCTTCTGATTTTTTGTTTTTGTGAGCACCTTGAAGGCTTCCTCCTTGTGGGAGGTTCTTATGACCTAATCTTAACTCATAAGCTATGAGGATTCCATACAATTCATCCATGGTGAGTTTATCTAGATTCTCTCGATCTTCAAGAGTGGACACTTTAGGATTGTATAGCATAGGTAGTGTTCTTGGTATTTTTTCAACTAGCTCATTGTCTGAAACTTCTACTCCCAAACCTATGATTGAATTAACAATATTATCAACTCTTTCAAAGTAATCTAAGATATTTTCTTCATCCATCATTTTTAGACCTTCATATTGTACTTTGAGAGTCTGGAGTTTGGCACTCTTTACCTTGGAATCTCTTGCATATATAGTTTCCAATTTATCCCATAGTTGTTTTTCATTTTGACAGTTTAGTACTTTAGCAAGGATCTTCTTTCTCAGTCCAACTTGTAGTGTGTTTAAAGCCTTTGCATGTTCCCAAAATTTCTTCTTGTCTTCTGCTTTTGTGGGAGTGACTTTTGGAACATCGTATCCTTTTTAAACTAATGTCCATACTTCCAGTCCAATGGACATCAGATAACTTTTCATTATAACACTCCATAAAACATAGTCTTCACCAACAAATAGAGGGATTTTTTATGACATCTTCAACTGTTGATCCATCCCGATGTATATTTCTCTTCAAGTGATTTAAACCCTTAGTGAAGAGACCTGCTCTCATACCAATTAAAGGACCAAATCTTCTCACTAAGAGGGGGGGGTGAATCAGTGATAGAATAATTTGATCAATTTTTTATTTTGTTAATGCAATCAATATTTTAACACAATATTTATCATGGAAGCCAATTGGAAAAAACCAAAAACACTTTTCTATTAACTGCAAAATTATGTTTTAAAAGTTACATAGAAGGAAAATGTTCTTCCTCTTAGATCAACATCCACTGATCAGGATTCACCCACACCCTTGTTCACCAACACCAACTAGTAGGATGTTACAACCCCCTATTTAGTCGGATACAACTGACAAGGAAGCACCTACTCCCCTGCAGGCTCCAACCTGCCCTTGCACCACTCAACCACCCTTAGTTTCATCAATTTAGAAATAGGATATGCAGTCCAGTAATGGTCTTCTATATCAAACACTGGACCTTAATGGCTTCTACTCTGTCTCCTTCTATTCTAGATCTTCAATAATTCTTCGACAAACACTCTTCCTCTCACAATTCTATCTCGTTTATATACTCTTCAAACTAGTGTGAGTTATAACGCATTGTGTCCTTTCGTTCAGACCATCGCACCTCTTCATTTAACTTAACCATAATCTATGTTATTATTCAAACCTTACCATGAAGGGTTTTCATAAATTGATCATAGATATGGATCAAATTCATCTTTTAACTCAATCCCTTGCTTCTACAAATATTGTAGAAATCGAATTCTACAGAGGCGCTTCCTTCAAACCATTTACATATGACCATATGCGCAAATCCACGAGCTTATTAATTTAAGCAATTTTCTCAGACCCTCACAACTTATATGTTTGTAACTCATGACCAGGGGATAGAACCTAGTCCTCTGGACTTTGGCCTTCGGGCGATTTCTCTCTTAGAATCATCCAATATTATGAAGTCTCAACTTCCTGAAGTGGTTACCTCTCACACGGATGGATCCAATGGTTAGAATGAGTCTTGGAACCAAATCAATGGTATAGCTTCAATCCATACACTAACCTTCCACTACTTTATCCAATGGTTATGACTTAATAAAAGGTTGATATGGACGACCATCGTTATTTTGGAACTTCATCCTTCGGGACTTCCAGCCTCTGCAATCTTTCAACCTTTCGGAGTACATTTCATCGAAGTACGTATTATCTATATACTCGTAGATTGGGCGGTTTTGTCTTAATCTATGGTTGAGTGGATGGTCTGTGCAACCTTAAAAACCCACTTAGTTAATGGCCTTCTCATTGTGCACCTTTTAGGATCTCGACCGTGAATATTCCTTCTCAACGAACGGTCAGATCTTACTTCAGAGCTTCGGCTCTTCGAGAGTCCAGGCTACTCGAACTATGAAGTAGTTCAATCCCCCTGAAGGCTTACCTACCGAATAAGTCATTACATTGTGGTGACCACTTGTTATCAGTTGTTTAGTACACCTTATGATATCCTTCCATTGTGCTTGATCTAACAGTCATGATTCATCTTGGAGGATCTCAGATCTACGACCAGCATTAGTTCATGACTTCAGAACTCCAGTGCTTCGGGAATTTGTCTAGTAGGAGAAGTTGAACATCCCCAGAGGTTGTAAACCCAGAGTGACGTGTCTTAATGACTTCACTCAAGATGATGTGGACCCTAATTCTGTATTCCATGTGTCACCCTAATTTGTGACTTACGTAGTCTAAAATTCCAACTAGACTTTAACACTTGTCACCATCTTAATGCGCCATGTGTCCTTGTCGACATGGACTATGATGATGTGAGCTCTGAATGTGTGTACCACATGTCTTACTCCATGACTTCAGAGCACTGGCCTTCGGGTGAACTCATATGCTCTGAACCCTTTTTCGCCAAAGTGGTCAGCGTCGAAGTTGACTGCTGCTAGGCAACCCTGATCTGAAGACTATCATTGATCGCGAAGTGCTCCTTAGATTCGACGGCTGACGGAAGTTCAAGACTTCGGGACTTCGGGTTTATTCACTTTCCCACTTCCCAATTCTCCCGGAGTGAGATTCCCCGAAGAATAATCCTTGAGTAACTGGACTTCATCTAATGGTCCTTCTTTAGCACGATCCAACTGTCGATCTAGATTGTGGAACTGTAACTTGTGTTTGGTTTAATTCATCTCCCAAACTCTGCAATTGAAGTTGTGTGATTGTTGGTGAGTTAACCATAGTTGTCGATCTTTGATTCGATGAGATCTAACGATCTAGAATAATTGCAGGATTGGAAATAACGTATAGTTTAATTCTCCCTTCACACTTCGCAATCAATCCCTGATCTTGATCTGGCACTTGTGTATCCAATGGTCATAACTTAATCTGATCGTTTGGTGGATCAACCATAGTCATCAATCTTTGAGTTGATGAGATCTGACGATATAGACTAATTGCAGGATTGGAAATAGTGTGTAGTTTAATTCTCCCTTCGCGCTCCACAATCAATCCTTGTCCTTGATCTGGCGCTTGCGTATCCAATGGTCATGGTTTGTTCTGTGGGGATTTTGATTGCAATCATGTTTCTACACTGTGATTTCCCTTATGAGCTTCATGTGCATCATCACTTCTGAGCTTCTGATCTTCAGTCGCTAACCCTCATGAGATCTTAATTTTTTAGTCCTTTTGTACATGGATTTTCATCTCTTTGTTCATACCAACTCATCATTATAATGTAAATACATCAGTTGTTGACATCAATGAAAATACATCAATGACAATATGCCCATCAAAAATTCCCTAGAGTGTTGTCTAAACTAAGAAATCATTTAGAAACTATCCTAAGATTGCAAACATGGGGGCATGCATGGGCCCTTACAAAGATTTAAGATGATTTCCAAAACTGAGAGGAACCCTAGGGGGGATTTGTCCTCTCCTAAATGATTTTTTAAGGGAGATGAAATTTCATGTTAACCACCTTTTATGATTCTCGAGATCACACTAGGGTGTGGGGGAAGAGCATACTTGAGGGTTAAAATTGATTTCTAGTCCCAAATTAATTTGTGTTTGAATAAGCAATAACTTCAACTCAAAATTTTAAATGCCAAATGAGCCATCCATGTGGAAACAAAGCAAAAGAGAAGAATAGTGATTATGTTTGCCCCTATGTGCTTATTTTAGCTAACCTTTCTTGTGGGAAAGGACTCTAAGTGAAGTGTAGTTTCTTTACAAAGTGATGGAAAATAAAATACAAAGGCTAGGGGCCCTCAAACCATTCATAAAAACCCTTACAATTTGAAAAAAATGAACTTATGCGCGGGCTACAGTTCTGACAGGTGTGTAGAGGGCGTAGAGGAAAGAATTATGTCACACGCATAGTGCGTAGAGTGTGCATATGTGGGCCTTAAAATCCATGCACCTCCTGTCACGTGCAGGGGAAGAAATTTCCAAGTGAAATACTCCTTCCTTGGCTCTGAATTTTGTCTTTGGTAGGTTGAGCTAGGCTGGTTTTGGTACCTGCATATCAAAAAAATAAAAAAATAAGTGCTCTCAAGACTTAAATAGGGAGTAATTTGATATCGATCCCCAGTATGGTCGCCAATCTATTGTGTTGGTTTTGTCACATGGGTGAGCAAAAGCACAACACTTGCATGCTTAGTTAAGTTAGCTAAAAAAGACAGAATCTTGTGAGTTGATTAGATAACCAAATACACATGAAACAAAATAAATGAAACTAAAAACAACTAAGAAATAAATGTTAGAGAAAATTGAATAACTAGAACCATGAAAATCAAAAAATGACCAACATATAGCTACCAATGGATCAATATATTAATAGGTTAAACACCGTAGAGAAAGGAAGGGACTTATGAATCCCCTCTTCCTCCTTGGGAGGGCTCTTGAGTTCCCTAATAGAGAGTTTTTATACAATGGAAAATGACAAATGGTGAAGAAATACAATGCCAATTCCCTCAAGAGGTGAGTGGAATGGCCCTTGCAATGGTGCTTGAATGATTCAAAGAGAAAAGAGGATTCTCAAAGAAGAATTATTGCAGCATAACAATACCTTGAAGTTCTTATTTTTCTAGCACACCAATGGCACATATTTATAACATCCATTCATGGGAAGATATAATTGGTTCATAGTGTGAACAAGGGGCCTTTTAGGGGACTTCCTAGCCCTTGGCCATCCTCCAATCTATATTTCACTCAAATATGAGTGTCAAATCATGTTGGGGGTCGGACTAGAAGTGGTTGAGAGGCCGACAAGATTCATAAATGCACCATTCATGGAAGTGCACGGATTTTCTCATAGACAATCACACATTTTGTGCTTTGACGGTTGTGTTAGCCTGTGCATTATGGGCACTGTGAGCGTGCTTCCTTTGGTGAATTTGCGCACTTTGATTTTTGAACTAAGTATATAGTTTTTTTCCTTTATGATGGATTTTGGTGTTGTAGGTGGACTAATTTCTGTTGGGATTGATGTTTTTCTTCAACCATTTTGTGCAATATTGCAGATGATTTTTCAGTGATAACAAACGTTATTTTCTTCTTTGTCTAATTTTCTACAAGATCCTTAAACTCTTTAAATTTATCAAATACCTCAGATTTATTCCTAAGAAAATAAATCCATGTGTTCCTTGATAAATCATCTATGAATGAAACATAATACACAAATTTATCTAGTGACGGAACATGCATAGGTTCGAACACATCACTATGTATCAACTCTAATATCCCCTTTGCTCTTGTAGCACCATATGGGAATCTTACTCGATTATGTTTACCATATAGGAAATGTTCACATAAATCAAAATCCATGGTGCAATTAGACATACCTTCAACCATACCTCTACTGTGTAGTGTTCAAAGGCCCTTTTCTCCAATATGTCCCAGTCTTTGATGCCATAATGTGGTCTTCTTTCCAGGGATAGTATGGATCATATCTTATTTGTTTATCTGATCAGGTACAATAAAATTGTTACACCCATTAGTATAAGTGCTTCCCAATAACTTGTATAGAGTTCCACACCGAACTCCCCTCATCAACAACATTTCTCCTCATACCATATCGCAAGTGCCATTTCCTAATAAAGTATCCACACATGCATCACTCCTAGATAGATTTGGAATGTGCATAAATCCAGGGATAGTTCTAATCCTTCCATATTTAGAAAAAAACTTAACCCTTCCACGTCCCATGATTTTTTTTTTCGAGTAATCTCCCAAGAAGACATCACCACCATCGTACTTTTCATAATCATTGAACCACTCCATCTGAAGAGTCATATGAAATGATGCACCTGAGTCAATCTACATGTGCACCTATAGATGTCAGGTACACATAACCTCCTTCTATGGACTTTTTATTTTCTATGGAGGAGGAATCATCAGATCCCTTTGCTTTATCAACATTCCTAGACCTGCAATCTTTCTTATAATGCCCAACTTTGCCACATTTCCAACGTTTCCTCAAATATTTTCCTGGGGATTTTGATCTACCTTTAGATTTATATACCCCCCCAAAGACTTATTTTTATTCCTATATTGGGGATGACCTCTTACAGATAAATCATATGTTCTATGACTATCCATACTTTTATGCTTCATCTCATCCGATAATAAGGATGAAATTACATCCTCATACTTCAATGCAGATTGAGTGGTACTACCAATTGCTACAACCAGATTATCCTAGGAGTCTGGAAAATAACATAACAAAGTAATACACCTATCTTCTTCTATAATCATAATGTTAACACAGACAAGTTGACTTACCATAGTATTGAAGGAATTTAGATGTTATGTCACATAATTTCCATCTTCCATCCTAATATGATGCAACATCTTTCAAAGAAACAACTTGTTTACCAGGGAGTTTCACCGATACAAATTCCCCAAATTTTCCCATAGTTCCTTAGTTGTAGATTCTCCTGACACATTCAGTAACATTGAATTTTACAGGAAGATTCGAATCGTACTCTTTTCTCTTCTATCCAACCTCTCCCAATCTTCTTTTGACATACTAGTAGATTGAGTACTAGTATTTTGTGTACCAGTAGATTGTGTATCAATATTTTTTGTACTAGTAGTTTGTGTACCAGTAGGTTTGTACAAAGATAAACATCGATCCATTGTTCTTTTTCTACAAGAAGGTCCTCCATATTGAGCTTCCATAGCTCAAATGTTTTACCGTTGAACTTATGAATCTTGATTATGGAACTGCTCACCATTTTCTTTCAACGCACAAATTGTAAATGTGTTGAACCTACACAGAATAGATCTAGATAAACAATAATACACACATTTACAGAGAGAATTGGAGAAAGAATAATAAGGAGAGAAAGAATGAAATAATTCTCATTAACCGTTGTGAATAATGAATAATTTACACATGATATACTTTGTATAACTCAATGAGTTCGACTTGAGGTGAACCAATGCACCATAGTGGTGGTCTAGAGTGATCTGGAAACACACTAGCAGTTACGGGAGTGAACTGCCACCTATTCTAGTCTATTATGCAGTTACGGGAGTGGACTGCCACCTATTCTAGTCTATCAGGCAGTTATGGGAGTGAAATGCCACCTATTCTAGTCTATCAGGCAGTTACGGGAGTGAACTACCACCTATTCTAGTCTATCAGGCAGTTACGGGAGTGAACTGCCACCTAGTTGAGTTAACTAGTCAACTAGTATTCAGTTAATTGACTGAACAAAGAGTAGTGAGGAGTTAACTCAGGGAATCAAGGCTAATGTGCCACTCTGGTGATGATACCAAGGCAAGGTTGAATTAGCATGGTGATGATCCCAATGTTGCATGGTGATGATCCCAATGCAACATCTAAACTCAACTCAACTA
>ML782566.1:87333-98141 GCA_009831015.1 Picea engelmannii | reverse complement strand
TCAACTAGTCAAACTAAAGTGTCAACTGAAAGAGAATATTCTCCAGGTGGAATATTCTCCCCTAAAATATAGGAGACTGGATAATGACTAATTATGACTAATAAACAAGGAATAACCTTAGGAAAAAGAAATCCTAGGTGTGTGTGAAGTAACTCCAATACCCCCTTGAACATCACTATGGTGAAAATAAAGATTGGGTCCCGGCAACGAGGCCATGTTAGGTACCCAAGTACAAAAGATAAACCGAAAATAAAGTGAGGAAAGAGGGAAAACCTCATGGAAAAAACTCCCCCTCAAGGTACAATGTATGTAAAAAGAAGAACTACAGTTGCTAGGAAAATGTGTCCTTCACTCCAAGACGACCTTGCAGAGAATGGAATTTCTGCTCAGTGAAGGTCTTGGTGAAAATGGTTGTCGTATGTTCTTCTAAAGGACAGAACTATAAGTTGATGAACCCCTTGTGTACTAAGTCCCGAATGTAGTGCATATGGATATCAATGTGCTTCGTCTGCTACCTCTAAACTGGATCTCTGTAGAACTTCACAGTGCTCTAGTTGTCACACCAGATGACGATCAGCCGATGAAACTAAATGCCCAACTCAGTGAGAAAATGTTGTAGCCGCATAGCCTAAATGGTTATGTTAACTACCCCTCTATAATCTGCCTCGGCTGAAGATAGAGAAATGGCATCTTTCTTCTTGCTCGACCAACAAATAGGCCCGAAACCAAGACTGAGTGAGTAACCAGATGTGGACTTGCAATCAATGTTATCGCCAACCCAGTTGGAATCAGTAAACCCAATGAGATCTAATGTAGAGTCTGTTGCATAATGAATCCCAAAGGTGATGGTTTCTTGTACGTATCGAAGGATATGCTTTGCATCTTTCCAATGTAGCTCATGTGGCTCCTGCATGAAACTGGAAACTACGCCAACTACATATGAGAGGTCTGGTCTGGAGTGTGTAAGATACAACAAGCTACCCACTAGTTGTCTGTACAGTGGGTTGTCAACCAGTAGAGTCTCCCCTCCATCCTCAAGTTTGACTCCTGATAGGAAAGGAGTCAGAGAAGACTTGTAGACTATCATGTGAAATCTCTCAAGGAGACCTCGTGTATACTTCTCTTGTGACAGTTTGATGCCTGATGCATCCTGATTGATCTCGAGTCCAAGGAAGAAGTGTATCAGACCCATGTCCATCATCAAAAACTTTTCATTAGAATCCTCTTGATTGCAGCAATCATTGAAGTCGAGCACCCAATGATCAGCAAATCATCGACATACAAAACTAAAAGTAGAAGTGAATCAGTCATCCTGAGCATGTAGACATTCGGGTCTGATTTACAACATACAAAGTTTTATGACAACAGGTAGGAATCCATCTTGGCATACCATGCCATCGGAGCCTGCTTGAGGCCATAAAGTGGCTTCTTCAGTCAACAGACCAAAGATGAGTCCTGCATAAATCCCTAGGGATGCTCCATGTAGATCTCCTCAGAGAGATCACCGTGAAGAAATGCATTCTTCACGTCCATCTAATGGACTTCCCATCCTTTGGATGTTGCAATGGCAAGTGCCAATCGAATGGAATCCATCTTCGCTACTGGAGTGAAGGTCTCATCATAGTCAATACCATGAACCAGTTGAAAGATTTTGGCGACAAGCCTAGCTTTGTATCTGTTGATCTGTCCATCCACTGCGCTCTTGGTCCTATAGACCCATCTGCATCTGATAAGTTTCCTCCCAGAAGGAAGGGCAACCATATCCCAAGTCTGGATCTTGAGGAGGGAGTTGTACTCCTCCTGCATGGCGGATTCCCAAAAGGGATTTCCAGCAGCCTCACCATAAGACTGTGGATCTAAATACTGAACCAAGAAAAGATGTCTGGAAGGAAATGGTTCAGTGGCAATGAGTGCAATAGGAGGCTCCTCAAAATCAGATCAAGTCCTCCTAGTATCAGTTGGATCACCAACGAGATCCCCTACATCCTAAAGAGTAGCATGTGCCTACTTGGGCCTCTGCTCTAGCTCTGCAACTGCATCTAGATTCTCTGACTCTGCATCTGACTGTACTCTCTCTGAATATGAATTATCTGAGTCCTTTGAATCAAAACTCTCATCTAAAGAAGAGTCAGCATGTGCATGCTCATCATCTCAAATAGCTGGAAGAAGGAAGTTGTCTTCATGCAGCTGCTAAGGTGCATGCAATACACTTTCCTCGAATTGGACATTACGCTCAATTATGAGCCGGTCTGAGGAAATATCAATAAGTCGATATCCCTTCACATCGTCGGGGTATCCAACAAAATGCACTCGGTGCTCTGTGGATCAAGTGCCTGTTGGTTTTTCTTCATATGAGATATGAGAGATATTCAATATATTATTACAATGATGAGTGTTCCATATATAGGGAACATAAGGTGACCATCCATGAAAGGATGTGTGCCTTGAATAATCAATAACTATTTGTTATTGTTATTTACTTATTATATACTATAGTTAATAATCAATTAATAATTATATTATTAATTATGATCTTTAGAGAATGTCTTCCAATGTTGTCCAAACATCAACACTCCCTCTCAACGAGGGAGACATTCTGCAACATGCCACTCTTGTCTTTGAAGTATACAAACTTCACCCTAGACTCATGACACTTATCTTTCAGTCTTGGGAGACATCTCTCTCCCACCTGAACTGAGGATAAACTCCTTCCGCGACTCTCCCTCTGAGCCAATTAAATCTCTCTAAGATTAGGCTCACTTTGGGTCCGCATGTAAAAGCATATAACATCTTGAGTCTTTATCATTCCTTGTCAAATCACCATGACTAGGACAAAGACTATACCAATATCTTTCACCAAAAGCACACACCTATGAGTGAATGTCGGCTTGATGCTAAGTGACACTTGGAAATCACTTCAAGCACCTCGAGTCCATATTATTCCTTGTCATGATCAAGGAAGGACTACGTCTAGGCCCATTTATCACAAGTGCACCTTTGTGATAAATGTATCCTATCTCCCTTGGTCTGCAACCCAATCTAGGAGAAATTATGCCCGATGTTGAAACATCAACACTCCCTCTTACCTAGGGAGGTATCTTTCCATAGTAGTACACAACTACTATCCATAGACACGCAGTCTCTGCCAGTGGTTCAAAACCACCATAGTAGCAAAAGATTTGTCACACGTGGCACTCCCATGTGGACTTCTAGAGGCTACTCCCTTTAGGAACACTTAGGGTCAACTCCCCATAGTGTGAGACATCAACGGTCAACTCCCTTGACATTTCCTCATGTTCTCTGAACATGGGACAATGGGCTATAAGCCCAAATGTACTTATTCCTTCTCGAATAAGTGTTCCACTTATCCCTTCTCATATTAGTGTCCTCGCAAATCAACTCAATTCAATTCACAGAGGAGTACAATCTGGAGAAATTTTATCACACATGGCACTCCATGTGGACTTCTAGAGGCTACACCCTCTAGAAACACTAAGGTCAATTCCCATAGTGTATGACGTCAAGGGTCAACTCCCTTGACATGTCCTCATGTGCTCTCCACATGGGACGTTGGGTTATAAGCCCAACTACACTTATTCCTTCTCAAATAAGTGTTCCACTTATCCCTTCTTGGATAAGTGTCCTCACAGATAAACTCAACTCAATTCACAGAGGAGTATTATCTAGAGAAAGTTTGTCTCAAGAAGATACAAACATCAACACTCCCTCTCGGCAAGGGAGGCATTCTCTGCCACGCCAAGTCTGTCACGGAAATACTTGAACTTCGTCTTGGTTTGGTAAGAACATCAGCAACTTGCTCATCTATAGGAAGGTACTACACCAATACTTCCTTCCTCTGCACCATGTCTCGAATGTAATGGTACTTTATCGTAATGTGGTTCAATTTGTCATGAAACACTGGATTATCAGAGATCTTCACACAACTTTGGTTACCATAATGAATAATGGTGGAATCCAGCACATGTTTGAATAAATCTGCAAGGAGCTTGTGAAGCCACACTGCTTCATGGACTGTCATATTTAATGCAATGTACTCTGCTTCTCTTGTGATCAAAGCCAAAAAGGTTCATTTCCTGCTACACGAGGAAACCATGGAAGATACCAAAGTGAAGCAACACCTGAAGGTGTTTTTTCTTTCCACTACGCTCCCTGCCCAATTAGAGTCAATATATTCCTGCCATATCATATCAATACTGGAAGTATATCTCAGACCATGTTGAACTGTGCCTCGCAAGTATCTCAACACATGCTTCACAACAATCTAGTGAGTCTATCTCAGCTCAATTATAAATTGGCTAAGTGCACTCACTACATAGCAATTATTTGGTTTGGTTTTAACCAAATACATCAATTATCCAACCAACTATCTATACAGAGTCGGATAAATTTCATCAAAATTGGATGAAGACACACTTAGTTTCTTCATATTCATCATCATTGGTGTAGTCACGGGCTTCAAGTTCAGTATCTCAAACTTCTTGAATATCTCAACTGTGTACTTCCCCTAACTCAGGAAGATCTCATCAGTTCTTTGCCACACCTCTAGTCCCAAGAGGTAGTGCATCATACCAAGGTCCTTCATCTCGAACTCAGACGCCAACGCATACTTGCATTCAATAATAAGGCTCTATGTACCGGTGAGAAATAAATCATCAACGTAGAGGACCAGAATCAAGGCCTCGTCGTTAACAGTCTTGTAGTACATGTTGGGATCAACAACACTTTTGTTGAAGCCCAAACTCATCAGGTTTCCATTAATCCTCGCATACCAAGCTCGAGGTGGTTGTTTTATTCCATACAAGGCCATTTTCAACCTACACACATGAGACTCCTTCTCATGTATCACGAAACCATCTGGTTGTTGATGTATACTTCTTCCTTAATCTCTCCATTGAGAAATGTTGTCTTTACATCCATCTGAGGTACTCTCCAACCCATGGATGCTACAGGGGAAATAATCATCCTGATAGAAGTGTTTCGAGCAACAGGAGAAAATGTCTCCTCATAATCTATTCCCTCCACTTGAGAGAATCCTTTAGAAACAAATCTTGCTTTGTGCTTCTCGATGCTTCCATCGACTATATGTTTAATCTTATAGATTCATTTGGAAGTCACTACAGACTTCCTTTCAGGTCTCGGAACAATATCCCACACATCATTCTTCATGATGGACTGATACTCCTCCATCATGGCATCTCTCCATACTAGATGCCTCCTCATAACATGAAGGCTCGGAATCAATGATGTGGCTCATAGTTGCAGCATAGCATATCTATCTTTGAGGTCTCTTCCTCTCTCGGAAGGTACCATGAGGAGCTGCATATCTTTATGCCTCCTTCAGAGTTTGACAAGTCCATGTAGGTCTCTTCTGACCTACTACAATATCTCTGGGAACATCAACTGGAGGGGGAGAAGGAACCATCTCTTCTTATTTCTCACTATCAATATCCATGTGAGATCCTCTAGATCTCATGAAGGATACCTCCTCCTCAAAGGTAACATCTCAGCTCACCTCAATTTGTCTCTAACCAGGGATGTAGATCTGATATGCCTTTGAAGACTCATTGTATACCACAAATGTACCATTTCTACCTGAAGGGTCTAGCTTGATCATTTTCTCCTTGGGTACATGAATGTATACTGAACACACAAATATACTGAAGTGTCCAACCTCAAGCTTCACTTCGGTGAATGCCTCCTCAAGATTCATGTTCCTCAAGGAATTATGTTATGAACATACACTACAATTATGGATGCCTCTACACACAAAAACATAGGTAAATGTTGATCATGAATCATCGCCTTGACTGTCTCAAAAATAGATCTGATCTTCCTCTCTACGACCCCATTCTGTTGAGGTTTGTGAGGAACGTTGTACTCCCTCTTGATCACTGCCTCAAACATATCTAGGACACATTGAGGTTCCCTCATAGAACCAATGTCCCCCAAGACATATTGAGGTTTCCTCGTGAAACCAATGTCTTGGTTCCTTCATCTAGTAATCCACTGATTACTCTACAATACTTCCATTTTATGACACTCTGACAGGTCTAAGAATATCCCACTAAATTTCCATCACTACTCAACTTTAAGGAAACCATTTCATCATCCAAATAATAGGTGGTCTTATTAACAACAAAAGGGAGGGAAGAAGGCTTGTCCTTGAGTACAGTGTCTAAGGCCTGAAGATAATAGGGCGGAGGATTTCCTGTGATTCCCCTGAGAAATTCTATGAGATCATTATCACTCAATTCTTTAATTCTCCTCATATTCATCACATATTGAACCCTTTCGCCCGTCATGATTTGGAATTGGATCTCCATCTTATCGAGGTATCCCTTCTTCTCCAACGTACTCTCTTCAAATAACATGTTTCCGCCACCATTGTAGCCGATGAGGTCTCCACTCAAAATACTTGCCTGGATCCAAGACTTGAGTCTTCTGTTCACATCCTTTGTTGCCAAGCTTCACATATTCTTGACAAATGGTATCATCATATCCTCCCTGCTCGAGTGCATTTACCAAATTTTGAAACAAATCGTTGGCCATGGGAATGTGCATAGAAGGATAACTGTAATTATCACACCTAGTCAAAACCCTGCAAATGAGAAACAGTGTCCCAGTTTTTACAGACTAGATAGCGAAGAGTCCTTTGTCGTGTCCATTAACTGAGTTCTTGATTTCTACAGGTCCGATGAAATCTACATCTTCCCAAAGATAGAAAAGATTCAATTTTCGGGCGCACTCCCTCCATCATTAGTTTGGGAGGATAAGTGAAATTGATGGCACCATAGACATTGGCATCATGGATAGCCTTGGAGTAATAGGTGAGTCCAATGTACGCCCGCGATCTCTTGGAGTGCAATTTGAACAAATTTTTCTTCCGATTTGCGTCTTTTCTGAAAAAGTCTTTAGTTTAAGAAATTAATATCATGCATTTAGTGTAATTACAGACACATAGCTCCCATTCTTGGGCATCATACATGCTCTTTCCATTCTCAAAACACTGCAAGAATCTTGTTGGCCTGTCTTCCGAGAACTACTCTAATCTCCCAATCGACCAAGGATTGTCGATGTGAAGCCAAATGAAGGTGTCCTCGACTTTAACCAGGTGAGGGTGCTTGAATGATATTATCATGCCTTTTGGGTATATATATATATATATATATATATATATATAATTCAACAAAAGAATGGTTGATGAAAGACGGAATCGACCAAATTCCATAGTAACAGTCAAGCCCAACCTCGCTCTAATACCATGTTGGTTTTTCTTCATATGAGATATGAGAGATATTCAATATATTATTACAATGATGAGTGTTCCATATATAGGGAACATAAGGTGACCATCCACGAAAGGATGTGTCCCTTGAATAATCAATAACTATTTGTTATTATTATTTACTATTATATACTATAGTTAATAATCAATTAATAATTATATTATTAATTATTATCTTTAGAGAATGTCTTCCTGGTGTTTTCCAAACATCAACAGTGCCTCCGTCTTTTCAGAGGGAATCTGGGCCCATGCACGTGAACCAAAAATGTGAAAGTGGGTCACTTCTGGTTTGAGGCCACTCCAAGCCTCGTAGGGGGTCTTATCCTTGATAGATCTATGGGGAGATTGTTTTGGATGTATGTTTCACAATTAAGTTCTTCGGCCGATAGTCTTTGTGGTAGTGACTTTGCATGCAACATGCAACATGCCATCTCCTTTAGAGATCGATTTTTACGCTCAGCAACTCCATTTTTCTACGGAGTATAGGGAATTGTGTGTTGCAACTGAAACCCTGCCTCATAGAAAAGATTATGGATCTCATGATTTACATATTCTCCCCTGTTATCAATTCGAAGGACTTTGATCTTCTTTCCGGACTATGTCTCAACCAAGGCTTTGAAATCTTTTAGGTGTTGAAAGACCTCGGATTTTTGCCTGAGAAAGTAGATCCAAGTAAAACTTGAGAAATCATCAACAAAAATGAGAACAAACCTCGCTTTTCTGATCGATGGATGCGGAAAAGGACCCATGAGGTCACTGTGGATCAAATCTAAATGTGCAGAAGCTCGTTGAGACTTTCCTTTGTCGAATTTCTCTTGAGGGTGTTTTCTGAGAACACATCCCTCACATACTCCCTTGGAGAAATGGATGTATGGTAGACCATCAACTAATTTGTGCTTGCTGATTTGTTGCATGTATCTGAAATTCAAATGTCCAAACCTTTCGTGCCATATCCTACTACTTTCATCAGCATGAGTAAGCAGTAAATCATAATCAGGTTCAATGAATTCAGAAAAAGTATACAATCTAGACTGATGATTTACCTCACCAGTAGCAACCTGGAGTTGGTTTTCATGTCATAGATGTCCACAAAATTTGGTGTCAATATGAATTTTTTTCCAATGCCGAAATTCTTCATCTGATACACGGAGAGAAGGTTGACAGAAATCTTGGGAACATGGATCACATTCTCGAAGCTTCTGTTGGTGAGTTCAATCGTTCCTTTTTCGGTGACTTCGATAGAAGAGTTGTCCCCCATCAAAATAGAAGGACCTTTGCATGCATCCAAATAATAATATATTGCTTCTGAGGCAGCCATGTGATGTGATGCTCTTGAATCTACAATCCAAGCATCGGGAGAGGAGTTGATGGCAATCAAGGCATGGCTAAAATTGTCTTTCTTGGAATTCGGATCTTCTGGTTTCTTCTTTCTGGAACCCTCGGGGATGCGATCTCCAAGGTTGTTTTGATGAAGTATTTGAGACATCAGATCTAATTTTTTTTGCATGCATGTGGATTCTGAATGGAATCCTTTGTGACAGTACGTACATTTCTCCCCTTTTCTTCCCTTTTCCCCTTTGGATCCAGAGGCATCGGTGAATGGTTTTGTGTACCCTTCCTTCTTCAGATGTGCATGAGATTTTCATTTATATTTATCTTTAGATTTATGATATTTGTGGCTTCCATCATTCATAGTGAGTGCATGCACCCTTGGGCCTTTGATTGTGCCCATGTTGATGAGCTTGGTTTTCTCTTGTGTCAGGGATTCGATAAAGTCCTCAAGAGAAGGCATCTTCCAGGTGGCTCCAGAGGTGAATCTGACAGTATGGAATATGGATACGAATACAAATAATTTAGGACCAACCTTGGAGAGAATGGTAAGAACCATTTGTTTCTCCTCCTTCGATTTATCAGCCCCGCAAGCTTTGAGTTGTGATAGTAAATCCTTGAATTTCGTAAAGAAATCTTGGATATTCTCGAAGCTTTTTGGATCCAATGTGAGAAGCTCCACCTCCAACATGTGTCCCCTCATCTCATCCTATTTTCCAAAGAGCCCTTCCAATATGGTCCAGGATTCATTGGGAGTCTTACAGGAAGATATATGAAAAAGGAGATCGGGAGAAATAACACTGCAAATTGTTCTGAGTGCCTCATCCATGCGATTTAAGTACTTGGATTTTTCTATGGTTGATTTTGGCTTTGTATCTATATTCATGGTTAACCTTTACAACCCTCTGTATCGGACATGTATGGCTATTTTCTCCTTCCATGCAAAATAGTTGTAAGGTGTAAGAATGAATTCTTTTTGGAATTCCATCTTTCTATTGTCTTCAATCTTTTGTACCTGCAAAACATTTTGGTGTAGCTTTTGCTTAGCAGTCCGTCGACTCCGATACCATGTAAATGTGTTGAAACTGCATAGAATATATCTAGCTAAACAATAATACACACATTTGCAGAGAGAATTGGAGAAAGAATAAGAAGGGGAGAAAGAATGAAAGAATTCTCATTAACCGTTGTGAATAATGAATATTTTACACATGATATACTTTGTATAACTCAATGAGTTGGACTTGAGGTGAACCAGTGTGCTATAGTGGTGGTATAGAGTGATCTGGACACACACCAGCAGTTACGGGAGTGAACTGCCACCTATTATAGTCTCTCGGGCAGTTACGGGAGTGAACTACCACCTAGTTGAGTTAACTAGTCAACTAGTCTTCAGTTAACTGACTGAACAGAGAGTAGTGAGGAGTTAACTCAGGGAATCAAGGCTAATGTGCCACTCTGGTGATGATACCAAGGCAAGGTCTAATTAGCATGGTGATGATCCCAATTTTCCATGGTGATGATGTCAATGCAACATCTAAACTCAACTCAACTAGTCAAACTGAAGTGTCAACTGAAAAAGAATATTCTCCAGGTGGAATATTCTCCCCTAAAATATAGGAGACTAGATAATGACTAATTATGACTAATAAACAAGGAATAACCTTAGGAAAAATAAATCCTAGGTGTATGTGAAGTAACTCCAACACAAATCACCATTGCATATCTCCCATTGAACCCAAGTTTATCATAGGCCCAAGATAAACTTGATCTATCAAGACTGATCCAAGACCTTAGCAACAAAGGCGTCCCCTTGAAGCCAAAAACATGCTCCCATAAAACATGTAAGTTTTAAACCTATGAAGTAAAGCAATGCATACAGATTCTTAATAAAAACATAAATTAATCAATGAATCATACACATAGTACACAAAGATTTACGTTGGAAACCATTAACTGGGAGAAAACCATCCTTCCTTGGTGCCGCACCTCTCAACTCTTCATTGTATTAATTTCACCATTCACAATACAATATATACAATATTTTTGGTATTCCATAACTACCAAAATCCTAATCCATTAATCTGGGATTAATTTAGAAAACTGCTAAAAATGGTGAAAAATGCTAAAATAGAAAAAAATACCCAACAAAATTTTTTGGGGGCACTTCCCT
>ML782566.1:8391-24283 GCA_009831015.1 Picea engelmannii | reverse complement strand
TTGTTGTGGTGTATATGGAACAGTGTGTTGCATTTGGATGCCCTGTGTAGTGCAGTAACTTGTAAAATTATTGTTCACATATTCGCCTCCATTATATGTTCTTAACCTTTGAATTTGATGTCCAGATTGCTTTTCTACAAGGGTCTTCTAGGCCAAAAACTTGTCAAAAACTTTGCTCTTAAGTTTTAAGAAGTAAACCCAAGTACGTCTGGAAAAGTCATCAATGAAAGTTAAGAAATACTTGCACCCAGAAAAAGAAGGAGAAGAAAGTGGACCACACAAATCACTCTGAACAAGTTGCAAAGGGCCCGAGGCGTACCAAGAGGCACGTTTGTCAAAACTGTCCCGATGATGTTTGTCGAGAACACAACCGACACAAACACTATCTCTACATGAAACAAGAGGAAGACCAGTCACCATCTATTGATTACATAGTTGTTGCAATGAGCGATAGTTTAGATGACCAAACCGCTCATGCCAAAGTTTGCTCAAGTCATCGCTATGAGCAACAAAAACTGATGAAAAAGATGATGACCCAAAGTTGTTAAACTTGTACAGCCTAGTAATATTATCGGCAATTCCAATTGCAAGAACATGCTTAGGATCTTTTAGATCCTTGATTACAACTTGGTGAGGTGAAAACTCTACGGTTTTACCTTCACCTAAATGAGTGATTTGATATACTAATAGAAGGTTACAAGAAAGACTTGGAACACATAATACATCATTGAAATGACCATTTTCTACTTGAACTGTTCCAGATCCTACAACACTAAGAGATCTATCATCACCAACAAATATTTTCTTGGTGTTACATTCATTTAGAGCAGAAAATATGTCTTTATCCATAGCCATATGATAAGATGCTCCAGAATCAATAAGCCACTCATCAGAAGAAGAAGTAGAAGTTGTATTGAAGGAGAAACCAGAAACAAAAAGTGCATGTCCATGAGAAGAAGAAGAAGAAGTAGAATAAATATTGATGTTGTGCTTCTTTATCACTGCTTCTAAAGCTGCCATCTTCTTGAAACATTTGGACTCATCATGACCATCTTTATCACAAAAGTTGCAATGTTTGTCAGTTTTATTATTTTTATATTGTGCTCCTTTGTCACCATTGGGAGCAGAAGTTTTATGGGTAGGTTTGGGACCCTTATGTTGCTTGTTGTTGTGGCGAGGATGTTGCTTCTTGGGATTCTTGGGTTTATCTTTATGATGGACAACTAAGACTTTGTTGGAGGTACTTGCAGTGTTGATCACTCCAAGTTGTACAAGCTTATCTTGCTCTCTAATCAAAGCATCACAAAAGGACTCAAGAGTGGGTTTTTGATAAGCTATTCCTAGAGCCTCTCTCGTGGCATAAAAGGTAGATACAAACACAGAATATGCACTACCTAGCTTAGAAAGAATAAGATAGATGCAATGCTCTTCATCCATCTTTATCTTACATTCTTCACATAAAATTCTGAGTGTTTTAAACTTAGATAGATAGTCTTCAATGCAAGAAAAATCACTTGGACTTAAAGTCGTTACTTGATTTTCTAACTGTTGTGCTCGAATAATATTGTGTTTACCAAACACAGATTCAATATTTTCCCAAGCTTCATCGGGTTTATCAATTTCTTTAAGGTGGAACCTTAAATCAAGAGAGATGGACTTTCTGATTAGTCCACGTGCTTCGTCATTCTTATTAGCCCATTTGACTTTCTTATCAGCATCAGTAGGTTTAGTTTCATTTCCCAAGGTAATCCAGTACAAGCCTTTACTTCTTAATAAATCCTTCATATGGGATTTTCATTGGAAGTAGTTGGTGTTGGTAAGCAAAAGATTACTTGAAGAAACCATATTAAATATGTGGATAATATGGATTTAAAAACTGAAACTGATGATCTGGATGGAAAGATATCAAAAAATTAGGCAGTTTTAAAAAAAGGGCACTGAAAACGAACTTTGGATGTGAAAGTTATGCCCTTTTTAAAGAAAAGGCATAAACGGTAACCAAAGGACCACGTGGTGGTGTAAGTTGTTTTTATGAAGTGACCCACTTTTATAAAAAGAAGTGGGAATCACTTTTACAATGAAGTTACTTTATAAAAAAAAAGCTATATGCAAAATAAATAACTCTAAAATAAAATATTAAAGCTATTTATAGTGATTCATTTTATACTTGAAGTGAAATACACTTTACAATGGAGCATGAACTTTTTCAAAAAAAAGTAACAAAAGATAGACTTGAACTCAAGACCTCTTACTTAATAAGGCAACTTTTAACCAAGTGGACTAGCAAAACATATTGTATTGTTTAGCAAGAGGATTGGGGGTGTTGTTGTTGTTGTTGTTGTGGAAGACGGCCTTGGAGAGCATGCTAAAAAAAAACTTTTTTACACAAGAAAAAATTTCCACTTCTCGATGACAACAAGGGTTAGATCTGGGTTAGCTTACACGAAAAAATGCACCTTTTCCTATCTATTTCTGATTTTCCGAGATCGCACAGGGCGCGAGGCAAAGACCATACGCAAATCTAAAAGAGTAGCAACCCGGAAATAAACAACATAAAACCGAAATAATACTCTGTAAAAAATTTATACCTCCAGATCTGACTGAAATGGTCGTATCTTGGGCAAACGAAAACCTTTTCGAGTGAAACAAAAAGCGTTCCTGAATGAAACAAGCGCTCCAAACGCAATGGTACAGTCCTCTCAGCCCATAAATGTACAGAAATGGCAGTAAACGGAGATGAGGCAACTCGGCTTCACGATCTCGATCTACAATAGGAGCAGGTCTTCAAACAGGCTCTGATACCATGTTCGACAACACATGTATTCCAACAGAGGACGAACACCTTCAGTAACCACTCACACAACCAGATCAAAGATCAACACACCGATGTTTTGACGTGGTAAAACCCCTACGGGGAAACATCCACGGCCCCAGCCAACGCGACCACTTGGAGCTATTTATTAATGGAAATGAAAAAGATTACAGAGAGATTTTACAAGAGAGTTCTCACAATCGATCATCGACAAATGACCCTCCATGCTCTTTAAATAGAGATCATAGACCAATCGGGTGTTGAGCCACAGATCAATGGTCGTTAAGATCGAGGAGAATATGAACTGTAGGATTTCCTAACTACAAATGCATACTAAAGAAACACACTTTTACCTAACAACACATTAGACCAAGTAGATCTTAACTAACTCCTAAGTGTCTAAATATCCTAACAGAAAACCAATTAGATCTAGCAATATAGATTAGTAGCTTAAACAAATGAGGCCCTAGATCGCAAAAATAAACAAACAACAAAATAAAAGAGGAAAAGGAAAGGAAATAGTTTTTGGATTTTTTTTGGTTGAAGAAATTAATAGACCAGTACCTAAAAACGGCTATGGGGTCACTACACAATTCTAGGTGAAGCTTAGGATTTAAGGATGAGACAATGTTGAGGGCACCTAAAAGGATTGCCTCTCAAATGTTGACTAGGGCTGATAGGATTCTTCAAGAGTGGATAGGGGGATTGGTCCTCAAGGAATCCTTTCCAAGTACTATCAAGGTGATCTTAAGGCTTGGCCAATGCAAAAGGGAAGAGCCCTAGGAGGTCCTACCTCAATGCAAAGGAAACAAGACAATAATGGTCAAGGGGAATAAAGCAAGAAAGTCTATACCTTGATTGCCCTTCCAAGTGGACCAAGGTGCCCTTCTTTGGCCTTGTAGTAGCTTTCTCCAGCAAACTTGAAAAATATTCTATCTAACCCTTGAAAAATATCCTAAAACAATCACTTAGAAGAATATAGATGCACAAGAACTTTTGTAGGCAACTTTTCTCAATAGTCTCCAACAAATGAAAATGAGAGGTCTCCCCTTTGTATAGATGAGGGGCCTCCTCAATACAAGGTGTAATACAATGTGCTAGCTCAAACTATGGGCAAAAACCATTAGCCCAAGTCAAAACCATGAGAAAAATACAATAAGTGGGCACAAACCACCCTCACAATCCTCCAATACATGAGTGCCCCCTCAAAAGTGGTCAAAGATATAACAATAAGTCACACGTGTGAGCTAGAGGGGCTAGGGAAAAGTGCACCCTCCTCAAAAATAGCCAACGTCCATCAAATGGGTTAAGAAGTTGTCACAATTGGCCCAAGACATAAAGCGCTCCTCCAACTAACCCCAAAAGTGAAGAAGGGGTCATCTCAATGTAACAACCTTTCAACAAACACGTCATCATGTCACACGTGTGGTGTTGGTTTACATACACATTTTCCATATTTTTCTATTGTTTAGGGAGGCTGCTATTTTTAGAATGTCTATTTATAGCATGTCTATTTATAGCATGTCTATTTTTAGCAAGTGGTTGTGACATGGCAGTGACTAGGTAGTGACAAGGATCAAAGCGCACTTCACCTTGAATATTCCTCCTTCCAAGGGAATATTCCCCTCCTAGACAAGTGCACACTTCCACTAGAGTTTAGTTCAACATATATGAGTTGCATGCATGACTCGGTGTCAATTCTATCTTTAATCACTTCAATTATAGAGTTTAGTTCAGCATGCATGAGTTTTTACTTGTGCATGATTAACTCTATTATTAGCTAGTTAACTCCACTTACTGCTAGTCTTATTTTTGGAAGTCCTAATTCCAAAATAGCCAACTCTATTTATAACTAGCCAACTCCATTTTTGGCTAGTTAACTCCACTTACTACTAGTTTAACTTTGGAATCACATGTGCATGCACAAGGAATCCCTAACCTAGTGCCCACTTCTCTTGTGGAGAGTTCTATATATATATATATATATATATATATATATCACTCTCTCATTGTAAAACCGATTCATTCTAATGAAATCAATAGTTCATTCTCTCTTCTTTCTTTTTGGTCTCATGCTTGCAAGTGTTCTTTCATCTTAACAACTAGATTATTGTGCTTAGCAATTTAGTTTCTTCTTTGCAACTGGATTCTTGTATAAGAATTTTTACATGTGGGACGTCCAGGATGAGTATCCAATGTAGCATGGCATATGTGGCTCCTCAACTAGGGAACTCGTCAAATAAATAATGTGGTCAATGCCACGTCAATTTCTAACCACTGTAACAACCTATGACCATGTGTAACCACCTCTCTGGAGTCATCCAACGTCTCAATAAACCTCCCACGTGTGGTCTAGCAGGGAATAATTATGCATACATGTGAATGAAGGCGTCCAACTGAGCAAAGAGGGCATCTCTAAGTGGTCCATGTGGCCACTGTGATGATGTGGCATCCCTATCATAGCCTGATTCACTATCACGGATCCCAAAGCAGTGACATGTATTCCAATGCAATACAAAGATCCCAAGAAAAATGGCATGGATCCCAATGTCTGTAGATATGGCCAGATATGAGTACACGAATACCAAGGCAGCATCACAGATCCCAAAGCAATGTTACAGATCTCAAAGCATAGTACACGGATCCCAATGCAAGGTGCCCACTTAGAGTAGTAGGTCCAACTTCTTTGCAAGGAATTAGGTGATGTATACTTAGTGATTTCTCTTCACACAATATAACAACAAGGATTAATTCTAATAATTGTCGGGGAACAACATTAACCCTTATACATGTGACAAATCCTAGGACAATGAGTATTTCCTAAGTCCCTAGGTAAAAGGTAAGTGATGTGATGAATAATGATGGAAAGGGGAAGGGAAAAACTTCATGTGATGGCCATCAAAGTCATTTAACATGCTGCATAGGTTTTGTGAATTTATTCAACTAGCTTTCATGACCTAGGATTTTATATAAGAGCCTTTAAGAGGGAGCTTTAGCATTGAATTACATGTCCTCAGCATTGTTTCTTGCTACCCTTTTTTTGTCTTTTTCTTTATCTGTTCATTTTATTGAACATGTCCTTTTTTCTTTAGATATCCATAGGCAAGCTAAGGAATAGGGGCATTGGCCTCATAGCAAGGTGGCATTGTTCAAGCTTTAATATTTTGGCTTTTATCTTTATTGCTCTTCACCTCTAGCCTTTTTGGCTTTATTGACTTATGTTTTTTTCAATTAGACCTTTCTGGTGACACTCGATAAGTCAAACATGATCAGGACAAACTTTTTTATGGATGGGATGGAGTGAAATGAAGAAATTTTAGGTCCTGTAGGCTGCCCAACAGGCCTTTCATGTGACCTCTTGTTGGGCACCAATTTCAAGGGGTTTCAAGCTGATTTTTTCTCACTGTTTTAAGATAGTTATCTGGCTGTCCAAAACAGCCAATTCAGATCTGTTTCTCACAGGCTGCTACAGGCCTGTTTTCTGTCCTTGTTCTAGCAGCAATCAAAATTATTCTCGCCGCTGTTGGAAGGCTGCTAACAGGTCTGATATTCTGCCCTCTAAATCTGCTCCTTAGGTAGTGATTTGCCACCCCTTTGAAGCTTCTCTTGAATGGGTTTCAATGGGAACTTTTGCTGTCCATTGTTAGCACATTCAATATACTTCAAATCTGAAAATACCCTCTAGGATCTTTAACACCTACTATGCTGAAAAGTAAATAAGCAAACCATAACAATTTGACACAAGTGTTTTTAGTCAACATGACCCTGGAAAAACCCCCATGGAGAAAACCAGTAAGCGAGATAGATTTATTATGGAGTCTTTGTTGATGTTTTTGGTAGCTGTGGGAGGTATTCACCTCCAAGAGAACTCCTATAGATTGATATCATGAGAAGAGAAATCCCCATTCACTTGTGATGAGAGATACTTGTACATGTCGGCCCTATTATGTAAAGGTTAATTTATATTGAGTTATAAATTAATTTTTATGTAACTTGTACAAATCGGCCCTTGTGAAAAGACACATCCCCTCATTACATTGGACATATATATATAAAGTCAAGCCTCTCTCATTTATCACACACAACTCGCCCTCCTAACACATTTGAGGCAGCCACAGGGAATACTAGTCTGAGGCAGCATAATTCGGCCTGATCTGAGGCATTTCTATTACAGCATCTATCTCTGTATTGGGGTGAATTTCTCTTGGATATCTTTCTGTAGCAGGTTCCCTGCTCTGCTCGGGGATGGCACTTGAGGACGCCTATGGTTGGGTGGTAATGAAAGAGCATTACCTATGGATAACGAGCAGACCCATTTTTTGTTTGTTATCTGTGCTTGGTTATTCTTCTTGAGATCCTAGTTAGGTTACTGTTGTTGTAATCTAGTCTAGCTTTTAAAATTCAACATGGTATCAGAGCGGTTCCTGTAAGATGACCATTGCACAGCAGTTAAGGGTTGTTGGGGCACAAATTGCAGGCGCAAAAGAAGGGGCCGAGCCTTCTTAACAAACCTGTTATGAAGTGTAAAGTTGGCAGCTTTGAAAACAGATCTAAGGCAAGTATCAGCTGCAGGTCCGAACTGTTTGAGGACACCTTAACCGCAGGTCCGAGCCCAGTTCTGTGGGCTGTCTTATCACAGGTCCGAGCCACAGTCTGAGAGAGTATTGGTGCAGGTCCAAGCCTTGTTTTGTGGGCATACTAGCAGCAGGTCTGAGCAGAGATAGAGGTCGAGTCTTCAACAATTAGAGAGCAATCTTCTGGGCTGAGTTTGGACAGACTTTCAGACAACAGTTAGACTAAGTTTGGACAGCTTCAAGGACCAGTTTCAAGAGCAAAATTAACACGAGGTTCATGAGTATACTTGAACATTTATGAGGCTACTCATTTGTGGATGAAGTTGCACCAGAACCAGAGAATGATACAATTTTGGAGGTATGCACTTGTATATATTTTCTTTTTAAAATTGTATCATTATCATAAGGGTGCTTGCAGGAGGAGGGACCTTTTTGCTGCAATTGTGGATCCAGAGGGATCGCAGTGCACTCAGAGGAGCAGCGCACGCTCCCTGGAAGAGAAGACTCCAGGTTTGATTGTTTTAAATTATCATCCCTGTAACCTACACTTCTAGTATATCCGACTTGCTACATTACAAGTAGTTCTTGCAACTATGATAGCAATCTTTAAGTTGCTTTGAAGTCATGATACTAGAGATGTACTTGTTGATCTCCCCTCTAGGAGATATTTTTTTTGTTTTCTTGTTCCTGGAAGGTTATCTTCCATGGAGGTTGGCATGGAGATGTTGTTTCTTTTTTTCTTTTGTTTTTCTTGTTCCGAGCAGGTTACAACGAAGATAGGTCACTAATGATAGCCCTGAGAGAGAGCCATAGTGACGGTTGTAGAAGGCAACATATTAGATGGTCTCTAGTTTGAGAATATTAGATGGTCTCTAGTTTGAGACATGAAGCAGTCTGACCAGACAAGGAGTTTTTATGGATTGACAAGTTTTATCAGTCTGAATCTTGTCACATGATTCCATCAGCTTGAGCAAGTGATAACATAGGAGACTTGTAGAGCTCTTCCTGCCCTGGGGAAGATGGTGTCAGGACTTCCAGATCTTTGTGTAGAGCATGATGGCATTCGTAGAGCTTGTGAGGTCCTTTCCGAGCAGTGACAGCAGATCCAAGGGAATCTTATGCAATCAGATTTGTGTGGACCCATGATAGCTATTTCCTTTTGAAGAGAAGATAGCCTTCTGGAGATCTAGAGGATCTCACATGGAAATTGATAGTGAGAGGCAAGAGGAGATGATGACTTCTCCCCCTTCACCCTTCAGTGTTTCAGAGGGAGCTAGTTGAGCCCATCGATACAGATGATCAAGTTGATATTCCTAGAGATATTGCAGTAGGTCGAAAGAGGCCTGCGTGGGCTCATCAAACTCTCCAGGAGGCAGAAGAACATCCATCTCCCATGGTACTTTCCGAGAAAGCCAAAAACCACAAAGATATTCAGGCTATGCTGCAGCTATGAGCCACATCATTGATTCTTGAGCCTTCCTGTTGTGAGGAAGCATCCAGTTAGCAGATATGGAGAGAAGCCATGATGAAGGAGTATTAGTCCATCGTAAAGAATGATGTGTGGGATATTGTTCCAAGACCATAAGGGAAGTCAATGGTGACTTCCAAGTGGATCTATAAAGATCAAACGTACAGCTAATGGGAGCATCGAGAAGCACAACACGAGATTTGTTTCCAGAGGTTTCTCTCAAGTGGAGGGAATAGATTTTGAGGAGACATTTACTCCTATTGCTCGATATATTTCCATTGAGACGATCATTTCCCTTGCAATAGCAATGGGATGGGGATTACATCAGGTGGATGAGAAGACAACCTTTCTCAATGAAGAGATTGAGAAAGAAGTGTATATCGAGCAGCCAGTTGGTTTCGTGATACATGAGAAGGAGTCTCATGCATGCAGATCGAAGAAGGCCCTGTATGGACTTATTCAGGCACCTCGAGCTTGGTATACGAGGATTGATGGATATGGCCTGAGATATGTCTATACCGTGAGTACCACAGAAACAGAGATGGCAGTTTGCGAAGCAGTGTGGCTTCGCAAGCTCTTTGCAGACTTGATTGGTCAGTGATATCATTATGTTCGAGACATGATGCAGAGGGAGACAGTACAGGTGCAGTACTTTCCTATAAAAGACCAGATTGCAGATGACCTCACGAAGCTTCTTACCAGGACGAAGTTCAAGTACTTCTGTGAGAGACTTGGCATGATGCCTCCATCGTTGGGAGGGAGGGTTGATGATTGCAGCTTCCTGAGACATTCTCCAGATCGTACTCCTCTGGACTGAGTTGAGTTGATCTGTGAGAACACCTATGTGATAGGTGAGATCGTATTCCTATGGACTTAGTTGAGTTGATCTATGAGATGAGTCATACTCCTCTGGACTGAGTTGAGTTGACTTGTATTTGGTCTCCTTTCATACTCCTCTGGACTGAGTTGAGTTGACTTGAGATAGCTCTCCAGTTTGTACTCCTATGGACTTAGTCGAGTTGATCTGTGAGAGTGATATCCCTAGTGGTTGAGCAATAGAGGACACATCATGGGGAGTGGACCCATGACGTCACACTATGGGATAGACCCTAGTGTTTCTAGAGGGAGGAGCCTCTAGAGGTCCACATGGGATGAGCCATGTGTTGAGTGTCCACATGGGATGAGCCATGTGTGACGTAACCTTGAGGTCAAGCTCAATCGGTTGAGGTATCCAAGTGATTGGGAGGATATTCCACTGGCCAGCAACCCTTAGGGATTGGGAATATCCATCTGGGTTGGTGCTCAGCAACCCTTGGAGACCTGATGGTCATATGGTTGGGAGAATGTTTACCTTGGTTGGTGCCCAACAACCCTAACAAATTGAGAGAAGATTCATCTGGGTTGGTGCCCAACAACCCTTGGAGACCGTTGTTCCTTGATGAGATATGTCATGTGGTGATGAGGCCCTTGACAATGGCACACTAAGTGGCGATGAGACCCTAGTGTCATTCTAGTGGTGATGAGGCCCTAGAAGATGGAAAAGGTCCACATTGGAGTAGCAATGTGTCACAAGGAGATGCTACCAATAACATGGTTTGCAAGACCATGCCGTGGTCGGAGGACCATGGTATATCCTGCGAGGATATGAGGACCAGGAGTAAACATCACTGAGAATACCTCCCTAGCTAAGAGGGAGTGTTGATGTTTTTGGTAGTTGTGGGAGGTATTCACCTTCAAGAGAACTCCTATAGATTGATATCATGAGAAGAGAAATCCCCGTTCACTTATGATGAGAGATACTTGTACATGTCGGCCCTATTGTGTAAAGGTTAATTTATATTGAGTTATAAATTAATTTTTATGTAACTTGTACAAGTCGGCCCTTCTAAAAAGACACATCCCCTCATTACATTGGACATATATATAAGGTTAAGCCTCTCTCATTTATCACACATTTATCACACACAACTCGCCCTCCTAACACATCTAAGGCAGCCACAGGGAATACAGATATGAGGCAGCCGCAGGGAATACAGATATGAGGCAGCCGCAGGGATTACTAATTTGAGGTAGCCGCAGGGAATACTAGTCTGAGGCAGCATAATTCGGCCTGATCTGAGGCATTTCTGTAACAGCATCTATCTCTGTGTTTGGGTGAATTTCTCTTGGATATCTTTCTGTAGCAGGTCTCCTGCTTTGCTCAGGGGTGGCACTTGAGGATGCCTATGGTTGGGTGGTTATAGAAGAGCATTACCTATGGTTAACGAACAGACCCATTTTTTGTGTGTTATTTATGCTTGGCTATTCTTCTTGAGATCCTGGTTAGGTTATTGTTGTTGTAATCTAGTCTAGCTTTTAAAATTCAACAATCTTCAAGCAAATGCTACAACAAAGAAATGAAATAATGGAACATGATACAAGAGAAACTCTTCTCAAGATGCTTTGGAGTTCCCTCTATCTTTGTGCCTGCTAGAATGAAGCTTGCGCCCCCCTCCTTCCTTTGCCTGCTAGATCTAAAGCTTGCACCCTTTCTCTTGGTTGATTAAATCCTTTAAGTATGCACCCCTCTTCTCCAAGAATGCACCCACAACCTTGTGCGCACTCTCCCTAAGCTCGACCTTGCCTGTAGACTTGTGCACCCTCATACACAAGTGCATCTCCAAGCATGTGCGCCCTCACTAAACAAGTGTGCCCCTCTCAAGGAAAGTGCGCCCGCTCTCACAATGGTGCGTCATCTCCTCTCCAAGCTTTCTTCTCCTCTCTTCCTCACTTCTCTTCTCATCACTCAACTCTCTCAAGTGAACAAGTGAACAATGAGCCTCCTTTTCCCTCCTTTGCCTCCTTTAGCCTAATCTCAAGGCTAACCTAGAAAACCAAGGGCCCAGATTAGATCTAAGCCTTTCCCCAAAATGAATGGATGAGATTAGATCTCATAATTCACTTAAGTTTCCATAGTTCACTTTATGTTCATTAATTCACACTTAGGTGAATTAATGTCATTTATGACTTAAGTGAATAAAGTCACTTTACACTTAAGTGAATAAATTCAAAGTGAAATTATAACATAAAGTACAAGCATGAGGGTCAAACTTTCCCCTTTTGTGTTTAGAGACTCACAAACACAAGGGGACCACTTTCCAAGGTACCCAAATCTCAACACTCCCTCTTACCGAGGAAAGTGTCACTCACCCCTCCAAACTTGTTCCTGAAGTGAACTTTCGTGCCTCTTGGCAAACACTCAGTGAGTAAATCTGCAACCTACTCATCCTCTGACTCTGATCTGCTCGTCACCATAGCCAAGTGGGATCCAAACCTCTCTGGTGCCTTGCTCTCTCTCAGCAATCTCTGAGGCTCTCCAACATACTCCTTGGCCTCCTTCAGTGTCTCCTGAAACCATCTTGGTTTCTTCTTCCCTGAAGTAACCTCTGGTGGAGTAGTCTCCTCATGCCTCCGAGTCTCATGCACATATCTCTGCAAAGTAGTATGTGACCTTGAAGCACCTACACCAACTGTATGTATACTCAGTAACTATGACTCTGAACCTGTCCCGGGTGGACCAGTCACCCCTTAACTCGATGTACTCGACACCTGAGGTTGTGTCCCCTGCGAAGCATCACTCTGCAACTGTGAGACCTCTTCAACTATGTCTCTCAACTCAAGAGATCTCCCGAAAGCTCTACCCTCCTCAAATCTGACATCTCTCCTCACCACCACTCTCCTCAATGTTGGAATGTAGATCCTGTAGACCTTTGCGACCTCTGAATATCCAACTAGCATCCCTCTCTCTGTTGTGGGATCTAGCTTTGTCCTCTTCTCTAAGGGGACATGAGAGAACGTCAAACACCCAAATATGCATAGGTGCTCAATACCAGGCCTCCTCGGGAGTCTTCCTCCCCAAGGCTCTATGGGGACTCCTGTTCTACAGATATACTGTAGTACTGCAAGCCTCTGCCCACAAGTAGAATGTCAGTGCTTGATCATGCAACATCGATCTCGTTGCACCAACTATGGCCCTGTTCTTCCACTCTGCAACCCCATTCTGTTGAGGGTTGTAAGGAATGGTCAACTGCCTTCTGATACATTGCTCGATACAGAACTCTGCAAACTTTGTGGAGGTATACTCACCTCCATTATCTGACCGCAAAACCTTGATCTTTCTTCCTGTCTGGTTCTCCACAAGAGCTTTGAACTCTTGGAACCTCTTGAAGACCTCACTCTTGGTCTTCAGGAAAAAGATTTAGGTCTTCCTGGAGTGGTCATCAATGAAAGTAACATAATACTCCCAACCACCCAAGGAAACTCGTGACATGGGCCCACACACATTTGTGTGTATCAAGTCTAGTACCCCAACTGATCTACTGTCACTGCTGGGAAAGACAGACTTGGTGTACTTCCCAAGAGCACACCCTCTGCACACCTCTTGATGTTCAACGTCAAACTATGGCATATCTGTCACAATCTCTCTCAGCAATCTCAGAGCTCCATGATGCAAATGAGCCATCCTTCGATGCCATAGCTCACACAACTGACTGTTGTTGTTGCTACTCGTCAAAGCATACAAAGGCTGGAAAAGCAATCTATACAGGTTCCCCTCTCGTGTCCCAATCCCTCTACCAAAAGTGACACTGGACCCCTTAGAGTGAATGAGGACCTTTGTCCCTCTAAAGGACACCTCAAACCCCCTATCCTAGATGGAGGAAACTTAAATGAGATTCTTCTTCAACCCCGGGACATACAATACATCCCTGAACACCAAGGGTGGCATACATTCCCTCTGAAATGATATTGTGCCATGCCCAGCCGTCTTGACGATGGTGTTGTCTCCAAGCACTATCTCCAACCTGATCTCTGGATCTCTGAGATCAGTGAAGTGCTCTCTCACACCTGACATGTGACTAGATGGTTCACTAACAATGTACCAAACATTGGATGGCGTCTCAACTGTCGAACAACAAACTATCAAGGAGCACTCCCTCTCAAACTGAGATGCAAACTCCTCCTCTGTTGTTGCTGCAGTACCACCCTGCTTCTTATTCTTCTTCTTGTTGGGACATTGTCCAGCATAGTGTCCCATCTGGTTACAAGCAAAGCATCTCACTTTGCTCATATCCCTCTATTGCTCACCTCCTCTCGATTGTTGTTGCTTGGCCCCAACCTTGGGCCCCTGCTTGGTCTTCTTCTTGCCCTTAGCCACAAGGGCAAGATCATCCTCATCACCACCCTCACCCTACTGTTGACTAGAAGATCTGAAGCCAACTCTAAGTTCCTCCTGCACAAAGCCATCCCAGAGCCTCTCCCAATTGGGCATATGCTCTCTCGCCACGATGCCTCACACAAAACTCTCCCAAGGTTTGGAAAATCCATTTAAGGTTGTCCTCGCCAATTCTGAGGGATCTATTATCTCGCCAACCGCTGCCAACTCATCATGAATCTGAGAAAATATCGTGAGGAATGAGGTAACTATATATGTCTTCGTCATCTTGGTGCCCCTTAGCTTCTCCTGGAGCACCATCTTCCGGATCTGGTTAGGGCTCTGGTAAAGACCACACAAGGACTACCACATCTGAAATGCGAAGTCCTTACCAGACATATGAGGTATGACATGGTCCTTAACCGCATCAAGGATAGTCCTCTTCACCCTAATGTTCCTCTTCCGGAACTCAACCATGAGTACTACATCTGTAGGAGGTACTTCAAGATTCTCCACAATGTCCCATAGTTCTCCCTCCTCCAGAATCAAGACTATCTTGGCCTTCCACGGAGACCAATGTCCATCCCCCGCTAGCCTATCCACCACCCTTAAACCTGCCACTACCATGGCTGCCATCTGATGCTAAAACTGATGCAAAACTGACCAAACAAAACTGAGCAACACAAATCTGCCTCCAACACACAAAACTCAAGTGTGAAAATAAAGCTTCCCAAACTTTGTAAAAACTGCCAACTGTTTACCACTATATCAGCCCACACATGTGCCCTCAGGCTCTGATACCATGAAGAAATTTGATGTCCTTTAGGCTGCCCAACAGGCCTGTCATGTGACCTCTTGTTGGGCACCAATTTCAAGGGGTTTCAAGCTGCTGATTTTTTCTCACTGTTTTAGGACAGTTATCTTGCTGTCCAAAACAACCAATTCAGAACTGTTTCTCACAGGCTGCTACAGAACTGTTTTCTGTCCTTGTTCTAGCAGCAATCAAAACTGTTCTAGCTGTTGTTTGTAGGCTGCTAACAGGTCTGATATTCTGCCCTCTAAATCTGCTCCTTAGGTAGTGATTTGCAGCCCCTTTGAAGCTTCTCTTGAATGGGTTTCAATAGGAAATTTTGTTGTCCATTGTTAGCACATTCAATATACTTCAAAAAAGGAAATACTCTCTAGGATCTTTAACACCTACTATGCTGAAAAGTAAATAAGCAAACCATGACAATTTGACATAAGTGTTTTTGGTCAACATGACCGTGGAAAAACCCCCATGGGGAAAACCAGTAATAGAGATAGATTTATTATGGAGTCTTCAAGCAAATGCTACAACAAAGAAATGAAATAATGGAACCTGATACAAGAGCAACTCTTCTCAAGATGCTTTGGATTTCCCTCTATCTTTGTGCCCGCTAGAATGAAGCTTGCACCCCCCTTGTTCCTTTGCCTGCTATATCTGAAGCTTGTGCCCTTTGTCTTGGCTGATTAAAGCATTGAAGTATGCACCACCTCGTCTCCAAGAATGCGCCCATAACCTTGTGTGCCCTCTCCCTAAGCTTGACCTTGCTTGTAGACTTGCGCACCCTCATACACAAGTGCGCCTCCAAGCATGTGCACCCTCACTAAACAAGTGCGCCCCTTGTTATCGCACGGTTTGTAGGAAGGGTTTAGGCAGCTTGAATCAAGGCTTAAAACCGACGTAACAGGAGCTTCCCCACCCACTGTCACCTCGATGGGGGGCTCTTTCTATTTAGGAGGGCTAGTCCAAGGGAGACGTCCCTATGTAATCTGGGTTTTAAAAGGGCTAAGGATAATGGATTAAGGTAAGAGGTCCCCTTCCA
>ML782565.1:1153144-1182294 GCA_009831015.1 Picea engelmannii | reverse complement strand
TTTTTGGGTGGCATGTTGGCCAAGTATCACTTTTGAACCTTGATTTTGAGGTGGTTCTGCTAGACAATATTTCTTCTGTTGTGTCTCCCAATTTTTGGACCTTTTGGGTATGAAAATTTATCTTATGTATTTCTCTGATATGTATTCTCTTCAATGCCACAGGTATGATCAAAATTGGATGTGCCAAGTGGAATTTATGATAACTTCCCCACAACTTGTTAATTTTTGGCCTTTCCAGGAGATCTCACTTGTATAGTGTGCCCCGATCCAATGCCATTCAGATAGATAAATATGGAGGCCATTGAGAAATCATATCCAAGTATATATGATAAAAATTTCATCTTCTGGGTCATTTTATTTTTGGAGTTACACTATGGGGAAAATAGGGCTTGTGGCTAGTGTTGAAGCTAGTCTAAAACAGGTGTTTCAGGTAAAAATGTCATAACTTATTTATACCATATCCAAATTTAATAAGAAAATATTTATTGGTTATATTACAGGATTTAGTATGTTGTGTACCATGTTCATATCCATACAAAAAATATTCCATGCGGGGCATGCTATACAAGTGAGCTCTCTAGAATAGGACATAATTCAGGAGGGTCTGCCATATTTGCTATAAATTTTGTTCTGGAAAGTTTAGGACCCTGAAAATTGGAGGAGATGAAAAAACAATAACATAGTATAAATGGTTAAAATTTCATCCATTGAATCTCAATATGTTCGTAGATATGCTCTCTAGAAGTTAGGGTTCCTGAATATTCCTGAAAATATGTTTCAAACAAGTCATCTTGGTATTTCTGCTATAGCTTATTTTCTGTGGCTTTCTAGAATGTGAAATTTGTAGAGGTATGAAAATACATGCATGCGTACCTTATATAGAAATTTCGAATCAGAAACATAAAATTGAACGTGTGGTGAATCTTACAAGTTGAGGTAACTTGTTGATTGCATGGCATCATGAATGAAGGGAGGTTGATGAAATGTTTGGTTGATTGTATGGGAAGATTCTTGTGATGAGAATTTGTTGTAGATCTCTGATTATGAGATGGAGCACATTCTATAATTAGATGACTTGTATTTGTGTTGGTTTTACTACTAGATCAATTCTAATTGGATAGATTGCATTATATCGGTAAGTTGAGTCTTGCGGCAAGCCGGGTATTTCTTGAGAGTTGGTTCTCTCCTTGGAGTTGGTGCTTCCTACTTTAGTTGTTGTTTATAAAACCCCCATGATTCTAGTCACATGTAAAACATAATACAAAATCTTACACATACATATGGTGTCTCTTGTGTTCATTGTGCTTATGGATTGATTTCTCTTTATTATTGATGGATGTTATCGGTGAATGGTTACATGCAATCTTACAATGATGATGTGTAATATTATGTTTTGAAATGGTTTCTAACTTGAAGTGAGAAAAAGTTGTAAAATCCCACACACTAATTCACACCCCCGACCCCCCACCCCCCTTTTAGTGTGGTTGGTGTGTCCAACAAACCTCTTCTCCATATTGTATGTAGGATTCATTGAAGAAAAATATTTTCATCTCATTATTCTGCATTCTTTTGGAATCGAGTCTAAAACATCATAAGTTTCACTTTCACACCTTTGAGTAAACAACAACCCTAAAATGAAGTGCTTATAAAATTCATTAGACACTTTTATATTATCTACTAGTGAACCTACATTAGCTTAAAGTGTAGGGATTTGGAATAGGTTGTGAGGATAACCTTCCAAATCCATCAGAGAGAAATAAAATCTTGCGCTAGGGAGAAGTAAATCCAATTGTTCATATAAGAATAGTTTGGATCCCCCTCTCAGATAGGGGTTAAACACAATGTCTCATGTGGGAGAGAAACAAAGATTTCCCCTCCGAAGCTTAACCCACATAGTGGAAACATTGCATATTGTGGGTTCTTCCTGAGAAAGGAATGGTTTAATTTGGTCTCAGAGCTTCGTGAATACTGAATCTGCTCAAGGTTCTCAGTAGTATTATGTTCCACTTATCTTTAGTTCTCTTGAAGAATTTTGGACTTGTTATCTCACCCATACGTTCCTTCCTGATTGTCAATTGTACCCTCCCAAAGGATGACTGTGAGTTGGTAACCTTGGTGGCCTATATCTATAGGGTTGATACACAAGGTGATGATGAAGGGGCGTCTTCATTGTACCTGGGTCATATGTTGGTCAAACTCACTCAAGCCCCCTGGAGGGTACACCCACAGGTAAAACTATATGGGAACTTGCACCAAGGCGTAATTCCATTAACCAAGTCACCAACATAACTGATCCACGTGTTTTATCCCAACCCATTCCTATATTGATCTCACAATGTTGGATTTCATTATCAACTAGTGGTTTCATTATGGGAAGGTTTATTTGATTGTTTGCTTCTTATATTTGTAGTGTGTGTTGTTTGTTTTACTTAGTGGACCTTAGGTCAATTCAATGTCAATCACGTTAATTCCTAGGAGTATCAATGAAAGAACCCATTTTCCCAGGGAACCTTTCACCTTTCCTTCTTTTGGAAACATTGGTCCTTTGTGCATTGCTACACTGAGTCTCTCTGGACTTACCATCGGGTTACCAATTTGGTTGTTGCCCACTCCGGTGATCTCAACTTTTCCCAGTGCTTCAAATGCACCTAATTATTCAGATGTAATCACACCACCCACAAATCAACCTCATGTCGAACTTTAACCTTATTCACTTGTCGGGTCTCCTTCCCTTTCTTCTTCTTCTCCTAGTTAAAGCTCTAAAAAAGGTATCCATGTGTTGGAAACCAACAATTCTGTCAAATGTTATCATAACAAAAGTTTCCACCAAGGGATAAAAAATTGTGTAGTTGCCTCCTCCTCATATTTACAAATGTTTCTGTCCTTTGTTTTTGAGGATATTCTTTGCCTAGCTGATTATAAGAGTTTTTTGTTTAAATTTATCATTTGTTTGTTTAATTTCATGACTGCAAGCATGAAATTAAAACAAAATTTTATCTTGGGTAATCATTTTATAGTTTGTGGTTTCTTTGTTTCTTTTGCAAATGATATTAGACCTAAAGGGCATCTATATTTTAAAATATTTGATTTTGTAAGAATATTTTTTTAATCCATATACTTGATTGATTCACTATGGGAAATATGACTGGGTCATTTTTATGGTTCATTACATGATTTTGATATTTGATATGCCTAGTTGGGCAGAACCTTGGATTAAAATTTAAAATATTCTTCTTGCTCTTACTAGTCATATCACAATCCTATCACCCTGGTACAGGATGGATGTACTTACAGTTCCACATCATCCTATTGTTCTGCATAATTAAGTCTCTCATTCATTATTCGAATAGGTAGTTGATAATGGTTTGGGTTTAATGTTCATTGTGCATAGTGGTTCACAAGCTTGCACATCCTCTGGTTATTTGTCTCTCAAATCTCAAATAACAAATCATGATAGCCTCCCAAGTCCATAGGTATCGGGCCTCCTCCAATTTTACAGACCTCTCTCTATTTCTTGTGCATTGGAAAACAAAATCTCCCTCCTGTTGCTTTTAATGTGTCTGTTTGATAGAACCCATCACTCCCATGTTTAGAATTGAACCTAATGGCTCACAAGCCCTCCTCACCCACGACGATGCCATAAGTGATTTATAGGCACATGGATGGGAAATTTTCATCCAAAATTTTGAGGGTTATAACCTGGCAGTTGCACATGCATTCACTCAATCATTTGATGGCTCTAGAGAAAGAATTGGGGATCTGCAACTCGAAGTAACCAAGGATTCTATAGCAAGAGCTATGGGACTGTCAAAGGATGGAGAAATATGGTTCAAAAATGAAAAATTTGAAGGCATGCCTTGGATTCTACTCATGGTCTCTAAGAAAATGACATGCTGCCCTAAAGGTAAACCAATTACTCTCTTAAAACCTTGATGGCACGACCGACTTCTAATTCTTAAACAGTTCATAACTTGTGAGGGTAGGTATGGCTTAGTGTTTTTGTATCACATCCGCCTGTTGTTGATTTTCCTAGGGTTCAAGCTAAATATTCCTTTCTATCTATTGATGAGCCTACATAAAATGTCTAAGTGTTATCAAAAATAGATTTTAAACCCTCTTTATAACCTTTTCCACCATGGGCTTATTCGAATTTTGTTGTTATCGCATCTAGATCAAATTGGGGATACTTGGGAAGATATTTTGTGTAGAAATAATCTCACCCTACTCGAGAACACATTAGAATCGCCTCTCCTTTCCAATACAAATCCCAATCCCTATAACCCTACCACCGAAAATCAAAGTGTTGATCCACATGGAGGCCATGCGTCCACTGAACCAAACTTTGTTGCTATGAAAAACCCTTTGGGAAAAGAGTCATGATGTAATTTCATGCCGAGAAAATCATTAAAGGAGGTAATATATGTGTTAAAGGAGAGGTTTTCTCCTGCTCCTACTATTGAGCCGACTGAGGGTTTTATTAATAAATCAACTGTTAAGAAAAATTGAAAAAATAAGAAACATGGTAACCCAGATTTGAGTTTTGTAAACAAAAGACCAGGTAGGTTAATATCCAGGAGTCTGAGAAATCGACAACAAGATCATCTGAGCTTGATCTTAGTGATCAAGGTCGAAGATCACTTGACCAATTATGAGATCAATGAATTTCTTGCCCAAGAAGATGTGGATAACCAGTGTCTTAGAAATGAAACCGGTAGTGAAGCTATATAATACGATTTTGTTTATGAACTATATTTTTTCCTAAAAAATCAAGAAGGCTTCACTGGTATAAACCACGATTTGAAGAAGGCTACAGAAAAAACCAAAGCACCCATTGCAGAGTACACTGAACCTTTGCTTGCCATAGCACCTGTACACTTTGAAATGTGTTTTGACTGGGTGGAATGATATTACAGAGATATACCATACCTCCAAGCACAGTTAAAACATGTGGCAGCTCTAAAGTCCTTGCTTGGAAGGGAAAATCAAGAGTTAAAGGCATGTGTTCAATCCAACGTAGATCAGGCAAGTAAAAATCCCAAACGTGTCAGTAATTTGATTATCAAGAACAAAAAAAACTTCAATGCTATCATTAACTCAGAATTATTGGACCCTTCATTTTCTAATCTCTAAAACGGTAAAAAATGGTTTTTATTCTCTTTGATTTGATTCTGTTGAAAAAATTAGATAGTTAGATTCAGTTTGATTTCGCTGTTGATTTAAGACTAGCTACATAATCTCACTATTCTATAGCCAGTCTATTTCTAAATATTAGTTTTTATTTTTATCTAAATTCAATTTTGTCTTGTCATTTTCAGGAAAATAACAGTCATGATGTTATTCACAAGGAGAAGTAATCATGGATTATGTGCTACATAGTTTAGTAATTTCTCTTTTTGTTTGATAAAACTATGCCATTATGTAATTAATTTTGATAAACAAACTCCTACATGAGTGTTTCTTTGTTATCCTATTTTTGTAAAGAAAACTAATTTTATGGGATTACCCTCTATCTTGCATGATAAGAGGTTGTTAATCTAGGACAAGTTTAAATAGTGGTTGTTGTTTAGTAGTAAAAAACAACTTTTGGTTGGACTACAGTATAGACATGTGATTTTGGGAATTGATATGAGAAAGAAATACACCATTGGATTTAGACCTGTGTGATGCTTATTCCATTGTGTTCTCCTATTACTTTTGTATTATGACATATTATCATGGTTGATTTAGCTTTAGCCTTGTCATCATATGGTGTTTCATATTGTTAAAAATTTAGATGTTTTCCATAATTTGTCGTTCCATTTCGTATGTGTGATCAATCAATTATTTAATTATTATTGAGTTTATTTCAGATGTTAAATCATTGGCAATATCAATACTCAGAATTGAGTTTTTATTCATTCTCAGATAGTGATTATCTTAATACCACGTGATTCTTTTAATTAGTTATCTTCCTGATGTTATTAATTTACTCCAAATATAAAACACTTCTTTGAATTTATTCTGGAAGTACTAGTATTGTTATGTTATAGGTTTTCCTTAAAAGCAGGATAGGTAGGAGCTCAAACAACACATAAAGATAATCTTAGTTTCGTTAATCAGCTACAGGTTAGTCTGTGTGTTATTTAATTAAATTACTTATTAATGAAAATGATGATTTCATTAATTATCTTTGATTGTTTATATGTTGTTGTTTCAATTGTATGTTCTTAGTATTTATTAGTTTAAAATCTTTAAACAAAACAAAAAAACATAAAGATTTATGTTCTTTCTTTATCTTAGTTAGAAACATTATTATGAACATTCATTTCGCAAGATTTCAAGTAAACCTTGCAAACTGTATATTGATTGCTTATAATCATTTGTATATATTCATATTTCTATTCGAATACTTGTAATTAGTGTATAAATTGGTAGAATAATAGCTTTAGATTAGTTTATTTCTTTTATTATTTTTAGGACCTTAGTTGGCTAATAGAGCCATTAAACCCGTCGGGTCAGTTCATTACAAACGACTTGGGTTAATTAGACAACCCCGGTCTGGATCTGACCATCCAATCGACAGTGTGTCACTTACGCTAGTCAACACCATATTGATAAGAAGAAGAAGAAGGAGAATCATAAAGAGATCAAGCCTCCAACTGCATCAAAGCATGTTGTATCTGAGCAACCAACTATTGTTAATTGTATTGGGAGTGTTGATAAAGTCTACAGGTCTAAAACAAAGAATCCTAAACCCAAATTCCCTATAGAATTTGTAAGGGTGACCACTTTGTAAGGGATTTCCCTAGTCTCCCCAAGGTATTAGAAATGTGGTCTTCAACATCATCAGATCCTATTGAACATGCTAGTGACACGCCATCAATTAGTGACATTGAGATTGGTAAGAAGAATAGAACTGTCAAATTTCCTTGTATGTTATGCGAAGGTGATCATTACTCTCACCTTTTCCCTCGTATGGATGAGGATTCTTATATTTTGGAAAAAAATCAACTTCCAACTGGTTATCATAATATCTCTCCCAAACCATCATTAGCTGATGGATTGGTCAATCTGGCTCCATCCCTAGTCAGTCTAGTTGATCAGGTGGTCAATATGGTTTCATCCTTGGCTGAGCCACTAACCCAAGTAGTTGATCCAATTCCTTCATCTATCAGCCCAAATCTTCGTATGAAAATTGAAATACAAGTGATTGATCTAGTTCCATCATTGATTATCCCCACTCTTCATTTGAAGAGTGTCAAAGTGGTCAATCTATCTCTTTCATCGATCGATTCCACTCCTCCCTTGAAGAGTGCAACCAAAGTGGTCGATATGATTTCATTATCCATCAATTCCAATCCTCATTCAAGGAGTCAGCATGTCGTTCAATTATACCTCATTAATACTGATTCACCCAGACAAGGGGGCACTCCGCCCATCCTGATGCCACCCCCTTTAAGAAATCAGATGATTTCTATTAATTGGAATCATTTGACAGAACCCTGTCTTCCTTCTTAGGTGCCTTTCCAAATCACCATGCAAGTTTGTGATAGGAATATTCCTAACACTATAATAGATGAAGGTGATTCTATTAGCATCTTATCTGTGAATTCTTGGAAAGATTTTGGTTCCCCATAGCTTGCACCCATGACTCAAAATATGTTGAAATTTGATAGAAGAGTTAGTCAACCTTTAGGGATCCTTCCTCATTTTCTAGTTACTTTGGGAAGAAAAACAGTCTATGTCGATGTGATGGTAGTTCACGACCCCTTGTACTTTAACCTGCTCCTCGAGCGAGACTATGTCTACATTATGAGAGCTTTTGTGTCCACTCTCTTTCAAGTGATATGTTTCCCTCACAATGGAAACATATTAGAGATTAACCAACTTTCATTCATGGACCCTCATCTAATGTTCAACCATACACCTTCCATGAACGATCCAGACATGCCACCGATGTTTGCCCCACCGCATGCAATTATGTAATCACCTACCCCATGCATTCAACCCCACATGAGATGGAATATCTCCCTTATCCTGACTTAGATCTAGTAGTTGACATGGTCATATCTTCGATCAGGCTATTAGATCCATATCTCCCTACCTTTATGGAGTTTGTCGACATGTATTCCTTTCAGAGTGTTTTTCTTCCATCTAGAGAAGATCTCCTGGAAGCCATGGCTGACATTTTTTCCTTGACATGTATTCCTTCTAGACCATTTTCCTCTTGGAAGCCATGACCAATGAGAGGTATTGAGCATAGTTTTTCTTCTCTGTGGCTATCTCGTTAAAAAATGAAACATAGGTTTTGAGCATAGTTTTGCTTCTCATTGGTAAGCTCGTTAAAAAATGAAATAGAGGTCTTGAGCATAGTTTTTCTTCTATGTGGCAAGCTCATTAAAAAATGAAATAGAGATATGGAGCATATTTTTTATTCTCTATGGAAAGATCATTAAAAAATGAAATAGAGGTCTTGAGCATAATTTTTCTTCTTTGTGGAAAGCTTGTTAAAAAATGAAAGAAAAGTTACGAGCATAGTTTTCCTATTTGTAGCAAGATCATTAAAAAGTGAAAAAGTCACCTCTCCTATCAAGTCAAGTCTTTTCACTAGATCTCATAGATATCGAGTCGAGTCTTTAGCTATATCTCATAGATTTCGATTCGAGTATTTTTTTATGTCTCGTATTTGAACCTTCCTTTCATCCACCTTTGTCAGTTGACCTTTTCTCATCCATTCGATACAAAAATTGGTGACAATATAAGCGTCGACGAATGAAACGAAGCTTGGGGGCACATGTCTCGAACATTTGATTATCATTTTGGAGTTAATCCACTAGTGTTTCAAGTTGGGGGCAGAGTACCAACCATCCATGGGAATCTCTTAAAACCTTTCGAAATTACGTTGGGAAATTACAAGCATAGTTTAATTTTGTTTCAAGCTTGTGTAAAAATGAAATCAATTTCGAGCTTGGTATTTTCTTTTTATCGCGCTCATAAATACATGAGAATGTAAGTGAGTATACTTTTATCACTTTTTCATACTCTTAAAGGATATTAAAAAAAAGGAACCCCCTAGACTCTCCTTTAATCTCTTTTCAAACTCTCTAAATATGAAAATATTGTCAAGTGATCTTGCTTCCTTTCGCACTCATTAAAAGGTTCAAAAGGACGTCTTCAAAGTAATATTTTATATCATTTTTGGACCTAGGAGACTATAATTACAAAAAAGGACAACCCTAGAGTCGCCTTCAAGTTATTTTCAAACTCTCTAAACTTGAAAAACCATCGAGTTTTCCTTCTCTTGAGTCGCTAAACTACACATTGAAGGGTCCATTTGGTTACAAACCCTTACTTCTTCCAATTTGTTAAACAAAGGAGGAGAAAATTACCAAAGGTGATTTATATAGAGCATTTTTTATACTCATCAAGCTCGTTAAATTAAAAAGAGGTACTCGTCTATCTAGATGGGGGAACAAATTGAAGGAAGTGGGTCAAGTTTCTTGAAAAAATTTGTAAGCAATTCTTATTGTTTCCCTTGAACATGACACTTATTTTAAAATTCACACTGAACACTTGGATAATCTACTAAACCTCTGCATTGAACCAATCCTATGAGTCTTTCCACTCCTTTGAACCATCCAAAGAATTCCTCAGCACCTGTTGCATTATGTTTTGGTCCACTCTGTGTTTATGCTACCAAGTCTCATGTTGTGCCTTAGTGTTTTCAAGGGAAGTATCTGCCTCGAGAGTCAACCATATACAAAATTTCCAATCTCCATACGCGTGTCATTCTGCGTTCATTTGATATCACTTTCTTATGTCAGTTTCATGTCGATGATGGGGGATACATCAAGGCCCTCCTTCGTCGAGTATTTTCATGTTGACTTCAACACATCATTTGGGAGTTAGACTTAATAACCAATTAGTACCTTGGGACCTGCATGCATCAATGGCAGGCCTCCATGCATCTGATAGTAGGTTTACAACATTGATCTCTAATCGGATGATTCCAAGAATGTTCGAACTCAACTCATTTATTCACATTCACTTAAATGTCCTAAGGTACCTTGGGATTCATTAACATCATTGGTGATTTCCCTTACTCTTGTTAACGATTTTCCTCAATGACCGGTAATCAAGTGGTTTCTACCATGTTCGACATAAAAACATCAATTCACATGGTTAGATTCATACCACATCAGTATTAGGATGAAGATCCCAGTTTGGTCATTCATTTTAATATATGATTTTCCCAAGATGCGAAGGAAGTCATTTGAGAATGCTAATACTTATATTGTCACATAGATCCACGTTGTATTGGTCTGTGGCTATGTTTTATCATCTCGTAGTTCCACTGTGTATTCTGCATAGCTATGATCAATTCATATCATAGAAGTATGGATCCACATTGTATCTCTGGTGGTCATACCCTTAGTCAATATCATCATGGATCCACAATGTATTTATTGGCATCCATACCTTGAGTCATTTATAGCCCGAGCATAGGTATTCCTACCTCGAGAATGGAACACATATTAACATTTTTTTATGGTTGTCTAGAGCTTCTACCAGTTTCCCCAACTCCACACCCTTTCTTCGAAGAATCTACAAAATTTTTCATCCATCATCTTTCATTTTTTGACTTCACACTTTGGGGGGAAATATGTTATAAATCCAAATTCCTCACTTCAATAATGTCATATTCTTATTTTCGTAAGTGTCATAAGTGTTGCACTTTTTTTGCAAGTGTCGTAAGTGTCCCATTCTCGTCATGTAAGTTTTGCATCATGAATGAAACCATGAGAACACTTGATATTACCCCTAAAACATGTTAGAAGAAGAAACCCCATCATTTGAAAATCGAAACAAAGTGTTTTTCTATGGGAATTGGTCATCTTGGCAAATTTTGGAAGATCAATGCTCCCCTACTCATATGCATGGAGTTCTAGCACTCTTTCTCTATCTAGCAGGGAGTGTTGTAGTGCTCTCTTTCGCATTGTAAGGGAGCACCGAATTGGTTGAGAAAATCTTGGGAAGAAATCCCCTTTTTCTCTAAGGACAACTATGGATGGGATCGAGTTGGTTTGGCTCAAATCTAACCCTTGGGCTTAATCTAAGAGAGATATCACAACTGATGGATTCATATCCTTAACTAAACCCAAATATAACCAAGGTGTTTGAGACACTTAAAGCCTATAAATGGAGCAATTCTCATGGTAAACAAGGAGGAGAAATAATCAACAAATCATTGTTATTTTGATCGTGGATATTTCGAGCAAAGGGGTTGGACAAGGAGGACTTGGAGAAGTTGCAACTTCATTTGAATATTGTAAGTGTCTCTTTTAATTTATCCTCAATATACTTGGCCTATTTCCTTCTAATATGTGTTTACATGTATTTTTCTATGCTTGTTTTAATCCTTCATATATAGATCAATTTTGTCTAATCCATTAGAGTAGGAGATAGTTGTTTGTCTTTTGTGATCCATTTCAAGTATTTTTCGGAATTCATGGATTGGAGTAGAATGGAAACAATTCAAAAGTGAGGTACATCATACTATCCCTCTTACTCTCTTTTTCGATGGGAATAATTAATCTATAGGAATGGTAGCGTCAAAAGGTAGTTTTCTGTCTTAGTAAAGGGGTCTTTATGCCGAGGAAATATTCACCTGTCCACAGGGGAATTATTTCATAACATCTTGGCTTGATGTTGGTCTTAATTTGGAAAATGTAGAAATATATTCATGGTACCCTTAATGTGTAAATACATAAGTTTACGTCTACCCATGCATGTTGCATAATCCATCTTTACGTATCAATCCTTAGTTGATACATGTTCTTTGAAACAAAGGTTCCCTCATTTTTTCTCCAGTTGAGCCTTGCATTATAGTCGTTATGCATCATCATGCCTGGGATAAGAAGAAGTTTGTTATAGGTCTGTTTTTGTTTAAGTTTGGGCTGACAGTTGGCATACTAAAGATGCATCGACCCTGGGGAATACTATAGTCCATCCTTGCATTGGGAATTTTTGTTGTTAACTTGAAATTTCCTTTACGAGTACTAAAAGTCATCTTGTCTCGTAAGATTCTACATGCCTTTACTTGCGCTAAGGATCCACTAGTAAATATGTTTCGAATGGTATCTGATGACATTTGTCATAGTAGCTAGGTGTGGAAGTTTTAGTTTTAATGAAGCTTGGCCTTCATGGAACTGGAGTGATACTTTCGAGAGCATTGCGCTCTTAGTCCTAATTAAATCGAAACTTTATCCTTTGATTCTTAGATTATCTGAAGAGTTTACTCTTGAATGCTTGTGTGCAAAGGTATTAAATGATTAACGTAGGTAGTTTGAAGTCTTAAGAAACGATCTCATTTAGAAAATGTTGAGTTGATTTAATAAACAATATATTTTTTTTAAATTAAAAAGAATTTATAACATCTCTTTAACAGATGTTGGAATTCTACTTTGTCGGAGGTTATCGACATTTTAAATCTAAGCTATGTCCTTTTTAGATGATCATGATTAGACTTATAATAATTGCACATAATAACTATTATAAATATCTAATAAAATTTATGGCTAATGAATTTTAATCTTATAGACTATTATAAATATCTAATAAAATTTATGGTTAATGAATTTTAATCTTACAACTATAAGAGGTAGATCCTTTACTTAGTTTAAGGAACCTTAGAATAGTATGTTGTGAACAAACAATTGAACTAATGGTAAATTTAATGGTGTAATGTAATTTTCGGTTATCTTGTAAATTATAATTAATTGATTATGGAATAATAAAGTTCATCCATATAATTCTCGTAGTACTTGGTTTAGATAGTGAATAATAATGATAGTTGTATTTTTAAGGAGAAAGTGCTATTGTTATTTGGTGAGTACTTGTTACTTAATTATTCAAGGAAGGAAAATTATCTAGATGATGAATACTAATTAATTAGATATATGTATTCTTAAGAGAAGGTAAATTTATTTAAATGAATAATTGTTTTTTGGTTTATATTTTTATAGGAAGGAATTAGTTTAGAATAATGAATCATTGAATGAATTAATTGTGCTATGATTAAAATAATTTACTATTACATTTGGTTCTGAATCTAGATTTAGAGTTGGTCATAGGTATGGATACTTCCATGTACTTTAGAACAATCGCAAGTCCTGAGATATTAAGTGGTCAAAATCAATCAGATGAATCCTAGACTTGAGCTTTGATTATGTGTCTTGGAGGTCCTAACCTTGCACATAGGTTGGGTGGGTAGACCTCTTGTTATTTTTATGCGATGAAAATAGTATATTAGTGATAGTGATGATGATTTTGATTGTTGTCATGTTGTGATGTAAATGAGAATAGAATGTGTATTATTTAAGTATGTTAATGTTGTGTAACATTTTTTCTAATGATGTTTAAAAAAATGTATTTATCTCTATTGTACTCACTACATTGGTGTCATAACGGAGGGGTTGTTACATTTGCTCAAACATATGTTTCTTCTCTTATATCATGTTCTTATACTTATAAAAAATTTCAATTATATTGCAGGTTCATTATTTTATTTGTAACTTTCGTCTCCCTCAAAGTGAACCTTTCTACTCTTATCTCACCAAAATGCACCAATACTTAGAGTATTCTTGATAATTTCGCAAGTTCACAAGTATTACCTCACAAATCTATTTTTATGTCATAATTAGAATGCACTACAACATTTCGACGTATCCATTTTGTACCAACACTTAGTTCATTTTGTAATGCTCACAGGTTCATTTCATTGTCCAAAACTCCTAATTCATTAAAATGTACACTATGTTCTACGACCCTCATATTGTACTATACTTAAAAAAAAATTGAGTTTTCACCGTAGGTTAAAGGGAATTAACCACTTTTGATTTCTTTCAGTTGTTATCACTACATGTCTAATTCACTAATGTATGAGTACACTTAGTCATTTTCTTAAAATGTTTTATACTCTTATGTAATTAAACACTTAGTCGATTTTTGTTTCCATCGTGGGTTCATCGGTCATACCATTTCAAAATTTTCTTCTCATCGTGTCCCACTGACACATCTCCATACTTATCTTTTGATATTTTTCACCATGGGTTGACGGACCCACAGGTTCATATTAATTCTAATATTTTTCACATCTAACCCAATCCTCCTTTGTAATACGTGCATTTCCTTGTTTATTTTCACAAAATTTATTTAATACTAATTCTATGGAGGATAACAACTAATTAAAATATTGAAAGGTCATTATTAATGGTAAACTTTTCGAGGCAATTCTCAATTAACTCAAATTTAATTCAGATCAAGTCATCCTTTAAAAGAACAGCTTTGAGTTATGTTATCGAAAAATAATTTACTTTGAAATTAATGTTTCAAAGTGAACTATACAAGAGTCTTTCAACTTCATCAAAATGACAATGAGAAAAAAAGAAAAATTCGACATATATACTATGAACATATTTGGAAAGGAGGACCATATATTTCAGTGGTGGAGGTCATATTGGTACTATTCATCTCTTCCATTACCATAAAGGAATGAAAAAAAAAATGGACATCAAGCATTTCCTTAGGAGCATGGGTGCATTAAGTTTTTGATTCTAGAGAGATAGTTTCTTGGTGTGTTGACAAATTGGATCAAAATTGGAGGATGATCCAACTCTAAGGAGAATATATTATTTATTTATCACCATCATTTTTCAAAAGAATGTTTAAATTTCCAAGAAAACAAGCATGTTCAAAGGAGACAAATACATAAGATTTATGAAAGAAAAAGACCATGGATTAGAACTTTTACATGATTATCTTGAAGATCCAACAACAATGCCTCAAGACATATCTAATATTCAGGGAAGTTTACTGAAACATCCTTACAGAGAGATAGTGTGTCTTTTCACCAGAGTGATATGTCGATATTATACAACCATTATTCCTCGATTGGATCTTTATATTTTACATTTCACAATTCATGAACAACCAATATTTGACTGAGTGAAGTTTATTTATGGATAAATACCATCACAATTATCAAATTTCAAGAAAAATAAGAGATTTTATATGCCTTCTTATTTAATATTTTCTATCACTTATTGGTTAGTCTTTATGGTTTTAACTGTTGGAAGATGAGTTTATTGAAAAATCAACCCAGTATCAATGTGGTACCAATCCTTATGGAAGAAAAAGGATACTTAGCATTTTTATGAGGTCTATAATGCATTTGTTTCCTCTTTTAAGAAACTTATATTTGGATTGAGAACATCCATATTGTCCTTGGAAGCATCAACCTTCCTAGACAAAAATATGGAACACTACAATGTTATTAGAATATTTTGTTCTTTTGAAGTTCCTATTTATCCTCCATACTATGCTCCTGATAAATTGTTTGGTACCGAACTTGCCAAATAATATGTATTTTGGGTACATTTCGTCCATGATAAAAGAAATAAAAAATTATAAAAGTAACTGAGGAGAACTCTCCTGGCGAGACAAATCTCATGAGGCGTACCTTTTCCCACAATAATCTACTAGTTGGAAAAAGGGTTTAACTCATGCCAGTAGATGTTCTTATGGACCAATTTAACGAGTGTGAAGGAACAAGGTCACTTGACAATCTTTTCAATTGTAGGGAGTCTAAAAAGATATTAACTATGGACTCCATGGGGGTTCCTTTTTCCTAAGTAATCTCCAAGGCCCGAAAAGGGTGATAAACCAAAACCAAGGAGAATGTTCCTTTTTCAAAAATTTAGTCCCTTAGGACCAAAAAAGGGTTAAACTTATGCATGAGAATACTCCTCTAGCCAACCAAATTTCCTAGAGCATACCTTTATTCATAAAATTAGCCACCCGGACTGAAAAATGGGTAAACTATCACCAGACATATGTGCCTTCAAATTTGATTTTGGCGAGCATGAAGGGAAACAAGATCACTCGACAATATTTTCAATTTTAGAGAGTGTGAAAAGGGCTTAAAGAAGACTCCAGGGGGCTAATTTTCTCAAGTAATCCATACGAGATCGAAAAGAATAAATAAAGTCTCAGTGGATATTGCTTTCAAATTTTAAAGTGAGCTTGAAAGAAAAAAAAGCGTGCTAAGTAGGGAGTCCCAAGGGTAAGGCCAAGAATGATGATTAGCAAGAAGAATAAGGTTTCATTATGTAATCATGATGGGACTAACAAGGAATCCCAAGCCTATAGTCAAAACTGATAGCATGGACGCAAAAATTCAGCAAAGGATCTACCCACGGAATCCATGTAGAGGTAGGCTCTACCACCTAATTAAGAAACTTCTAAAGAAACAAAGAAGGGTTATGTGTCACACTTCGGTGGGGTCGATCCTATGGAAAAGAGGAAAAGACAGTGAGATGCAGAAAGTTGGGAGTGAAAACCTAACTTATATAACCAAGTTGGAAAAAATGACTTTTACCAAGGGATGACGTAAATGTAACCAATCCCCAAAAATTACCAAACCATAAGGAGAATTCCACCAGAACGACTAATAGAGAACTCAAAAGTGAACTCAAGTAGCCACCAAGCCAAGAAAAGTGAAAAAAGGGGACCAAAAGAGGGGGAAAAAGGCCAAAAAGGTCTATAAATAAAGGTGGAAAGCTCATTTTCACCATTGGAAATTGGAAATTAACAAAAATTTCAAAAAACCCCTTCGTCAAAAGAGTGAATTCTGGGAGCTACGATGGATGAATAACCCTCCTTCTTGGACCAAGTAAGTACAAAATCCTTCCTCTTGGATTTAAATTCTTCCATTTTTATTTAGTTTTGAGTTTTGGAGGCATGCACCCTTGTAAAAGGGCCGTGTCTGCATGTACGTGGGATGTCCAAGGGCAGCCTACATATGTACTCAGGCAGAGTAATAAATAGCTCACGTACATACGCGACTATGTAATCTACAGCCCGCATACACCTCCTTTTGTATTGAAAAAATAAAACACAAGTATTAATCCCTCTCCAACTTTTGTATGTGATAGGATGTATGTTCACTGGAGGAAGAGAGATCATGAAGAGCTAGATGTCTTGGTCGAGGAGGACCATGTGGTTGTCGCCTCACTAAAATAATGTGGCTTATGGAAATTCTTCCTATGTTCATTCATGAGGGCACAACCGAGGTTTCTTAACACTCTTGTGGAGTACTGGCATCCTAATGCAAAATATTTCATGTTGGAGGTTCAATCACTGACCCCGACTACAAAAGATATATACTTCCTAACTGACCTCTCCAAAAGAGGGGAACCAGTCAACTTGAGGACCTTTCCTCCAGGGTCATCCAACATCGAGGATTATATCAACATGTATTGCGAGGATGGTATTGAGAAAGTGGGTGATTCACAAGATTACCATCCTCTCTCTATGAGTGATTCTACTCTTGATCGGGAGGATTATTGGATCCACAACACTTCATCAGGCCTCTCATTCACATATGCATTGTGCAGTTTAGTGTTTGGAGGCAACAATTTTTTACTGGAGTACTACCATGCTAGTATGCATGAAGAGACAACTAAAACAGTGTTGTAGGCATACCAGCAAGAAATTCAGGTTTGGTACCATCTTATGTTCCTTCTTCTTTGAGAGGGTGCCCAATATCAGTTCTAGAGAGACAGTATAGGGGGCATATAGTCTCATTCCCAGTAGTGAGAAGGTGGGTGATTTTACTACCTAGATAGGGTGGAGGAAGGACTGTAGAGACCTTCGTCAACAAATTATTTGGTTGATGGGCACATTAGATTCCATTCATAGAGGATTACCCCTATGCATTGATTAACTTCCTCAAAGATCCATACATGAGCTTTCCCCCTGGCAAGGAGCGTGGCCAGATAGGTAACATATATTTTTAAAGTTATTAAATTTTTTGTTTTTATATATATCATTTTTATATGTGTTTCAGAGTACTAACTAGTGAATCTGTTATGTACATATGTGGGACCTGTTCAATTAGAATATTTTTCTAGGACTAGGCATCGTCCTCGACTAGAGTCAGGACCAACACTGGCAGGAGGACTGACAGCTGCAGGAGGACCCCCAACCGGAGAGGCTGGCATAGTCTTATGACGAGTGCAGAGGAACCTTACTACTCTCATTCATGCAGTTCCTATGGATGAGATCAAGGATATCCCCCTAGCGATGCAACCACATGTAGTAGGGGTGCCTCAAACCTGGGTCCAACTATTCTAGAGTCTTGCAAACACTATTTTTAACTACAGCAGGGCCAATAGGCCTAGACCTTAGATAGCGTAGGACCATTTATGTGGCAAGGGCACTTTTTGTACTATGTATTTTGAGGGCTTAATCCCAACGATGTATACCAATGAATTTTGAGGATTTCATGCCCACTTTTGTACTCATGAAACTATTGTGGACACACACACACACACACACACACGTATACATCTTTTTGTTTTATGGATAACATTTTTACAAATTTATTTACATGTGTATGTGTGTGATTTTCTTTTTACATGTGAGAAAAATGCCTATCTAAAACTTGATTATCTAGAGTATATGTTAAATCATTAAATCTCCTAGGAACATGGATATATGTAATGTAATCAAAATATTGTTCTAAGAGACGTACCCTAAGGAATCGTCTATGAAGGGTGGGATCACAAACGTGGTAAACCCCATTTAATTGGGACACAACCAGTTGAGAATCTATGTAAACCCAGAGGCTAGAAATGCCATGTGAAGAAGCATCATGTAGAAATTTTATCACTACGTTGTACTCGACAACATTATTGGTTGTGTCACCTAGACAAATAGCTCTGGAAGATAGTAACTGGCCTCTAGGTGTGAAAATCACCCAAGCTTCAGAAGCAATCCTCTGAATGGGTCGACGAGAATCATTCACGAACCCAAAGTAAACCTATGATTCACTTGATATCTTCCATAGTGAAAAATAAGACATAAATATCTACACATCCACAATAAAAAAGACAAATATGTATAAGAGACTATACATATATACAAGAAGCCACCTAGGTGATTGACCTAAGAGTGGTACTTCTTAAGGTAGAGCCCATTTCTAGACTCTGCTAAAGTATTTCCCTCAAAATCAACCAGACGGTAAGTGCCCTTCTATAAGACCTATTTAGCAATGAAAGGTCTGAACCACATGTGTTTGAACTTTCCTTCCCCCAAGGGGTATTTGTCTTGGTCATAGAATAAGGCAAGATCGCTTTCATAGAAAATCCTAGGGCGAATAGACCAATCAAAACGACACTTGACTCACTTCTTATGAGCCTTGTTAGCCAAGGTTGTATCACCATGTTTCCCGATATATAGAATGCATTCCTCAAGTGGTGAAGTGTTGGGAAGTATCTCTACTTCCAACTTTGAAGAAGGGATCTTCCACTCAATGGGTAAGACTTCTTCCAACCCGTATACGACTTGAAAAGGTGAAAAACTAATAGTAGTCTTGACAGACGTTCAATAGGCCCAGAACATTGAATACAACATCAAATGCCACTTTGACTTGGCTTCATTGATCGTCTGCTGAAGAATGGTCTTGAGAGACTTATTCACATCTTCAACCTGACCATTCTCTTGTGGATAATAAGGTGACGAATGTTCCTGTTTGAACCCAAGTTTTGATGTTAACTCAGTGATCATTTTATTCTGCAAGTGACTGCCATGGTTAGTGACAATCTCCTTCGGGATACCAAATCTCATGACTATCTGATTGAAAATGAAAAGGGAATTGTTTTCTCCATCATTGTTAAATGTCGGCATAGCTTCAACCCACTTAGTGAAGTAGTCTATTTCTATGATAATATAACGATGCCCCCTGGAAGAATTCAGGTGACATGTAATGAAATCAATCCCCCACTTGGTGAAGGGACCGAAAACAATGACTGAAAACATAGGAGCAAAGTGTTCCCACATATTCTGATAGAAGATCTAGCATGGGTGGTACTTCTTAACTGCCTCAACACAATCCTTGATTAATGAGTGCTAGAAGTATCCTGCACATAGAATATTTTGGGTTGTTTCCAACCTAGAGAAATGACCACCACATGCTCTGGTGTGATAGTCGTTCAAAATGATCTTTGCTTCTTCATGGGTGAGACATCGTCGAAGAATGCAATCTACACCTCAACGATACAAAGTGTCATCAAGAATGAGATAGTTTCGCGCTTGATGTCGAATTCATCGACGCTCATCACGAGAAGCATAAGCGGGGCACTTCAAAGTATGAAGATACACCAGGATATCTTCATACTAGGGGTCTAAATATGTAATTAGAAAAATATCTCCATTGATAGATGACTCTTCGGGCATAATATCACTAGACTCAACCAGTAGTTCTGAAATTAGTTCAGCAAAGACCAATTACTTTTTAGATTTCCTAGAGAATAAATCCAAGTCAAACTCTTGTAGGATAAATATCCATCTACTAATATTTCCACCAATGACTCATCATGTTAACACATATTGGAAAGGGGTGACGATGATAATGAAGTTGGTCTTGTGAAGAAAAATATAGTGACATAACCGCTGGATAGCGTGGACAGCTACCAAAGCCAGTTTCTCAACATGAGAGTAGTTGATTTCTGTTCCAACAAGGCCTCAACTAAGATAATAGATAATGTTCTCTTCGAGCATGTCATCCTCCTAGACCAAGACCATGTCAATGGTTGACTCCACAGAAACAAAATACAACAAGAAATATATGTTATAATCAAGAGGTCGGAGCAGAGGGGAGGACATTAGGGCACATTTCAATGATTCAAAGAAGCTTTGAGAATTTTTATCCCAATAGAATGGGACCCCTTTTTTAAAAATATGCATGAACTCTTTAGTGATCTCGACATAATTAGCGACAAAACACCAAAGAAAATTTTCTTTCCCCTTTAATCTCTGAAGTTGGGGTATTGTGAACAGGGGAGGCAATTGAACTATCACCTCAACCTTGAGAGGATCGACCATGATCCCTATTTTTGACACGATGAAACCTAATAAATGACCCGACGTCACATGGAAATTGCACTTGTTAGGATTCAAGTGAATTTGATAGTAGCGACATCACTCAAAGACTAGTCATAGATGGGAGAGATGATCAGATCTCTTGCGAGAACGTGATGTTATATCATCAGGGTATTCCTCGACTATGTGTTTGAGCTCGTGAAAAGAGAATGACATGGCCCGTTGAAAGGTAGCTCCAACATTCTTCAGGCCAAAAGGTATCTTTCGACGCGAAGGTACCCCAAGGAAAAATAATATCCATTTTATGTTGGTCCTTGGGTTTTATTTGAATATGATTATATCCTGAAAAAACATCCATGAAAGAAAATACTTCACAACCTGCACACTCATTGACAATCTAATCAATAAACAGGGTTGGGAAATTGTCTTTCGGGCAAGCCTTGTTCAAATCATGAAAATCCATACAAACACGAATCGTGCCATGTTTCTTGTTGACAAGAACTGGGTTTGATACACATTATGTCAATTGTACGGGGTAGATGAAACCATATTTGAGAAATGTTGTTCCTGAGATTAAACTTAAGTCTCAAAGAGTAATGTCAAGCATCGAGAATGTTTAAAGAGAATGTTTTAACAGAGTGATTTTTCTACCTTTAGTTATATGAGAGATGATCCTTAAATGAAAATAATAATAGGACAGTACAAAGGTCGTATTTCGTTGTTTGAGTCACTATTGTAATATCAAATGGTGTGAAGGAAACATACAAAACCATTAAACAAAGCTAGGCATCAATTGCAGATGAGTCTCACCTTGTTTGTAGTGGAAGAAAAGTAGAGAGTGCACCCTTGAACAGGATATGAAATGTAGTAATTCAAACAACTTGCAAGTCTGGATTTACTTATAGTAAATACAGAGGAAAAATTTCTTACTTAATGAATTGTTGATATAATGTGATTACAATAGTTGTGATACTAAATTGCAATCAATCACTTATCAAGTAATTACACTAGGGAATTTAGAGATATGGAAATACAAAAGAAACACATGACTCAAACTGAACAAAAATTAGAATCTTTGTTTGCACTTGTATTAATACTAAAAAAAAGGAGAGTTTTCTCTATTAAATATGGAAAGAAGTAGCCTTGAATAGATAGTGAATCTATGTATTTATACAAAAAACTGTCACAACTCAAATCGGTTGGATTTCTTACAATAAAAATAGCATATATTTGAATAAGACAACAGTATGTAAAATATGATGAGCTCTGTTGGCATTGTCCTATGTCTCTTCATCTGCTTGGAAAGAATGCCTCTTTTATTTAGTTCTTTAGGCTATACACAGTTGTCTTCTAGCCTCCTTAATAATTTGACATACTGTCTTGGTCGTTTTTATATGTTTCCATATGTCCCTCCAGATATGTTCAACAATGCAATGAGACATAGTCGGGATCAGGGGGGAATGATAATCGAATGAGTAGCACTACATGGCTCGTCAAGGAATGTATAAAGGGTAGAAGAAAAAGTAACCATTTGTGGGAACGATGACAATGGAATAGGTGTATGATCATGAATTAGGGATACGTGAAGATTAGAATGTGAATGAATGAGATAAGTGGTTGTAGGAAGGTGAAAGGTAAGGAGGGTAAAAGGAAAGGACATTGTGCATGTTTCCATATTTGCTTCCAGTTGTTCTTGATTTCCCATGTTCAGTACTTTGGTTGCATATATTCAATAATTCCACTATGAACTTTGAGCGATCAATTGTTTCATTTACCACAAAAGAGAATAATCTCCTCTCCACCCGAGGCATCTTTTCTTGGATCCTTTTTATTTCCAGAGATGTGTCTTGGAGCTGTGAGCTTGGAATTACTACCCATTTATTTATATTAAGAATATCAATTTGGCTCATTTCCTGAATGGCTGTTAGAGTTTCTTCCTTTCTCTTTCTGGAATTTTGTTGGTTCATTTCAATATCAATTTGCCCCAAGGCTTACGAGATATTAATTCCTTAAAACTCAATTATCTTCTAATATAATTGATCGAGATTTTATGAGAAGAATGAAATGACTACAGATTATTACCAGATTCTTAACACAGAATAACAGAGATACAGTAAAACTGGTTTTCTATTCAATAAGGAAATAAGATGAAACTGTAAAATGCAGCGGAAAACAAGCTTGCTCGAATGGTGGCAGCTTATCTCTGAGAAGAGATGTGACGGTTTTTCTCATTCACAAAAAGATGATTACAATGATCCTCTCAAGGAATTTTTACAATAAGAAGGAGTTTAAAAAACCCTAAACATCTAAAAACCTAACCTTAGGAGATGAAGCGCCAAAGGTCATGTGGGCCCCGCTTGGGTAAGTCAATACATCAACTTCCTAGGGTCATAACTTTTGCATACGATCTCCATTTTAGGCATATGATAGCCCATTGGAAATATCTATCCGAGGACTACAACAGTAGCACAAAATTTCATACAAGCACAACATACCCCAGAAAATGTTGTTTAGGGCCTCAAAACGACTCCGAAAGTTCAGGACCCGAAAAACTGCGAAAAATAGTAAATTATCAAAACTACTAGAAAGATGTTTTGAGCTAGCTGGAAAAGGTGGGTGGCCATTGATATCCACCTGGATCAATCCTCCATCCTTAAGAAGCGATGGTCTCCATTGTGTTGAGTTCCCACATCAGATGATGATGCAGGAGCATCTCTCCACATCACTCAGCCAGCCATGTCGGCGCATGCATTCAAGGCTGAAGAGAGGTGCAACCCTTGTCTTTAGTTTTGAATTTGAATGTAATTTATGTCTTAGGGTGGTGAGTTGTGAAGCCATGCTTTGCACAGGAGTGGAGTAGATAGGCCTTTAATGTTTTGAAGGCTGATATCTAGATCCGATTTGTGGACTAGACAACCCATTCAATGCCATTGAATAGGGTAGGTAGATTGGAGGGAAGAGCTCAAAGAGCCCCCTCATGTAAAATATCTGGGATGATTATTGTATCTCATGGGAGAGATTTTGCGAAGAGAGAGAGAAGAAGAAAATGAGTTGAGACCTTGTTACAGGTCGTGCTCAGGAACACCTTGTAAAAATAGGCATTTTCCATTTAATACAAACAACCGTTTTTCTTGCATATTATCTATGTTATGTGAATGTCTTTGTGTGTTCTTTATGTTGTAGATGTATGCTAGACATTTACAGAGAGTTGTTTGATTTTAAGGCTTGAGAGGTCTTTGAGGCTTCACACCAGGAGGGTGTGACAGAATGCTGCGGGTTCTGATAGCTAGTGCACTGAACCACTTCTGAACTCTGCGGAGTCAGACAAAGATGTGTCAGGAAGGCACAATAGATAAAATCGATAGCTCAGAGGAAGACCTTTGAGGTTGTTGAAAACCTCATGAGGCAAGGCTATGGAGAAACATAGTTGCAGACAGAAGATCTGAGGAGTTATGTAAAGCTCTGCCAGGTGGGCATTGAGCCAGTGCAAGGAGTACACAGAAGAAGAACTCTGTTGTGAGTTCATTAGAAGTAAGAATCATCTGAGAATTCTTGATACTCTGCCAGGAGGGCATTGAGTAAGTGATAGAGCGCACAGAAGAAACTCTTTGAATTCAGAGATTGAAGAAGAGTCCATAGAAGGATCTTCGCAGGGTTGTTGAACACCCTGAAAGACTCAACAATAGGTTGTTTGAGTAAACAGAGTGCCAGGATGGCATCTGAATTATCCATTTGAGGGAGAAAGGAAAAAGGATGAGTTTCCTTGGAGGTCGAAGCTACAGGAAAGCTCAGGATGGATAACACCTTGTGTTCGTAGAGGTTCTGCAAGAAGCGCAGAAGCCGAAGAATCCTTTGAGGATTCGAAGAGAGAAACTTATGAGGAATGACGCCATTGTGAACGCAGGTGAGACTCAAAGCTGAAGAGTTCACAGAAGCAAGGAAAAGGTTGAGGCCTTTAGCACTTGGGAAATCTTCCAAGCACCAGGAGAAAGTGCAGAAGCTCAGGAGGGAGAATAGCTGCCGTCGGATTTGCCGAAAGGATCTGAACGGTTAAAATTTTCTATGTCCAAGGAGCAGTAGGAAAGCGCACAGGAGAAGAGGATATCATGAGTTGATGGATCTCACTCAGAAAACCGATAGCCGTTAGATCTGTTAGAAGTTACATGGATTTTAAGCCTTCGTGAACAGGGGAGAGAAAGTCCCGAAGGAGTCATATAGAGATTTCGACATTCGGGAGTTCAGGAGTCTGGAGGATGAGAGTCCAGTCACTCGACCTCAGAAATTGAGACAAGGTGAAAGAATCTAAGTCATTCAATGGAAGGAGGACACGTGTCATGAGATCCTCTCTATCGAGGATTCAGACATCAGGGTTCAAAAAGGGAAGTCATTCAACTTCACGAGTGGCGAAGTCGTGAAGAGGATCAGGACCGTCCATCTAAGAGTGGACAGGTGGCATACTCGCCGACATGGAGGTCAGACTTCCATTGACCAATTTGGGGTTTCATGGGTGGAAGAGACGAAAACTCAGCATTAGTACTCACGAAGTCACGAGGTTTGAAAGTCCCAAAAAAGATGGGAAGTTCCATCATGGGACCCGCATTAATGACGTGTCAAAATTTCACCTTTTTAGCATATCAGAGGATAAGAGGTCGAGGCTTTTGTCCTGAAAGTCCCGAAGTCATGATTGGTGAAGTTGCAAGAAAATAACAGCCATCCATTAGGAGGAAGACAGGTGGCAGAGATCTAGGGATCTCACGAACTCGGAGGTTCGCAGGGTGAGAGCCCAAGAGCTGGGTGATCTGATTCATGAAGTCACCAAATCGTTAGGAGTGAGGATAGCCATTGGATCCAGGTCATGGGAGGACCATTGGATCAGGAACCCCATCACATTTCATGCACTTGGGGGTTCTGATCTGAAAATGGAATGTACTTGTTTAAGGGTGCAAGGTATCCATTTTCCATAATTTAAAATGTGAGTTATACACTCCAATGTAACCTCTGAAAATGTGAAAACTTACTATTTCTTATACAGAGATAGATTGTAGGATCATTTACCGGACATGTCACCTCTAAAGAGAGGATGAGTTCCAGAGGCTACCTGGCCCTTTACAGGCTCTGCCTAAAGAAATAATAAGTAAACACTTAGAAGTTAAATAAATCTTGATAGGACCTTGCTTCATGTGTTTAAGATGTGCATACTTGTTTATGTGTAGGGTTGTTGCCTCTTCTTGTCAATATTCAGGTGAGGAGAAAGGTTCTTTTAAATGATTAAAATGGTGTTATAAACAATGTACAGCAATAGATAATGCAGTAATAACACATCAAATCACAACAACACCAAAATGATAAAGCAGTTCACCCACTTCAGGCTACATCTGTTGGACCAAACCTCCCAAACTAGGCTTGTCCTCTTGTATTAAAAATGCTCCAAATGCTAATACAAGAATAGGAATGTCTCAAAAGACAGAACTGACTATAAATACAGAATCAAAAGATAGGAATTAGCTGAACATGCTCTTTCCCAAACACTAAACAGTGAAAATTGTACCTTATACAGTACTTTCCCCAAATGGCCCTGGTGGCCCTTTAATATTGCATGAATAATTTCGTGGTGAATATGACCTCAAATGGTTCTGAAACCTCTGCCATCAGATTCAGAAGGTCGAAAATAGCCAACCTAGGCTTTTGAATCACCGAAAATGGATGCACATAGCCTCCAAACAGCTCCAGCACTGAAATGGCCCTGGTGGCCCTGAAAGCTTCCCTGAAGTAAAATCACCTGCAAATGACCTTAGATGGCTCTGAAACCTGCTCCATTGGCTCCCTAAGGTCGAAGAGACCCAAAATCGACCAAAAAAATGTCCTGAATGGTTTCCTCTAGCAAAATTTATGCCAATAATTGTCTTCCTCCTCTTTTCCCCAAGAAGCTCCACCAAAATAGGAGTAGCGGGAGTTAGCTTTGCTAAAAATAGCCAAAGTGCCAAGATTGGCGGACTCCGCCCAAAACGTGCCAACCGTTTAGCATTTAACGTCAATGCTTGACGTGGTCACATGCAAATACAACCCGTTTGTATTAAATTTTAAAACCACGCGCAATTTTATAACACACCGGTTACAAACCCCGCATAAAATGTAACAATGGTTATATAAACGTTTATAAACCTCGGCCATGTGTAACCGCGCATTGTTTTTACAATACACATGTAATATGTGTATAGACCATACAAAACCGCGCCATACAACAGGACCGGTCACATGTGACTTCATAAAACCGGGGTTAATATAAATTAAACTCCCGTGCGAATGCTTGTAGCATGTGGTCACGTATAATAGGCATACAACCGTGGGTTCATATGCATAAAACAACGCGCAAATGCCCATATATATAAATCGGTCAATGAAATAAAACCACATCCACGCGCTCCGATGAACCTAGGCCTGGTCACATGTTTCATTGAATATAACCGTTGCATATAATGTTAAACACACCATCCATGCGCCGTTTGGGAATATATTTTGGTTATAATATTTAAACCATGGGTTTTAACACCCCGCGTGCCTTTTATGGTATGGTTCTGTGTAATGTTAATACGACCAAGGGCCGGGGCTAAGCCCCGGCCCTACCCCCGCCATTTGACATACCATGCCAATTCAAATATAATAATTCTTGTATTGTAGACAAGAAATAAAAGGGGGTAAGTTGGCTAGTGCAAAATCGTGAAGTCATTGCTAAGTGGGGAGGTCCGGGGGTCGAACCCCGCGGCCTACAATAAGTTTTGATAAAGGAACCAAGCCATTAGCCAAAATAGGGGTGCCACGTGGCAGCCCTTGGTTGGGCCACGTGGCGCCCTACCATTTGCCCAACTAGATGCCACGTGTCGCATCATTACTCGCTCACAGACAACCAATAAAAACTTGCCATGTCATCAACCAATCAAAGATCACCACATCAGCTGCCAGGGTGTACCTTTATGCCACGTCACTGCCACGTGTGGGTCGTACGGACTGCCTAGTCAGCACTTTTTTTTCCCTGTTTGGCGATTTGAACAGATCGCGATAACTTTCGCTCCCGACGTCCGCTTGAGACGAAACGAATTGCGTTGGGTTCGTGACGACGAGGGATACAAAACCATTTGTTTTTAGGCAATTCCGAGAACTTTGATTTTTGAGGTAAAATTTGACCCCTGGTCCAGATTCTTATCACGCCTTCCCACTGAAAGGCTTTTGGACCCACAAAAGCTTATAATCATCGATCTGAGCTTCAATACTCTTCTTATTTCCAGTTATATCAACTGATTCTACTTTGAAAAGATTTTTCGACAATCACCTGGGTACCTAGTCATGCCCTGCTCTGCAACTGGCTCTGTCCCCCAACCACTGCTCTCTGGCTGCTGCTGACCCACTGTTCTCTCTGCACTTGGAAGACTACCAGCCTTCCCACTGAGAATCAAGTCCCTCTTTCAAACTCTTTGGCGTCAACACAATCTGCTCTCCAATGGCTGCAAATTTTACCTGCGACATCTAGTCACAAGCCAAGAAAAACATCAATCTTGAAAAGGAATTAAACAAGACTGAAAATAAGGACAACAAAGTCTTTTTTTTGCTCTTTAAGCAGCTGTCGCATCTTGTGCTTCATCAAAGCACATAGAGTTTTCCTCCATCTCAATGTAATAAAAAATGACTTACAAGCCATCCAACACCATCGACTACAACAAGCCGAAAAAACATGAACGACATATCATAGTTGTCAAGATAAAATCAACCTAAGTCGAGACTCATGTGAAATGTTTCAACCTTCCCAAATGACAAGTCGAAAACCATGATAAACCATCAAGCGACAATCATGACTCATCCATGATGACAATCATCAATATGCACTTTCAAAACCAAATGCATATGCAAAGTTCTTCAACTCTCCTCCTGTAGAAACATACGTGCATAAACCCAAACATGTGGGTACTAAAGAGATGAAAATGAAAAATGTATATGGCTGTCATAAAATGGACAGCGTACTCCTCTTTGACATGTTCTTGTATGAGGGTTATAACACAAGTATGCTTACCAAAGAAATTGCATTCACATGCAAACTTGCCTCTACCAAATGATGACAAACTGTTGCCACTTCTCAAACTTCAACAAAAGTAAATAGCTAAGGCTGAAATGTGCATCTATTGCAGAAAATGAAAGCCTTACTTATGCAAGAAATCAATCCACTTCTTACCAAGCCA
>ML782565.1:1104803-1152142 GCA_009831015.1 Picea engelmannii | reverse complement strand
GAGAGGATGAGTTCCAGAGGCTACCTGGCCCTTTACAGGCTCTGCCTAAAGAAATAATAAGTAAACACTTAGAAGTTAAATAAATCTTGATAGGACCTTGCTTCATGTGTTTAAGATGTGCATACTTGTTTATGTGTAGGGTTCTTGCCTCTTCTTGTCAATATTCAGGTGAGGAGAAAGGTTCTTTTAAATGATTAAAATGGTGTTATAAACAATGTACAGTAATAGATAATGTAGTAATAACACATCAAATCACAGCAACACAAAAATGATAAAGCAGTTCACCCACTTCAGGCTACATCTGCTGGACCAAACCTCCCAAACTAGGCTTGTCCTCTTGTATTAAAAATGCTCCAAATGCTAATACAAGAATAGGAATGTCTCAAAAGAAAGAACTGACTGTAAATACAGAATAAGAAGATAGGAATTAGCTGAACATGCTCTTTCCCAAACACTAAACAGTGAAAATTGTACCTTATACAGTACTTTCCCCAAATGGCCCTGGTGGCCCTTTAATATTGCATGAAGAATTTCGTGGTGAAGATGACCTCAAATGGTTCTGAAACCTCTTCCATCAGATTCAGAAGGTCAAAAATAGCCAACCGAGGCTTTTGAATCACCGAAAATGGATGCACATAGCCTCCAAACAGCTCCAGCACTGAAATGGCCCTAGTGGCCCTGAAAGCTTCCCTGAAGTAAAATCACCTGAAAATGACCTCAGATGGCTCTGAAACCTGCTCCATTGGCTCCCGAAGGTCGAAGAGACCCAAAATCGACCAAAAAAACGTCCTAAATGGTTTCCTCTAGCAAAAGTTATGCCAATAACTGTCTTCCTCCTCTTTTCCCCAAGAAGCTCCACCAAAATAGGAGTAGCGGGAGTTAGCTTTGCTAAAAATAGCCAAAGCGCCAAGATTGGTGGACTCCGCCCAAAACGCGCCAACCGTTTAGCATTTAACGTCAATTCTTGACGTGGTCACATGCAAATACAACCCGTTTGTATTAAATTTTAAAACCGCGCGCAATTTTATAACACACCGGTTACAAACCCCGCATAAAATGTAACAATGGTTATATAAACGTTTATAAACCTCGGCCATGTGTAACCGCACATTGTTTTTACAATACACATGTAATATGTGTATAGACCATACAAAACCGCGCCATACAACAGGACCGGTCACATGTGACTTCATAAAACCGGGGTTAATATAAATTAAACTCCCGCGCGAATGCTTGTAGCATGTGGTCACGTATAATAGGCATACAACCGTGGGTTCATATGCATAAACCAACGCGCAAATGCCCATATATATAAATCGGTCAATGAAATAAAACCACATCCACGCGCTCCGATGAACCCAGGCCTGGTCACATGTTTCATTGAATATAACCGTTGCATATAATGTTAAACACACCCTCCGCGCGCCGTTTGGGAATATATTTTGGTTATAATATTTAAACCGTGGGTTTTAACACCCCGCGTGCCTTTTACGGTATGGTTCTGTGTAATGTTAATACGACCAAGGGCCGGGGCTAAGCCCCGGCCCTACCCCCGCCATTTGACATACCATGCCAATTCAAATATACTAATTCTTGTATTGTAGACAAGAAATAAAAGGCGGTAAGATGGCTAGTGCAAAATAGTGAAGTCATTGCTAAGTGGGGAAGTCCGGGGGTCGAACCCCTCGGCCTCCAATAAGTTTTGATAAACGAACCAAGCCATTAGCCAAAATAGGGGCGCCACGTGGCAGCCCTTGGTTGGGCCACGTGGCGCCCTACCATTTGCCCAACTAGATGCCACGTGTCGCATCATTACTCGCTCACAGACAACCAATAAAAACTTGCCACGTCATCAACCAATCACAGATCGCCACATCAGCTGCCAGGGTGTACCTTTATGCCACGTCACTGCCACGTGTGGGTCGTACGGACTGCCCAGTCAGCACTTTTTTTTACCTGTTTGGTGATTCGAACAGATCGCGATAACTTTCGCTCCCGATGTCCGTTTGAGACGAAACGAATTGCGTTGGGTTCGTGACGACGAGGGCTACAAACCCATGTTTTTTTAGGCAATTCCGAGAACTTTGAGTTTTGAGGTAAAATTTGACCCCTGGTCCAGATTCTGATCGGGTTCGGAGGTTGAAAGGAGTTTTTTTCGACATCAGAAGTCGCGAAGTCGCGAAGTGCCAAAAGTTGGGCATGAGGGACATATGGAAGAACCACGAAGTGGGTCCGAGAAGTAGAACGGTGGACACACATCATATATAGGGAGGAGTCAACACCCTGTTGACCTCTCACATCTCAAGGATTCGCGAGATAAGAATACATGAGTTCGACCCTTCGAATCGCAAAGTCGCGAGTAGCGAGAACGAGAGGAGAAAATTCATCATCGCCTCTCGGGGGTTTAGGAAAGAAAGGTGCCAAGGTTGGACCTTTGAAATCACGAAGGTGAGAGAGGCAAGAAGTGATAGCACATAGCCTAGCTGGCGGTCATGCAAGGAAGGTGCTAACGGAAGAAAGGGCTATACCCATTTTTCGATCTCGGGTATCGCAATATTGGAGAGGAATAGTTGGGAGTCATGACTCATGAGCTCACGAGATCACGATATTTCTAAAAGGACCCGTGGATCTATCAAACTGAGATTCCAGCAAGGAATCAAAAGAGCCAATCCAGCTCAAGGGGGATAAAGAATGATCCTGTGAGTGGATCTCAACCCAAGGGACGAGAGGTCTGCGTCAGTTTTGGTAATCATCCTCAGCTGCGAAATTCATGAGCTCCTGCTCATGAGCTTCCCCTCCCAGCTTTGGAAATCCTTCTGGATCCCAAACAAATCTCTGGAGTTGTTCATCTTCTCCATCTCACTACTACTATTGCTTCTGCACTGCTACTACTACTTCTTTCCTTCTACTCAGCTTCTCCTTGTTGACAGTTTCTTCTGACCCAAACATCAGCTCCCTGATCTCCTCGATCACTTCATCCAGTTGCTCCAGTGGCTGGCTCTGTTCATGCAATCTCTCCTGCTACAAAAATTTTCTGCAATTGGGTAGATCTCCCATGCCTTGTTCATCTACTTCCAACTTCACCTATTGGATGTGCACACTCTGCACTTTCACCCTTCTCTCCAGGGATTCAATTTGCTCATACAGATCAACCAAACTAATGTTGTCTTCTTCTTCTCCTTCTTCTTCCACAAACTCCCATGTTGCAGTCCGTTCAGCCACCTGGCTGAAAGTGTTGATCCACTCCTTAGAATGCTCATATTCTTCTTTTTCTGCTTGGGCATATTCCCAAATCTGCTCCAATACTTCCTTCTTGATAGTCTCAGCTAGTTTTCCTCCTCCTATTGTTGCTTCTTCATCTGCAACACAGACTTTGGCCTCATCTGGGCTATGTGGTAGGAATATCTAAATTCCTCCAATCATCAGAAGATTCCTCAGATCTTCCTCTTCTATTAGCTACATCTACTGATCCAAACTCACCTCTGAGTTCATGAGACTCTCACATAGACTCACCTGCATATCCATGCCCACCTTACAATATGGGATTTTCCTGTTGCTTCCTTGGCAGACTATAAGATCAACTGATACCATCTTTATCAGCACCTCGGGATAAATTAAAATTACCTCCGAGTCCATCAGACTTTCAGACAGTCCCATCCTTATTCTCATTCCCACATGGAAAATTGAAAACTCCCTGCTGCCCTCCTGGAAGTCCATGAGATCTCATAGCGATCTTGATCTATTGTCCACCTGGCAATGTGAAATTCTCTGGCTATCCTCATTATAGTCTAGGAGACCCCACAACGATCTTAACTCTTTTCCCAGATGGAAATTGGGAATTTCCTCTCTGCCCTCCTGGTAGTGCTTGAGATCTTCATCTGATCCCATTTCATCCTCAGCATCACTGAGGTCTCTCACAGTCTCTGGCTCACATGTTTGAGCCCTCTCTTCTGGTCTATTGATATTTTCAGCATGCCTCAGCCACCTTCTCAATAGCCTACGTTGTCTTCTATCCATCAACTCCTTGACTGGCCATTTTTCTTTCGTCTTCCTCATGGGCCATTTGTATACCCATCTCAACCTTGTATTCTGCTGCATCCGAAATGCGAGATTTTCCATTTCTTCCCTTATATCAGTGAGTTCTTCATATATTTTAGATCTTCTCATTAGCTCCAGGTTCTTCTTTCCAGCACATCTATGGCCTTCAGTAGCCATACGTTGTCTGCATTTTCTCTCCTGGCAAACCTGCTACTATCACTCCAAAATCCTGAGTGTTCCCAGCTTCATCTACAATCCTCTTGACTGTTTGTGGACTCTTGCCTACCTGCAAACAATCCTTACAGAGTTTCATCACTTTGTCTCTTTCTTGCTCCTCCTATTTGAAATATACAAACAAAATCTGAGCTCTGATACCAAAACTGACGCAGACCTCTCGACCCTCAAGTCGATATCCGCTCACAGGATCATTCATTATCCCCCTTGAGCTAGATCGACTCTTTTGATTCCTCGCTGGAATATCAATTCGATAGATCCAGAGGTCCTTTTAGCAATCTTGCGATCTTGCGAGTTCGCGAGTCGCGACTCCCGACTCTTCCTCTCCAATCTCGCGATACCCGAGATCGCAAAATGGGTATAGCCCTTTTTTCCATCGGCGCCCTCCTTGCACAACCGCCAGCTAGGCTAAGCACTAGAACTTCTCGCCTCTCTCTCCTTCGTGAGTTCAAAGGTCCAACCTTGGCACCTTTCTTTCCTAAACCCCTGAGAGGCGATGATGACTTTTCTCCTCTCATTCTTGCTACTTGCGACTTCGCGAGTTGAAGGGTCGAACTCACGTACTCTTATCTCTTGAATCCCCAAGATGTAAGAGGTCATCGGGGTGTTGAGTCCTCCCTATATGTGAAATGTGTCCGCCGGTCTACTTCCCGGACCCACTTCGTGGTTCTGCCACGTGTCCCTTGTGCTCGGCTTTTGGCACTTCGTGACTTCGCGACTTCTGATGTCGAAAACAACTCCTTTCAACATTTGAACCCCCGAGTGTGTGAAATGTGATGGGGTTACTGATCCAACGGTCCTCCTGTGACCTGGATCCGATGGCTATCCTCGCTCCTCGCGATTTCATGATTTCGTGACTCGGAGCACCTATCTCTTGGGCTCTCACCCTGCGAACCTCCAAGTTCGCAAGATCCCTAGATCTTTTCCACCTGTCTTCCTTCTAATGGACGACTGCAATTTTCTCATGACTTCGCCAATTGCGAATTCAGGACTTTCGGGACAAAAGCCTTGACCTCTTATCCTTCAATATACCGAAATCGAAATTTTTTGACATGTCGTCAATGTGGGTCCCACAATGGAACTTCCTGCCTTTTTCTGGACTTTTGGACCTCGTGACTTCACGAGTCCTAATGCTGAGTTTTCGACTCTTCCACCCATGAAACCCTAAATTGGTCAATGGAATTCTAACCTCTGTGTCGGCAAGTATGCCACTTGTCCACTATCAGATGGACGGTCTTGATCCTCTTTGCAACTTCACCACTCGTGAAGTCAAATGACTTCCCTTTCTGAATCATGATGTCCATATCCCTGATAGAGAGGATCTTGTGACATGTGTCCTCCTTCCAGCGAATGGATTAGATTCTTTCACCTTGTTGCGATTTCTGAGGTCGAGTGTCCAGACTCTCGTCCTCCAGACTCCCGAAATCCTGATATGACTCCTTCGGGACTTTCTCTCCCCTGTTCACGAAGGCTTAAACTCTGCATAACTCCCAACAGATCTAACAACTATCGACTATCTGAGTGAGATCCAACGACTCATGATCTCCTCTTCTTTTGTGCGCTTTCCTACTGCTCCCTAGACATAGAAAATTTTAACGGTCTAGATCCTTTCGGCAGATCCGACGGCAGCTATGCTCCCTCCTGAGCTTTTGCGCTTTCTCTTAGTGCTTGGAAGATTTCCCAAGTGCTAAAGGCCTCGACCTTTGCCTTTCTTCTGTGAGCTATTCATCTTTGAGTCTCACTTGTGTTCACAATGGTGTCGTTCCTCCTGAGTTTCTCTCTTCGAATCCTCAAAGGATTCTTCAGCTTCTGCACTTCTTGCAGAACCTCTATGTACACAAGGTGTTATCCATCCTAAGATTTCCTGTAGCTTCAACCTCCAAGGAAACTCGTCCTTTTTCATTTATCCCTCAAATGGAGAATTCAGATGCCCTCCTGCCATTCTGTCTTCTCAAGAAACCTATTGCTAAGTCTTTCAGGGTGTTCAGCAACCCTGCGAAGATCCTTCTATGGACTCTTCTTTAATCTCTGAACTCAAAGAGTTCCTTCTATGCACTCTAGAACTTACTCAATGCCCTCTTGGCTGAGTATCAAGAATTCTCAAATGATTCTTGCTTCTAATGAACTCACAACAAAGTTCTTCTTCTATGCACTCCTTGCACTGGCTCAATGGCCACCTGGTAGAGCTTGACAGAACTCCTCAGAGCTTCTGTCTGCAACTGTGTTTCTCCACAGCCTTGCCTCCTGAGGTGTTCAACAACCTCAAAGTTCTTCCTCTGAGCTATCGATTTGAGCTACTGTGACCTCCTAGCACATCTTTGTCTAACTCCGCAGAGTTAAAAAATGCTTTAGTGCACTGGCTATCAAAACCCGCAACATTCTGTCACACCCTCCTGGTGTGAAGCCTGAAAGACCTCTCAATCCTAAAAATCATACAACTCTCTGCAAATTTCTAGCATACATCTACAGCATAAAGAACACACAAAGAAATTCACATAACACAGACAATATGCAGGAAAAAATGTTGTTTGTATTAAATGGCAAATGCTTGTTTTTACAAGGTGTTCCTGAGCACGGCTTGTAACAAGGTATCAGCTCCTTTTCTTCTGCTCTCTCTCTTTGCATACTCTCTCCCATGAGATACAATTATCATCCCAGATATTTTACATGAGGGGGCTCTTTGAGCTCTTCCCTCCAATCTACCTACCCTATTCAATGGCATTGAATGGGTTGTCTAGTCCACAAATTGGATCTAGATCTCAGCCTTCAAAACATTAAAGTCCTATCTGCTCCACTCCTGTGCAAAGCACAGCTTCATAGATCACCATCCTAAGACATAAGTTACATTCAAATTCAAAACTAAAGATGAGGGCTGCGCCTCTCTTCAACCTTGAATGCACGTGCCGACGTGGCTGACTGGCTGGCTGACTGACGTGGAGAGATGCTCTTGCATCAGATGAAGAAATTTCTGCTGAATTTGGCCCTAGGTGAGCCACTTGCCTTGGTGTAGGAGCTACCCTGCTTTGACGAATCGATAAAGTTGGATTCTTTGTTGTCGAGTGCCCTTGATCTGTGTGTCCACAATCTGATCATTGGATGCCTATTGTATGCAGTCGAGGTTGAGCTCTGTTGGTGTCAGATGTTCTGCTACGTCTAAGGTGTCCAATAATGGTCGAAAATAAGGCCGAAGGAGTTCCACATTGAACATTGGGTGCAATCCAAGGAAAGGAGGAATGTTGAGCACAAAAGCAATATCCCCCATAGCCTTGATGATGGTGTACGACCCATAATGGAGTGGGTGAAGATTTTGATGGGGTCCTGTAAGGCGTTCTTTTTGCAAGTGCAATCAAACTTTGTCACCCACCTTAAACTTATGTGGAACCCGATGTTGATCATGATGTTTCTTTTACTTGTCATTGGACTTATATAGGATATCCTAAACCTGTTAGCGGATGTGCTGGATCCTCTCAATGAACCGGGTGGCTTTGTCAGCCTTGGTTGGAGCAGGAGAGGAGTTGGTCAAGGTGACCGCAAGGGGAAGTGAAACATCTATGAGACCCAATGGTTGGAATCCCAACCCTACCTAAAAGGGGTTGTGGTCAGTTGAGCTATGGAGGGAAAGGTTGTAGCTATGTTTGACATAGGGAAGAATCTCATCCCATGTGTGAGGGTGCTTGGAATTATACATGCACAGGATATGCATGATCATTCGATTTACAACCTCAGTTCAACCATCTGTCTGGGGGTGGAAGGTCATGGATTTGGTGATCTTGGTGTTCAGCAGTGACCAGATGCTTGACCAGAATGTGCTGATAAATCGACTGTCCCAATCTAAGATAATGATTTGTGGGATTCCAAAATGTACCCAGACTCATTCAGAAAAGAGCTTGGTAGTGGCTTTTGCTGTGATGCTCTTCTTGCAAGAAACTAGAATCGCCATCTTAGAAAAGCAATCGACAACCACAAAAACAAAATCATTTCCCTACTTTGTGGATGGTAGGCCCGACATGTAGTCCATTGAGATGGATTCCCAAGGTCTGTCAGGAGTAGGAAGAGGGGTGTATAGGCCCTCTTTCTTAGTGGTTGGTTTTTCAATAGCACAGGCAGTGCAAGACCTGATATACTTGTTGACCTCTTATTGAAGTTTTGACCAGTAGAAATGTTTTTGTAGCATTGCCACTGTCTTTTCGATGCTGAAGTGTCTTTCCACCCGGCTGTAGTGGGCTTCCTAGATCAGCTTCACTTTCTCACTTGATGGAACGCATATATGGCCCAGACGACACAACAACCCATCCTGAAGATGGAAATTATCGACAACTACCTTTTCACCCAACATTTGGTAGGTGGTGGCGAATTTTGGGTCTATCTCATAGAGTTGGGGCCATCTAGAGGTCTCATGGCTGTAGGAGTCTAGCACTATGGTGAGTGTCGAGACTGGTGGTCTGCTAAGGCAATCAGTGACGTAGTTGGTGCTTCTCATTTTATACTTGATGTTGAGGTGGAATTGCTGCAAGTATGTGGACCACTTTTGATGGCAGTCATTATAAAATTTTCCTTGTCTCTACATGAACTGCAGCGGCTTATGATCAGTGTGGATGACTGTCTCCCTACCAAGAATGTAATGTCTCCACTGGCGGTAGGCTTTCACGATGGAGTACATTTATTTATCGTAAGTAGGGTACTTACAGACAACATCTGATAGTGTCGCACTATGATAGGCCACGGGGTGGCTGTGCTATGTGAGAATGACACCCACAGCATAGTATGAAGCATTGGTCTCAATCTCAAAGGGATGCTATAGGTTTGGTAGTGAAAGTATTGGGGTTGAGCACAAGCGTTGCTTCAAATCATCAAATGCTTGTTGTTGGGGCCGACCCCACACAAATTTTTCCTTACCACCACCCCTAGTTATTTGGTTGAGGGCCCATGCAATATGGGAGAATCCCAACACAAATCTGCAGTAGAAATTGGCAAGGCCCAAGAAGCTCTGAAGCTCAGTGAGTGTGGTTGGGGCTGGCTAGTCACGGATGACTTGGATCTTGGCTGGATCCACATGTACACCATTTTAATCAATGATGTAGCCTAGGTAATGGACCCTGTCCATGCTGAAGGATCATTTTTCCAAGTTGGCGTATAGCTTGTGCTACCGCAGGGTGTGCAAAACTTGTTGAATATGCTGCAAGTGTTCAACCCAAGTCTTGTTGTAAATGAGAATGTCATCAAGATACACCACTACAAAAGTATTGGTGAATGGTCGCAATATATCGTCCATCATCCTCATGAAAGTGGTTAGAGCATTTGTCATACGAAAGGGCATGACCAACCATGCAAAAAGGCCTTCCTTTGACTTGAAGGTACACTGCCATACATATGTATGTTCTATCGGGACCTGGTGGTAGCCAGACTTCAGATCAATCTTACTGAAGTATTTGGCCCCCATGAGTTGATCAAGGAGGTCATTGATTTGGGGAATCAGGTATCGGTTTCTGACTATGATTTTATTCAGAGCCCGATAATCAATGCAAAGTTGCTAGGTTCCATATTTCTTTTGTACTAGCATGATTGGGCTCCCGCAAGGTGATGAGCTAGGATGGATGTGCCCCTTATGGAGAAATTCTTGGATCTATCACTTGATATCCTCATTCTCTAACAGAGAGTGGCGATAGACTGGCCCATTGGGCAGTGGTGTGTCGGGGGCTAGATCGATGGGGTGCTTGACCTGATAGTGTAGAGGTACCCCGGTAGGTGAGGAGAAGATATCCAAGTATTCCTCCATGACCTTATCTACTTGCTTCTGTTGTATGGAGAGGTTGGTCACAGTAACCCTGGATGTGGCTGTGATTTTTCTCTCATTCTAAGAGTGAATCACAAAGAAGACAAACTTCCTCGTCTGAGAGATGACCTTCCTGCATTTCTTAGCAGAGATCAAGGAAATAACACTAGGTGGGACAACCTCGGGTATCCTGTACAATTTCCTTTTCAAAGTAATAATAACACTACAAGGCCTAGACTCATATAAAACATGATGTTTCCATAAATAAGGTTGGCCCAAAAGAACATCACAAACTTTGAGAGGAGAAATATCACACAATACCTCATCTTTGAAGGGCTTGATGTCATACGATAGTTGACACTATTGTCTGACGTAGAGATCGCTTCCTTGGCAAAGCCATCATATAGTGTAGGGTTGTTGGTGCAGCATTGTCGGCAGGGCCAACAACTTGATGATCTCTGCTGAGATGCAGTTCTTCTGGCTACCACTATCAACGATGAAGTGCAATGGGATGCCTTTTACCCACATCTGTGAATGGAAGAAGTGCTCTCCTACTTTTGGCTCGTCTGGTTCACCATGTTGGAGCTTGGTGGTAGAAATGGTGGCACTAGGTTCTACGACAATGATCCATCTTCCCCTTTCTGGTTTTGACTTAGAGTCAGAACCTGTATCTGATTCATAGAATTTCACTTCGGCCACCAACATTTGCTTTGAGTGGCAGCCAGCAGTTTCATGCCAAGGGCTCTTATGGAAGTCGCACCAATTCTTGGTATCTTTATTTTTCTTTCATGCGTCCTTCTTTGTTTATGGCTTGGACTAGTTGTCCTGATACTTTCCATATTTTCTCTTTCCTTTGTTCTGTGGGTTGGGGCCGCCCTTTCCTAGATTTTGTTGTGAGGGGTTCCCCGTCCCAAATTGTCGTGTCCTTTGTTTGATCTTTTGCTTGATTTTGACGGCATATCAGTAGGCTGCGCCCAAGGATGAGATGTCTAGAAATTCCATTTTGGTCTAGATGTATCTATGCAGAGCACTGTGATACTTGAGCACCAGATGTTTCTCCAAATCTTTGATACCTAGCTTGTTGTGCAAGTTATGGAAGATATTTGTGAAATCTAGCACTGCTTGGTCTTTTTCTTGCCGCAGTGTGGTCCATTTGGTATACAAGTCATCATAACTTCCGACAGGGTAGTATTGTTCCTTAATAACATCCCTAAAGGATTCCCAGGTGGCCTTGATTGTAAATAATGAGGGTTCCTCTATTTCCGTTTTCTCACAGAAAGTTTCCCACCAATCTTTGACATGGGGAATAGCTTTGAGGAGTGCAAAAGTAATCTTTTCTCTATTCGAAAAGTTATGGACAATAAAATACCCTTTTAGTAGATTCAACCACTTGTCTACAACATCTACATATATATGACCTTCAAATATAGGAATATAGAAGTTTATTTGTACCTTGAAGGGGGCGGTGCTTCCGCTCGAAGAAGATGCGTCGCCTGTTGGTAGTGGCTGAAGGATTTGTGTGAAATTATCCATCATCTTGTTCCTCTGTTACATGAGGGCTTCCTCAATCAATAGTTTGAAAGGATCTGATGTCCCATCATCTTTCTTTTCTCCTTCCATGAGAGGTCGCTTGGGTGTGTGAGAGCTTTTGTCCTCGAGAGAAACAAGCTCGAGACCCAAATCTTTGTACTCCAACCTCGTTGGGGACATGCATTAAGACGACAAGGAGCAGAACACTCTGATACTACTGATTCGGATTTTATGAGAAGAATGAAATGACTACAGATTATTACCATATGCTTAACATAGAATAACAAATATATAGTAAAACTGGTTTTCTATTCAATAAGGAAATAAGCTAAAACTGTAAAATGCAGGAGAAAACAAGCTTGGTGGAATGGTGGTGGCTTATCTCTGAGAAGAGATGTGATGGTTGTGCTCATTCACAAGAATATGATTACAATGAGGCTCTCAAGGCCTTTTTACAATAAATAGGAGTTTCAAAAACCCTAAACATCCAAAAACCTAACCCTAGGAGATGAAGCACCAAAAGTCATGTGGGCCCCGTTTGGGTAAGTCAGTACATCAACTTCCTGGGGTCGTAACTTTTTCATACGATCTTTGTTTTAGGTGTATGATAGCCCATTGGAAAGATCTATCCGAGGACTACAATAGTTGCACAAAATTTCATGAAATTTTTTGATTGCAACATACCCCAAAAAATGTCGTTTAGGGCCTCAAAACGGCTCCAGAAGTTCAAGAGTCGAAAAACTGCTAAAAATAGTAAATTATCAAAACTGCTAGAAATATTTTTTGAGATAGCTGGAAAAGGTGGGTGGCCATCGATATCCACATGGATCACTAATGATGACAACGCTTCCAAGCAAGCATCCTTTAACTCCCTGGCTAATCTTTTTCTTTCTGCCAAATTGTTTTCCCAAACCTTCAAGGCCATATCACCTCGTAATTGTTCCGAAGGAGAGAGTAGAGGAAAATTAGAGACATTATCTTTGTGCACAAATATGATAGATTATTTAAACCTATCCTGGGATGAGTGATATTATCTTTCTTTAACATAGATTTTCTTTAGAGAAAGGTATACTGCTTGGTAGCACTTTTGTATAGCATCAACCTTCAAAAAATGGTCATGTTGGGCAATTTCTAGCTTCTCGTTTATTTCCAATGCTTGATTTTGGAAGGCTGAGATATCTATCAAGGTAGCTTTAGTTAGGTTCAACCTAGCTTGCAATATTTTATTAATCCATCACGCTGAGTGACCAGTCCTCAGTTGGTTTGTGAACTCTGATGGAGCTCCTAAAGGTTGGATTAAAGTTGTTGGATCTATTGTTGATCATGAGCTCTGGTTTGCTCAAAGTCTTGACTCATCTTGTTCCTTATACTCTTCTCCAATGCCTATATTTCAATTTGAAAGCGATCTACAAATAATCACTTTTGTCGCATCTTTTCGGCCAAATGTTCCACAGAACATTGATTAGTCGTGGAAAAAGAACCTAACGAACTTGCAACTTGTTTTGTGAATTTTGGATCATTTCGAATATTTCCGTCATACACCATTCTCTGCATTTTAGTTATAACTCCATATTTCTGGTGTGATTCCCTTTTCACGATGGCCTTTTTTTTTCTTCTAAAGAAGAAATATGAAGGAGGCATCTCTTCAGGTGATATGGGGGTATGATCGTCTACAAAACCAATTTTGGAATTAGGATTTCCGAGGTTGTATTGTGGAGGTGTCAATGATGTAATGGGAGTACCAATCTTCATAGATTGTTTCTATTCTATTGTATTTGAGGTACCAGTAGGGATATTTGGTGACAAGGAAGGTGCATTTTGTACCTACTTAAAGAAATCCTCGAGTTTAGGTTTTGTTTGAAGGCCTAGTTGACCTAACAATGATGCTTCTAATTTAGGTGTCAATACCTCCGAGCTCTTTGGGGTTTCCTCAACTTTATGCTTACCTGAGCGATTGGCTTCAGAACCTATTGACCTAGCTTCCTAATAAAGGGGAGTGAGTATTTTATCTCTTTGTAGTACCCTCGGTAGGCTATTCCGCCTATGATTTTGAAAATTGATAAAACTAGATTATTGATCTAGGGGCAGGTTTTGGAATTTGTCATGTACCTCCTCATCATACCTAACTCTCCTGAATATTTCATCATACGGGGAGTTTTTGTGCACATATTGTCTCATGTTGAACTAGGATAAGTGGTTTTCTACAATCCTACATGGATCATGTATTTTGAACTGGATGTCAACCAATTTGACATATTCCAGAGCACCAACCTCCAATTTGGAGTGACCAAAATCTTGTAATGAAAACATGACAACATGAATGGGGAAAGTCGGACATACCTTTTTCTGTGTTGCCTTCAGCTCCTTGTTGATGCCTCATTTTATTGTCTGGTAGGTCACTTCTCTACATACCATTTGTTCCAGTAAGAATCGTGGGAGAGCATGGGGAGGAACCGAGCACCCAAAAACCCTGATGTAGGAGAACTTCTCCTCAAATAACCAATATGTTGGCTTACCCAAGTTTCCCATAATCCTGTCTGAAATTCAAGGAGGTGGGTGGCTATACAAGGATATATGAACAGGAGCCACCACATTGTGACAGATTTCATAAAATAAATATTTTACTTTTTCTTCCCATAGCTTGGAATGATATAAATGAATGGGCTCGGCACTAGCTGGGGTCCAGCTCCAATTCATTAATGGGAAAGGTGTCATGGAAAAGATCGTGTCCATGATATATGATGACATGTAGAAGGGGGTGGGCCATCCTTTTGACTTCGCAGTTATATATTCTCTAATATCTTTGGCCAAGTTATCAGACAACATTTTGGCCCAATTGAAAGTGAAAACCTCTTCTACTTCGTGCATGATGGATACCCATTCCACCGAGAAGTGCGTAGGTATATTCTTATCGAATAATCAACATAGAATAATCGCTACATACACCATATGAGCATCCAAATACTTTGTGACATATATAACATGAGCATCAGTTCTGAATCTCTCTGGGTTCCCACACCAATAATTGATTATATCGGGACAGTTCTTGTCATACTGGACACACTCCTTTTGCTCAAACTCTAGAATGAATGCATCATTGAATGTATATGTAGGATTAGGGGAGATTTTATACATTACCTGCATATGTTCTGGTCAAAAAGAGCCAAAAGAAACCTTCTGATGGTTGATCATGCTCCTAGTCTGGATGTCAACGTGCTCCAAGGACCAGCTTATCATGTCATTATAAGGCATGAGCATCGACCGTGTCGCTATTTTGTGTAGCTCCGACTATGCTATATGTTTGATTTTAGCTGTATAGGTTTCTCCCTCTTCTTAGGCAGAGTCCTTGGGACATTTTATGATTTCACGCTCTAAAATCTTGAACACTTACATCTAAGTTTTAATAGTTTCTGTGGTTCATGACATTGTGTCTAATAGAACATCCGCATTTGGGTTTGAATTCTCTCCCACCCCATCATGCCTTTTCGTCATTTTCCGTGGAACCATAACTTCTAAGGAGACAGAGTGAAATTACCTGTTGCAAAGAAAATTTGTGAATCCTTTAAACAGACAAATCTTGCTAATTGCAGAAAGTGAAAAGGAATTCTAAATCGAAGTGTTTTTATTCAAAACAGAGTCATCACTTTTCGTATAACTTCACTGACGAAAAATTTATTAACGTTTGATGAGAAAGTCTACCTGGCAGTCCACAATATGCGTTTGAATTATTATCCTTAAATAGTCATAAATTCCATCAACACTTTGATAGTTCATGTTCGGGATTTTTCGATGTGACAAAGTGAGAACCTCTCGAATATTGAATTCGCAAAAAGATTAATCTTTGAATAATCACTTGTAAAAATTTAATTAATCATGTTTAAGATGGTTTGTTAACTTCAAGTGTTTTGGTAGTTCAAACTTCGGGGAATTTCAATGTATCTTGAGAGGGACTTCCGAAACCCGAAATGTGAAGCAATTAATTATCTAGTAATTTATTTTAAGTCCTAATTAACTGCATTTAACTTGAAGCATTTCGGGAGTTCGGAATTCGAAAATTTTAGAATATCATCCAGGGGAAACATATGAAACCCAAACTACGAAGTCATTGATTATCTTTTGATCATGTTTAACCTATTTATTTAATGTTTAATACTTCGACATTTTGATATTTCGGTAATTTTTGAATTCATTCTTCGTTAAAATCCTGAAGGATCATCTCCTGTAGTGACATGTCATAGACTAGATCATTCTGACATGTCAAGGAAAAGGAGGTGCCACATGTCAACTTTGGAAAGACTCGGAAGGTATATGTGTCCTACAACTTGTGCCTTTAAAATGGTTAAGGAAAAGAAACAAGCAGACAGTTTCTAGTTTTGTAACTTCAGGGTTTTTATTGTTAAGATTTATTGCAACGTCCAAAGCACGAAGCTCCGAAACAATCGTTATAGATTTACATATTTAAAATTTAGGCGGCTCCAAAACTTCGGAGGTATTAGGATCTTTCAATCAAAAGGAAAAACTCATCAGAGACAGCTATCGTGTGTGCCTTATTATTTACCAACCAGCAAAGGAATTTGATTTAAAATTAAAATGTCATTTATCAATTCTCAATTTTCTTCGAGTAGAATTATATTTTCATGAGGTGAAAAGTATAGTGCTCAAAAGTTCAGAATTGTATGTGTTCCAACCTAGGCTCCATCTGGGGATCATGTCTCCCTGTGAGACATGGAAAAATAGTAGACCAAGTGCCTTTATTTGGCAAATGGAGTCATTATTTCATTTATGGGAAACACTTTTAGGAATTAATCATACAAAGAAAAAATGAACTTCAACTTAATCTCATAAAACCTTCAAAACACCCCTGATTATTGATCTCAATTTAGGCTATTTAAAATTTCCGTTTCCTAAAACTGAGTTCAGATCTGTTTAAGATAATCAAAACAAATTTAACTGAAATATCAAACTTCGACTGAATTCATTCACATCAAGGTTAAGTAGATGTAACAATTTATTTAGGGAGTCCCTCGTTGGTTCAGAATGTAAATATTACTGGAAAGAGAATTATATGCCAGAGTATGTTTTGTAGATATGTATGACAGCGATACATATATCATAGATATTTCTTCACTGCCAGTGAGATTGATCAATACCCCGGTGAAGTTATCTACTTCTCCATTGAATTTTCTTTCACCACTTCAATTAGCATTTTTGCATTTTTCTAAGATGAGGGAAATCATTATATGAATTTCCTTTCATCATCTCTTTGGACAAGATGGGGGCAATCAAACTATGAATTTCCTTTCACCATCTATCTTTTATTTTAATATTTTGAAGTGGGGGCAATTAATCTGTATGTATGATAGAAGGGATGATATCTTCTTAAAATTTTAATAGGAAGGTTTGTCACAAAAACATTTTATATTTACTCTACAACTAATTTTCCCCCAATCTTCAATACACCTTCACCCATAGGGGATATTTTAAATGGATTTTAATTTTCAGGGATTAACCTTGAGAGAATTGGTCAAATTGAAATCTGATAGAAGAGATAAAGTTATTAGGATTATCCTAGACATACTTTCTTTCAATTAAAATCAAAGGAACATAAATATTTTCTCTTAATCTTGTTTCGAAGATATATTTTTAAGTTTTCAGAGTCAAGGTGTAATTATTTCTTTCTATGAAGACCCATGAAAGGTAGAGAAAATCAGAAAAGAATAAAATCTCAGGGATGGGCAAAAAAAAATAGAACAATGACTCAAAGGGCGAGACACAAAATAATCTCATTCTGACACAAGTTTTTTTATTGATTCTCGAACTTCCTTTCAAGCCCCTTTTTTATTCTTATTTTCTTTTTCTTTTTATTTCATTTTTTTTATTTCGTTTTTTTTTTTTCATTTAGAGAAGGGTTCAAAAGTAAGTTGTAATTGCATACTTCTATGATCTTTGATTAGGTGAAAATATCTATATGAGTGAAACCTCCTTTACATCTGATAAGATTTCCTTAAAATTTCAGTTTGAACTAGCAGGGTAGGAGTTCATACCTCATATTTCCTTTGTATTTTCAATAAATTAAATCATTAATTTATCACCTGTTTTGAGAGAAAGTGAATGTCTTTGAAAAATGAGTGTTGGATTCTGAAGTATCCTTATCTTTCATCTGATAGTAATTATTTTGCACGGGAACAAAATGGGAAATGTCAGAAAATTATGTAGGTATGTGATAAAGGTTCTTTTATATTTTGTTTTAGTGATATTGAGTAGATATGGTTTATTTACAACGAACTATAAAATGACTTGGATAATTTACAGTAGAAAGGAAAATTTGCATTTTTAAAAATGGAAACAAACATCGATCCAAACCAATATATACAATGGGAATCGGAAATATGACTACTGCATAAAATGTTTTAGGTAACTCACGTTGATAGGAGTGTCAAGAATTTTTCCATCGAGATTTTCTAGTAAGAAGGAATTTTCCCCCTCAGCAACTACAATTCTAAAAGGTCTAAACTAGAGATGGTCGAACTTGCCATGTTTCCCTGCATCCTCCTTTCTAGCATCCCACTTTAAAACTAGATCACCTAGAAGAAACTCCCTGTCTTTAGCCCTTTTATCGAAAAGGGCCTTCATATTATCTTGGTATTTTTGGAGCTTATCATCTACTTCAACCCTATTTTGTTGAACTTGGATCAGTTGATTTATCCTTCTTGTAATGTCATTTGGCTCTTCATTTGCATCCTTTCAGAGATTCATCATAGGAAGAGAGAGATTGATAGGAAGGACAAGGTCAGTACCATAAACCAATTGAAAAGGGGACATACCTATTGATTTCTTGGTGCCGATTCAGTTCGCCCATAGGATGTATTTTAGGTGGATGTGCCAAGCCTTTTTATTTTATGTTAACACTTTTTTTATTACAGTCATCAGGCTCTTGTTAGATGATTCGACCAACCCATTCGCCTGAGGATAATAGGATGTATAATGTCCTAACACGATGTTGTATTTTTGGTAGAAATTGGCCATTGCCATAGATTTGAAAGCATCGCCGTTGTCAGTGACTATTTTTCGGGGACAACCAAATATCGATAGGATGTTCTCTTCCAAGAAATTTATTACTACCGAATCTGTAGCATTCTGAGTTGGAATATATTCTACCCATTTCATGAAGTAATCTATGGTGGTTAAAATCCATCTATGTTGAGCGCTTTACAACGGATGGATATCTCCGATGAAATATAGACCCCGTTGTTGAAAGGGAGATTCTTCTTTGAATGGGATTAAAGGTAGTGAATGGAGATTTTTCTTACTAGAGAATAGTTGGCAAGAGTTGCAGGCTCTGATTGTTGAAAAGTCAACAAGAAACATGTGTCTAATTTACTTTTCCCTTAAATAAATTGGACAATAAATATTAATCTATTATCTCATTTATAACTGAGTGATCTGGAATTGTAACAGAATTATAAGTGTAGTTAAGTGAGTTAAGCTCAGTTTTACTAGTTGTAACTAAACTTTCACTAGTGAGAGTTCAATGAACTAATTATTAATTAATTCACAATCAGTGAACTCACATGCAACTGAAGATTCGCCACGGTTAACTACATGCATGTTAGATCCAGTGGAGACCCAGTTGAGATAATAGGTGAAAGGGACAGTTTGGCTATCAGTTGTTATTTGAGTGAAATGCACTCATGCAATCACACATGCAGTGGATATTCTTATGAGCATGTGAAAACTAGGCAATTTGAATTCAATTGTGAGAATTCAAATTGCATGGGATTGTGCAGAGGAGGCAGGCTATCTGGACACAGAGAATTGGCACATGTATTTGCTGAATTTTTTGTATGGCGGTGTGAGATGATTGTATTTTACTGAGAGCTCTTGGATTAGAGTTTTGTATGATATTTTTTCATGATCCATGATATACATAATATATGATAGTGGGGTTTTTAGCTTTATGTTTTCCTGGTAAAACTTATGTGTTATGTGTTCTTGATATTTCACTTTGTGATCGTGGTTTAATTTTCCACAAGAATAATAGTAGAAGCGATTATGTATTTAACAATGGCATATAATTGTTAGATCAGGAGAATCACAGGAAATACTTAATTTGTATTGAAATTTATACATGCTATCAGAGCCACAGAGCCACAGAAGTGAGGTGTGAACATAATAGTATTTTCATAGGTCCCGTTTCTAGCAGGGTGCAAACCTTAGTACTGAAAACTTCACACATTTTTGAGTGCTGGAATTCTCGCACCCTACTCAAAGGAGAGGTGTGAACTTCATTGATATTCTCACATGCTGCTTAAAGGAGAAGTGCGAAACTCCCTCACCCCACTGTGCATTACAGTGTGAACTTCCTCCAAGAGTTCATAAGCTAGACACTGGTAGGGTGGGAATTTCCCTCAGGCTGCTCTTAGGTGGGGTGCAAACCTCCCAGGGCAAGAGGAATTTCATCAGTTGAGTTTTGTGGTTGGATAACATTCAAATTTGCAGGATTTTCTTGGTGCAACAGTTGATTCAAGATCGAAATGTCTTTCAATGGCTTGAGGTTGGAGTATGCACTCGAGGGTAGCTTGAACTACATTTCTTGGAAGGACTGGATGGAAGCAGTACTCAAAGATAATGGCTTGAAGGAATACATTGACAAAGATGTTCCTAAGCTGGATGCGACAGACACTGCAAATCTTGATGCATGGCAAAAGAAAGTGGCAAAGGTGAGGAGGATTCTATTGGAGGGAGTACGAGACCACATTGTCTCAAGTCTCCATGGCAAAACCACACCACATGCAATGTGGAAGGTTTTGACGGATCTATTCCAAAAAAGCAGCAACCATAGGAAATTGGCACTCAAAGATAAACTCAGGAACATCAATATGGAGAAGGGCGACACCATTCCAAAATATCTCACGAAGTTTGTCTAATGTCTAGATAAGCTTGGAAGTGTGGGAATAATAGTCAATGTTGATGATTCGGTGAGCTTGGCACTCCTAGAACTTCCCAAGAGTCGACACAGTTATCAAGACTCTGTCAATGGAAGGGAAAAAATTTCATATTGGGAACGATTATGGTCGGATCTACTGTAAGAGGAGTTCAAGCGGAACACCAGAGATGGATCTTCATCAAAGCATGATGATGAAGAGGATTTTTCTTTGACTGCCAAGGCAAGGAAAGGGAAAGGGAAGAAATTCCATTCAAAATCCAATTCTAAAGTCAAGAAGTTGGATTTGTCCAAAGTGAAGTGTTTTCACTATCACGAACATGGGCATATCACTACTAACTGTCCGCAAAAGAGGAAGAACAATATGATTGTTGGAGATGCAACTGGTGAGGCTCTTGTCTCACAATTTGAACTTGATTTCTCTTTGATCGTATGCATGGATTTAAGTGCATCAGGATTGGTGTGGTATTTGGATAGTGGCGCTTCCTACCACATGATGGGAGATAAAGAGTCTTTCAATGACTTGGAGGAAAAATATCTTAGAATGCATATTGAAATGGGAGACAATGGACGATACAGTGAAACTGGTATTGGTACCATTACCTTTCAGAGGGAGTCAGGTAAACCATTTCAATTGAAAAATCTTATGCATGTTCCAGGTCTGAAGAAAAACCTGGTCTCAGTCACAATGTTGGAGGACAAAGGCTATGATGTTGTTTTCAGTGGTGGAAAATCCTACCTGTGACATAAAGCAATGGGTCAATTCAAGAAGATAGGGATTCGAGTCAATAATCTCTACATGTTGGAGGTAGATGGTTATGTTGCCATGATGAGCAAGGCAAAAATATTAGTGAGCTGGGATAAGGGTGAATTATGGCACAGGATATTGGGCCATCTTCATCATGGAGCCTTGAATATCATGTAGAAAACATCTACTGGAATTCCAAGGGGAACACTTTCTCAGTTAGATCAATGCAAGGGGTACACCTTGGGGAATTATGTAAATTCCACCTTTCATGAAAAGGAGAATCGTGCTTCGGTGATCCTGGAGAGAATTCACACAAATGTGTGTGGACCATTCTCGGTTCCTTCAATAGCAAAACATAGGTATTATGTTAATTTTTTTGATGAATTTTCTCGTAAATGTTGGATATTCTTCATGCATAAGAAGGATCAAACATTCTCAAAGATTTGTGAGTTTAAAACATTGGTGAGAAAGAGTTGGGGAAGCAAGTAAAGGCTCTAAGGAGCGACAATGGTGGAGAATACATCTCTAACAAATTCAAATACTTCTGTAGCAGAGAAGGAATTCGAAGAGAACTCATAGCACCTCATAACCCACATCAAAATGGGGTCATGGAGAGAAAGAACAGAATGATCGTGGGTGTAGCACAAGTGATGTTGCATGATCAAGGTCTACCAATGCATTTGTGGGTAGAAGCATGCAATAATACGGTTTATGTGCAAAACTGCTGTCCTCATAGAATACTTGGCATGAGTACGCCTGAAGAAGCCTTCACTGGTAAGAAACTTGATGTTTCTCATTTTAAAATTTTTGGCTCATATGTTTTTGTGCATGTGACCAGGATTCTAGGAAGAAGCTGGAACCGACTATTGAAGTTGGGATATTTGTGGGGTACACAGAAACACCCCATAATTATCCTGTGTATTTTCCTAACAGTAAGATGACTATTATGTGACAAGATATAAAATTTGATGAGGGGAAAGCCATGTGGTTGTCACTTGAGAGGGAGCTAGACTTGCATGAAGAAGAGGAACTGCTGGTTCCCAAAGATGAGTCTCAAGATGTGGATTAGCCACATGAGGAGATTCATGGAGTGGAGGAAACCACTCAAGTAGAGCCATCCATCAAAAATGGAAGAAAGTTCACCATAGAAGCTGACAGATTGAGACTAGATGTTGCACAGAATGTAGGAGCCCCTACTTCACAGCGCAGATAGAGACAGCCTCCTGATCGATTTGATGGATACATGGATATCATGAGAAAATGTATTGTGATTGAACCATATTCCTTTCAGGAAGTAGTACAGGATCCCACTTAGTTTGATGCTATGGTAGAGGAGTATGACTCCATTTTCGAAAAATAGTGCATGGGAAATTGTCCCAAGACCTATTGATAAATCAGTGGTAGGTTCGAGATGGATCTACAAGGTAAAGCAAGATGTTGATGGGAGTGTGGAGAAATACAAGGCCAGGTTTGTGGCTTGAGGCTTCTCATAGATTGAGGGGATAGACTATGATGAGACCTTTGCACCTGTCACAAGGTACTCTTCCATAAGATTCATCCTTGCACTCTCAGTGTAGATGGGCTGGTGCATTCATCAGATGGATGTAAAAATTGCGTTCCTCAATGGGATCATTGAGGAGGAAGTGAACATTGAGTAGCCATAAGGTTTTGAGACATTTGACATGGATTCACATGTGTGCAGACTCAAGAGAACACTGTATGGGATGAAGAAAGCACCCCGTGCTTGGTACACTTGGATAGACAGCTATTTCACCGGATTGGGCTTCACCAAAAGTGAAGCGGATGCAAACCTATACCAAATTTTGGTGGAGAGTAAGCTCTTAATCATTTTTATTTATGTTGATGATTTAATATTGACTGGTGATGAGCAGCTGATACACTCATGCAAGGATGACCTTGCAAAGGAGTTTGAGATGAAGGATTTGGTCCTTCTTCAGTCTTTCCTTGGATTGGAAATATGGCAGCAAGATGGTGAACTTTTTGTGTCTCGAGGCAAGTATGCAAGGGAGATACTGAGTGTAAGTTTCACATGGAGGGATACAAACCCATGGATACTCCTCTTCTAGGAAACTGGAGGAAAGAGGATGCTACTTCTGGAGAGGTAGTGGATGCTATTGTCTATCGAAATTTAGTCGGTTCGCTAATGTATTTAGTGAATACGAGGCCATACATTTTCTATGTGGTTAACCAACTAAGTCAAGCGATGGTTAAGCCTATCAAACTCTTTTGGAAGGTGGGTAAGCATGTACTAAGATATCTAAAGGGCACATCTAAGGATGGATTATGGTACAAAAAGACAAATGAGGTGAAGTTTCATGGCTTCATAGATGCAGATTGGGTGGGCAGCCCAATGGACAGAAAGAGCACATCGGGGGGGATTTTTAGTATCAGATCTACAACTATTTCTTGGTACAATAGGAAACAAAGATCTATGGCAGCAAGTCAAGCTGCATGTGAGGCTATCTGGATGAGAAAAATCTTGGTTTCTTTGTTTGTTTCTCATTTAGATCCAACAGTGATTTATTGTGATAATCAAAGTTGCATTAAACTCTCAATTAATCATGTGTTTCATGATAGATCTAAGCATATAGATATATGGTATCATCATCTCAAAGATTGTGTGTAGCGAAAGAACATGTTGCTTCAATACATTCTTATGGAAGATCAGGATGCAGACATTCTGACAAAGGCGCTCACCAGGAGCAAATTCGAATATCATAGAGACAGGATTGGGGTGAAGGATAATCCCTTTCTTGTTGAGAGGGAGTGTTGAAAAGTCAACAAGAAACATGTGTCTAATTTACTTTTCCCTTAAATAAATTGGACAATAAATATTAATCTATTATCTCATTTATAATTGAGTGATTTGGAATTGTAACAAAATTATAAGTGTAGTTAAGTGAGTTAATCTCAGTTGTACTATTTGTAACTAAACTTGCACTAGTGAGAGTTCAATGCATCAATTATTAATTAATTCACAATCAGTGAACTCACATGCAACTGAAGATTCACCATGATTAACTACATGCATGTCAGATCCAGTGGAGACCCAGTTGAGATAACAGGTGAAAGGGACAGTTTGGATATCAGTTGTGATTTGAGTGAAGTGCACTCATGCAATCACACATGCAGTGGATATGCTTATGAGTATGTGAAAACTAGGCAATTTGAATTCAATTGTGAGAATTCTAATTGCAGGGGATTGTGCAGAGGAGGCAGGTTGTCTGGACACAGAGAATTGGCACATGTATTTGCTGAATTTTTTGTATGACAGTGTGAAACAATTGTATTGTACTGAGAGCTCTTGGATTAGATTTTTGTATGAGATTGTTTCATGATCCATGATATACATAATATATGATAGTGGGGTTTTTAGCTTTATGCTTTCCCGGTAAAACTTCTTTGTTATGTGTTCTTGATATTTCACTTTGTGATCGTGGTTTAATTTTCCGCAAGAATAATAGTAGAAGCGATTATGTATTTAATAGTGGCACATAATTGTTAGATCAGGAGAATCACACGAAATACTTAATTTGTATTGAAATTTCTACACTGACCTTGGCATTCACATTAGTAAATAAATTGGCCAATAATATCCAGCTCTTAAAATCTTGTAGGTTGTTTCCCTCCAAGCGTGGTGTCCTCCACACACTCCATGAAATTCATTTATGATGCCTTATGTTTCAGGTTCTGTTAAGAAACATAACAAGAAACCTAGATGATCCTTCCAGGACAGTTGGCCATCATTAATACAATATTTAACTGGATGTGGCTTCAAATTTCTCACCTTGGATGGAGTCATTTCATTCGACCACTGAAGGGTAGGGAGGTATGAAACAATATCGCAATACCAAGCAAAGGAGGACAACTTATATTCAATCTGAATCATAGGGGTTTGATCATCAATCTCCTCTATATCTGGGATATATCTGTGTGATTCCAAGTAATTTATCCCAAGCACCATGAAATTTGATTCAACTAACAGTTTCGTCGGGCCTTGACCTTTGACTAGCTTGGTCAGTTTCACTTCTAGATCAAATTCTTGAATTTTATCCAACCATCATCCTCTTCTCCCATCACTGTCCAGTTGAACTAAAATGTCTTTGATAGAATTGGTTGGCATGTAAGTGATTATCTTGGAAAGAAGTACATATGTCTTGAAAGCCTTGAGAGCCTTCACCATTGTGTATGCTTGCTTCTCGAGTATATCGTACTTTAATTTTGCATCCCTAAGGATTTTGCTGAAGAAATCTATTGGTTGCTCAAATCCTTCCTCATTCTTTTGCAGGAGTACCATTACAACAGTATGTTCGGAAGAAAATGAAAAGATCAGGAATTCCTTTGTATAGTCTAGACTTGCTAACACTGGTGCTTCCCCTATAACCTTCTTGATTCACTCGAATGATTCTTTATCTTCAGTGGTCCATTTCACTTCATTTTCTTTCTTCAACATATCTGTAATAATTTTAATTATTTCAGCAAAATTGGGAATGAGTCTTCTCAAAAAGTTGGTCTTTCCTAAAAAAGATTGAATTTATTTTATGTTCCTGGGAATATTAATCATGTCTATAGCCTCAACTCATTTAGGGTCAACCTTGATTCCTTATTTTGACACTATATGACCCAAGATCTTACCTTCTTGCATAGAGAAATGTGATTTCTTAGGATTAAGAGACAAATCGAAATTTCTGCATTTTTCGAAGGTCTACCTGAGGTGTAGCAGATGTTCTGCATCAGAGTTAGAAAAAACCATCAAATAATCGAGATAAATAACAAAATTTGTATTTCTCACCAACGAACGCAATTCCCATCATTCTCTGGAAAGTAGCCCCTGCATTCATCAACCCAAATGGCATTTTATCGTGCATAAAATTTCCCCACATAGTGGTAAAAGCAGTCTTTTCTCTGTCGTCTTCATGGATAACAATTTGATTATATCTGGAAAAACCATCAATCATGGACATCATTTTATCCCCAACTACCTTTTCTAGAACATGATCCATTTTCGAGAGTGGGTAGTTGTCTTTGAGGGATGATCGATTTAAGTTTCTAAAATTTACACAGAGCCTTATTTCGCCATTTTTCTTTCGGATGGGGACTAAATTCACTACCCATTAAGAATACCTGAGTGGAATGATAATATTTTCAACGAGAATTTTCTTGACTTCCCTATGTATCACTGGCAGGAGAATAGAGTTTATCTCTCTAAGTTTCTTCCTGAAAGGTATAATACCATGTTTTAGAGGAATCTCATGTTCAATAACAGAGGTATCATAAGTTTTGAGATTATTATAATACCAAGAAAAAACATACTTGTACTTCCTAAGAAACTTAGAGTACCTACTTTTCATTTGGGCCAGAAGGTACTTTCATATCTTGACTATTTTTGTATCTTCATTAGTTCCTACATTATAGTCTTCAACTTCCTCAGGTTGAGGATGTAAGGTCGACTTTAAGGGAATTTCATCCTAGTCAAAAATTATTTCTAATGGAATCAGGCCTCTAGGAATCTGATTGTTCTTAAGCATGAGCATATGGTGGTTCGTGATCTTGTCTTGGAATTTTTCTGGGTTCTCTCCTTCTTGCATAACCCAATAAGGATCATTTTGGTTTTCCTGATCTATGTGAGCTCCAAAGAACTCATCAAACAACTCTAGAAACTATTTAATTTTTTTGTAATCCTCAAACACTTTCTAGTGTTGAATGTTGTTCGGGATCAAGGGTCTGTGTCTCATTTCGATGTGATACTTCAGTTTCAATACAGTGGGTGGTATGAAGGTCACAACATCCTTGGCCAAGGAATCAATTTGTTGTTTCTCCATTATGGGAATAGAGTGTATGTTAAAAGATGAGAATAAATTATCTATAATATCCCAGGCGCAATTCCTATATGATCTCAACCTTGGGTGCTTATCTTGATACTATTGTTTCACTTTTTTTACAATAAGCTTTGCGTCACCATAAACTATTAGATGTTCAATTTTTAACTTCCTAGCAGCTTCTAATCCTAAAACCATATATTCATATTCATAGACATTATTTTTATAATCAATATCCCATTGTAACCTATAAGATAAGGGAATAACATACCCATCACCTGGTTCCACGAATAAAACTCCAACTCCTGCTCCTTTGCAGGATGAGGCACCATCGAAGAACATTTTCCCTTCTCTACTATTCACATTTCTCTTTGTTATTTCTAATTTTTTATTTATTTCTTTTGTACATTCTTATAAATTGTCCTCTATAAATAATATAAAATTCCCTAATTCATGATCAACAACATAGACTGGGTAATTATTGGGGTTTTCAGGGTCACTTACTATATACGCCAGTCTAGTTTCTCTGTACAGTTGTGTAAATTATCCATCGAAAATTGGGACTGTAGTGTAAGTCATGTCTAGCTTAAATGATCATCCTAATTTGGCACCCCAAGACATAGATAGAAGCATGTCATACTTGTCAAGGACGTCAGCAACGACCACATCCATAAGGATACTTTTTACAGGGATATGAGCAATATTTAATACCAGATATTTAATCATGCCTAGACACTTAACTTTTCTAGAATCAAATGAGTACAAGTCTTGATAAGTTCTAGTAATTTTGAGGCCTAACTTATCCATGATAATTTTAGGCATTAAATTATGAGAGGCCACAGAATATAACATACAATTGTGGAGCAAGTGATCATGCACAGTTAGTGTAATATAAAATGGAGCAACATAATCTTTAGTGTTTTCTACATGTGGACCGAACATGATTGTAGGTCTTTCATCTTGCATATTAATAACATCTGCATGATATTCAACATCAGAAAAATTTATCACTTTAGCAATTTGCCTTTTATAAATCGGGTTTTTTGCAATTTCAACCAGAGGCATGGGAATTCTAATTTTATTAAGTTCATTTTCTAAACTGAAACCTCCAATTATTTTTTCGATTTCTCTAGTTGGAATTTATGCTATTGTATTTTCTAGAGTTTTAGTTTGCATTGTTCTTGTTTCAAATGGTTTTGTTCGAGCATATTGTGTATCAATTGGTGGTTTAGTAATTGTTTCCTCATTTGTTTTACTTCATGACAAAAAAAAGTTTGGTGGAACATTCATAGGATTTTTTTCTCTAGGCCTTAAATCGTACTTTTTTTGGAGTTCATCCATTATTGAGTCGACGATCCCTTGATAGGTAGAGTGTCCCAGATTATTAATTCTTTCCTCATTATTAAACATGGATTCTAGGTCTAAATACTTCTCATAATCATGTCTGGTTAAATGTGGCTCCAGATCATCATCGCTAAGGTTGTTCATATCTTCTTCTAACTCCTCATAATTTTGCATATCATCCCTCTACATAAAATTTTTAGTTTTAAATGGGGCTTGGATATTTTGATCTTCATTTTTTATTTGTATTTTTTGCATCTGGGGGTTAGGGTTTCTCCTGAACTGATTCCTAATGTAAGTATCATTTTTTTCTTGATCTAATTCCATTATGGATATCTTGTTTGATAAATATTTAATTATCTTGGCCATCTCATCCATTTTCTCTTCTACAAACTTCCCAGATCCAGATGGTCCTGTATGTTCTTTGAAATGCCTAGGTTCTTTGGTTCCCATCTTAGCATTAGTTTTTAACTTCCCAGATGCTATCATATTAGATTCAATTCCTATGGAATCATCCTGCATTCCTTCTAGAGTGGAAGATCTTATTTCTCTTAAGAGGAGGGAAAATTCAGGTTCAAAATCCCCTCCAAAAGTTACTTTTGCCGTAGGTTGAGAAGGTTTGACTTTGGCTGGGATTTTTTTATACAGATTGTTGAACCTCTAGGACTGATTAAAAATTCATTTTTCTTAAAGCCCCAAATTTGGTTAAATAATAGAGATGGTCCTTTTTCTCGCCCCACTATCTTAGGAAATAATTTTCTAGTTCATCATATGACCATATGGAACCTACAGGAAGTCCTATGAAGCAGGTTCTCACTTATCCTTCAAAGTTTTGTACTACCATCCTTGAGTAAAGATCCTCATGTTCGATGCCAAGGATATCAACAAACTAATAAAAAAAGGCTACGTGTTCAATCGTGGTAAGATCTCCTTCTCCCATGAATTTTGGTAGGTTTTTCATGTACTTTTTGGGCAAATCATGAAGGACGGCAGGGAGCGTATCTGGTAGCTACCCTGGAAAATACTCTAGGAGGTGAATCTTGTCCTTGACCTTGTCCATCTACTCCTCTTCCTTCGATGCCACCAACAACAACCATTGGAAGTCTAGGAGACGAACTTCGGGAGCTAAAGAGGGGATTTTAAAAAACCTCAAGGAACTGAAGTGGTGACCTTTCGACTACTTCAGGATGTGGCGAAGGAAGTTTCATAAAAAGACCGTTAGGAGATGGAGAATCTATATGAGGAGGAAAAGGAAAACTTGGGCTGGTTTCCTCAGATTTACAAGATGTATATATAGGAGAGATGATCAGGGATGAATCATGGTATAAGGATTACTCTTCATAGTTTTGTGAAACTAAAACCTTCACTTCGATAAATGAGAGACCCGACAAAGTGTCAATGACGACAGGTATTGAATGGGATATTTTGTTCTCATTGGAAAAATTATCTGTCAAGTCAATCTCAACCTTTATCTTGGGAACTTTCACCTTTGGAGTTTCAAGTTTAGCCATAGGTTCAATATTTGATGCCTCTGCGGAATGAATTGGAACCTTATCATTAATTTGTATCACTTTGGGTTTATATACTTTACCTGTTGATGCAGCAGTAGATTTGAGGTATCCCTTTGGTTTCAACAACTTTTTGGGATCTGACACTGGTGTGGTCTGCTTATCGTCTGTATTTTTCTAGTATTCTTTCGACCGAATGTCAGCTTTTTCTACGATGGAGTTGCCAAGTAAAAAATAAAAATAATCCTTACTTATATATTCAATCTTTCTTCACCATCAAAGATAGAAATTTACCTTTTCGTTTTCCTAGGGAAAATAACTTCATTTCTTTGTCCCCGGCAATGGCACCAAAAAGATGTTGTTCCAAAGATTAAAATTAAGTCTCAAAGAGTAATGTCAAGCATCAGGAATGTTTAAAGAGAATGTTTTAAAAGAGTGTTTTTTATACCTTTAGTTATATGAGAGATGATCCTTAAATGAAATTAATAATAGGACAATACATAGATTGTATTTCATTGTCTTAGTCACTATTGTAATATCAAATGGTGTGAAGGAAACTTACAAAACCATTAAAAAAATCTAGGCATCAATTGTAGATCAGTCTCACCTTGTTTGTAGTGGAAGAAAAGTAGAGAGTGCACCCTTGAACAAGATATGAAATGAAGTAATTCAAATAGCTTGCAGGTCTTGCTTTTCTTATAGTAAATACAAAGGAAAAAATGCTTACTTAATGAATTGTTCATATAATGTGATTACAATAGTTGTGATACTAAATTGCAATCAATCACTTATCAAGGAATTACACCGGGGAATTCAGAGATATGGAAATAAAGAAGAAACACACAACTCAAATTGAATGGAAATTAGAGTCTTTGTCTGCACTTGTTTTAATACTCAAAAAGGGAGATTTTTCTCTATTACATTCGACACAAAGAAGCCTTGAATAGATCTTGAATCTATGTATTTATACAAAAAACTATCACAACTCAAATTGGTTGGACTTCTTACAATAAAAATAACATATATTTGAATAAGACAACAATATGTAAAATATGATGAGCTTCGTTGGCATTATCCTCTATCTCTTCATATGCTTGGAGCAAATTCCTATTTTCTTTAGTCCTTTAGGTTGGACACAACTATTGTCTAGACTCCTTAATAATTCAGCATATTGTCCTGGTTGTTTTTGTATGTTTCCATCTGTCCCTCCAAATATGTTCAACAATGCAATGAGACAGAGTTGGGATCATGGGAGAATGATAACCGAATGAGTAGCATTGCATGGCTCATCAAGGAATGTATAACAGTCATAAGAAAATGTAATTGTTTGTGGGAAGGATGACAATGGAACAGGTGTATGATAATGAATTAGGGATAAGTGAAGATCAGAATGTGAATGAATGAGATAATTGGTTGTAGGAAGGTGAAAGGTAGGGATGGTAAAAAGAAAGGGCATTGTGCATGTTTCCTTATTTTCTTCCAATTGTTATTTCTTTCCCATGTTCAATACATTGGTTACATCTATTAAATAATTCCACTACAAACTTTGAGGGCTCAATTGTTTCATTTACCTCAAAAGTGAATAATCTCCTCTCTACCTCTACCTGAGGCAACTTTTCTTGGATCCTTTTTATTTCTTGACTTGTGGCTTGGAGTTGTGAGATTGGACTTACTAGCCATTTATTTATCTTAAGAAGATCAATTTGGCTCATTTCTTGAATGGTTGTTAGAGTTTCTTCCTTGCTCTTTCTGGAATTATGTTGGTTCATTTCAATATCAATTTGCCCCAAGGATTCTGAGATATTACTTCCTTCAAACTAAATTAGCTTCTTATATAATCATGACAACGCTTCCAAGCCAACATCCTTTACCTCCCTGGCTAATCTTTTTCTTTTTGCCAAATTTGTTTCCTGGACCTTCAGGTCCATATCACCTCATAATTGTTCGGAAGGAGAGAGCAAAGGAAAATCAAAGACATTATCTTTGTGCACCAATATGATAGCTTCTTGAAACCTAGCCCAGGATGAGTGAGCTTCTCTTTCCTTGACATAGATGTCCCTCAAAGAAAGGTCTACTTCCTGGTATCACTTTTGAATAGCATCAACCTTCAAAAAAAGGTCTTGTTGGGCAATTTCCAACTTCTCATTTATTTCCAATGATTGAGTTTGGAAGGATGAGATATCTATCGAGGTATCTTCGGTTAGGTTCAACCTATATTGCATTTGTTTTATTAATCCATCACATTGAGTGACCAATCCTCGGTTGGTTTGTGAACTCTCATGGAGCTCCTCAAGGTTGGCCTAAAGCTGTTGGATTTGTTGTTGATCATGAACTCTGGTTTGCTCAAATTATTGACTCATCTTGTTCATTATAGTCTATTCCACATCCTGTATTTGACTTTGAAAGTGCTCTACCAATAGGCACTTATGTTGCATTTGTTCAGCCAAATTGTCCACACACCATTGATTGGTCGTGGAAAAAGAACCTAACAAACCTGCAACTTCTTTTGTGAATTCTAGATCATCTCAATTATTTCCATCATACACCATTCTCTACATTTTAGTTATCGCTCCATATTTCTGGTATGGTTCCCTTTTCATGATGGCCTTCCGTTTTCTACTAAAGAAAAAATCTGAAGGAGGCATCTCTTTAGGTGATATGGGGGTAAGATCATCTACAAAAAAAAATTTCAGAATTAGGATTTATGAGGTTGTATTGCAAAGGTGTTAGTGATGTAATGGGAGTACCAATATCCTTATATTGTTGTTTCTCTATTGTATTTCAGGTGCCAGAAGGGGTAGTTGGTGATGAGGGAGGCGCATTTTTTCCCTGCTTCAGGAAATCCTTGAGTTGAGATTTTGCCTGGGGACCTAGATGACCTAACAATAATGCTTCTAATTTATGTGTCAATACCTCCAAGATCTTTGGGTTTTCCTCAAATTTATGCTTACTAGAGTGATTGGATTCAGAACCTATTGACTTGGCTTCCTAAGAAGGGGGAGTGGCTATTTTCTCTCCTTGTAGTACCCTCAGTAGTCTATTCCATCTGTTCTTTTGAAAACTAAAAAAACCATCTTGTTGATCTAGGGGAAGGGTTTGGAATCTATCCTATACCTCCTTGTAAGACCTAACTCCCCTGAATATTTCATCATACGGGGAGTTTTCGTGCACATACTGTTTCATGTTGAACTGAGCTAAGTGGTTCTCTATAATCCTATGTGTATTGTGTCTTTTGAACTTGATGTCAACCAATTTGAAATGTTCCAGAGCCACAGCCTCCACTTTGGAGTGACCAAAATCCAGTAATAAAAACATGCCAACCTGAATGGGGAAAGTCGACCATACCTTTTTATGTGTTTCCTTTAGCTCTTTGTTTATACCTCTTGTTACTGTCTAGTAGGCCACTTCTCTGCATACCAGACAGTCTGGTAATAATCGTGGGATAGAATGGGGAGGAACTGAGCACCCAAAAATCTTGATGTATGAGAAGTTATTCTCAATAAACCAATCTGCTAGCTTACCCAGGTTTCCCATAATCTTGTCTGAAATTTTAGGAGGTGCGTGGCCATTCAGGGCTATATGAACAGGAACCACCACATTGTGACAGACTTCATAAAATAAATCTTTGGATTTTTCTTCCCATAGCTTGGAATGATAGAAATGAATGGGCTCGACACTCGCCTGGGTCCAGCTCCAATTCATCAATGGGAAAGGTGTCATGAAACATATGGCATCCATGATATATGATGACATGTAGAAGGGGGAAGTTTGTCCTTTTGAATTTGTTGTTTTATATTCTGTAATCTTGTTGGCCAAGTTATCAGACAACATTTTGGCTCAATTGAAATTGAAACTCTCTTCTAGTTCGTGCATCATGGATACCCGTTCCACCGAGAAGTACGTAGGGCTCTTCTTCCTGAATAATCGACATAGAATCATCGCTACATACACCATATGAGTGTCCAAAGACACTGTGGCATATATACCATGAGGATCAGTTCTGACTCTCTCTGGGTGCCCCCACCAAGACTTGATTATATCGAGACGGTTCTTGTCGTATTGGATGCACTCCTTTTGCTCAAACTCTAGAATGAATGCAACATTGAATGTATATCTAATATTATGGGAGAGTTTATACATTAGCATATGTTCTAGTAGGAAAGAGCCCACAACAACCTTCTTATGGTTTACAATGCTCCTAGTCTGGATGTCAATGTGCTCCAAGGCCCAAATTATCATGTCGTTATAAGGCATGAGCCTCGGCCATGCCATTATTTTGTGCAGCTCCGACTACACTATATATATGATTTTAGCTGTATAGGTGTCACCCTCTTCTTCGGTAGAGTCCTCGAGACAGTTTATGATTTCACGCTCTAAAATATCGAACACCTACATTCGAGTTTTAACAGTGTCTGTGGCTTGCAACATTGTCTCTGACAGAATGTCCACATTTCGGTTTGAATCCTCGCCCGCCGCATCATGCCTTTTTATCATTTTCTATGGCACCATAACTTCTAAGGAGATACAGTGAAACTACCTGTTGCAGATAAAATTTGTGAATCCTTCAAACAGATAAAGCTTGCTAATTGCAGAAAGTGAAAATGAATTCGAAATTGAAGTGCTTTTATTCAAAACAGAGTCATCTCTTTTCATATAAATTCATTGATGGAAAATCTATTAACATTTGATGGGAAAGTCTACCCGACGATCCACAATCTGTGTTTGAATCATTATCCTTAACTATTCATAAATTCCATCAACACTTCGATGGTTCGTGTTCAAGAGTTTTCAATGTGACAGAGTGAGAACCACCTGAATCCTGAATCCGCGAAAAGAATAATCTTTGAATAATCACTTGTAAAACTTTAATTAATCATGTTTAATATGGTGCATTAAATTCAAGTGTTTCAGGAGCTCGAAATTCATGGAGTTTCAATGTATATCGTGAGGGACTTCTTGAAACCTGAAATGTGAAGCAATTAATTATCTGGTAATTTATTTTAAGTCCTAATTAACTACATTTAACTTGAATTATTTTGGGAGTTCGGGCTTTGCAAATTTTATAATATCATCCAAGGGAAACATCTAAAACTTGAACTACAAAGTCATTGATTGTCTTTTGATCATGTTTAACTTAGTTGTTTAACATTTAATACTTCAGAATTTTGATATTTCAATGATTTGTGAATTCATTCTTCATTAAAATCCCGAACGATCATCTCCCATAGTGACGTGTCATAGACTAGGTCATTCTGACATGTTGAGGAAAGGGAGATGTCACGTGTCAACTTGGGAAATACTCGAAAGGTATACATGTCCTACGACTTGTTCCTTTAAAAAGGTTTAGGAAAAGAAACAAGCAGACACTTTCGGGATTCAGAACTTTGGGGTTTTTATTGTTAAGAATTATTGAAACATCTGAATCGCGGAGCTTCAAAACGACAGTTATAGATTTACATCTTTAAAATTTAGGCGGCTCCAAAGCTACAAAGGTATTAGGATCGTTTGATCAAAAGGAAAAATTCTTCAATGGAAGATATCATACGTGCCTTATTATTTACCAACCGGCAAAGGAATTTGATTTAAAATTAAAATGTCATTTATGAATTTTCCGTTTTCTTCGGGTAGAATTATATTTTCATGAGATGAAAAGTATAGGGCTCAAAATTTTAGAATTTTATGTGTTCCAACAAGGAGTTTCTCTACTTCTTCCTTGATCCCCGCTAGTTTTTGAGGATTGACCAGATGAAGTTTTTTCCGGACCAATTTGACAATAGGATAAGTTGTGATTTCATGTTCGAAAATTTGTGGGTCGATGCTTGGCATATCCTTGTAAGACTAGAAAAAAACATCGTGGAACTCCTTGAACAACTTGGTGTAAATTTGAATCTCTTCGAGGGAGCAATCTGCTCCAACAAAGCAATTCTCCACGACACCAGTGTTCGGGAGATATCAATAGTAATTGTTGTAGAAATTCTTTCCATGGTACCCTCGGTGTGAATTTCATGTGTAGCTAGAGGATTAATAGGATAAGATCTATCTCCATTCATGGTCAAAACAAACTCTCCTTCCTCTATTCTCCTAAGCTCGAGAAGAAAATAAGATCTATGATGTGGATCATCCGAAGGTTTTTTGGCACCATTCATTGCCTCTAGAATCACCTCGTTAGAGGGAAAGACCAATTCTAAAGGATATTTAGTGGCAAGAAATTACTGAGCCCAAACAGGCTTGAGAACGAGATCTAGCTCTAATGAGGGAGCTAGATCAGGGTTGGTCAAGGATTTCTACACAATGTTGTATGCAACCTCAGCCGCAGATAAAGGCATGGCCATGCCAAGGCTCCCTATCCATTTCATCGAAGCCGATGGGGAAGGTAAATTTCATGAGTTGTGAAAATAGCTCGTTTTAAAAGATGAAACTTGAAAAATTGCAGCCCTCACCTTGTCGGGAACAGTCAATATAAACTTTACATAATTGGAAGGTGGCGGAAAATCAAAGGTTCCCAACAATGACAGAAACAAACCGGAACCTAAGTTGGTAGTGCAAGGTTGTGTGTTATCAATCATCAAGACTATGGAAGCTCTCGATGAAGGGTCAAGACGAGAGAAAGACAACTAGTCAATGGTTACAATTTGACCCTCGTGCAGAAAGAAAAAGACACAAAAATTAGTGGCAACCATCACATGCATCACGTAATTTCAAATCCTTCCTAACAAAATATTGTAGTCAAGAGGTGCATCGACTACTTCAACTTTGATGCACACAGTTTTACCTTCTAACTGCACGGGGGAAGAAGAAATTATTCTGTGTGTTATAAATGACCGACCGTCAAAATCCATAAGAAATGTAGGTGACGAAGACAACTCAGGATAGCCAATGGACTTACAACATGACAACAACATCATGCAAGTCAAGTCATCCTCATCAAACACCGTACGAAAAATGTTTTGTGCCAACTATTTCTTGGTGTATGCCACTACTATGTGAAAGGAGACGTGGTGAGGAAGATGAGGTTTATGGTTAGTTGGATAGAAAATGATCGTTCATGGGTTACTAGTCTCTACTGCTCCCAAGGAGGACAACAAAGATTTTCTCTATGAGGGGAAAATCTAGAGAACCTCTAGAGAAAACATCATACAATGGGTTTGTTTCAGATCCTCCATGACAGATTAGTTCTGAGAGGCCCTCATATTTGGATTATGGGAATCCTTCTTAAATGCACCTTTAGGGATGTGAGTCATTGTCTCTCCCACAATCTTCTCAATTTGGAGAGGATTCAATCGGTTAGTGTCCTCCTTTCCCTTATCAATAGATTCAAGTTTTCCATAGTCTCGAGTCCTAGTCAATAAAAGAGCATTGATGCTCATCATGTAAATGTTTGCGGTTGGGTTGTTAGGAGTGGGTGCGAGGGGTCCCTGACTGCCCCCACCCGCACTCGTGGATGCGGAAGCCTGAGCCATATTTTTCCCTTATGGAAAATGGTTTGTCAACAAAGTAGGTTTTTGTTGTTCTAGTAGCTTCTTGGATTATACAAGTCGATGGCATAGGTGAGTCGGGTGGTCTTCTGTGAAAAGCTTACATGGATACTTCAACTTCTTCTTCTTAGTTTTGGCTCCACCAACATTGTTCGCAGCCTTTTTATCCCCTTTAGAATTTTTTTCTATGTTTCTTCTTTCCCTCAGTCTATTGGTTTTCCTTGGGAGTTTTGACTACACACTATGTACATCTAATGTCTAGGTAGCAGGGGCAACCAAACTAGGAGTCTGGTTGGACACAGTCTACTGTATCGATAATTGTTGCAACTAATTCAACAACATATCTATGAAATTCCTTTTTGATGAGCCCACTATGCCATCAACGCGGGGCCTATACTTTTGTTTGGAATTATCGAGAGTACATAGTGGTGCGTCAAGTAATATCTCATAAAGCATGCCAAACTGGGAGTAAATCAGTTCTAGTTGTTGGGCTCTCATACTAGCCTCTTCCTCAAAAAATACCAAGGACGTTGCTACGTCTTTGGACACAAAAGGAATCAAATACTTCAAGAACCACTCAAGAAAGAAAGAAGGAGGGACCTTGACCTTAATCAACCTCTTTATTTACCACCATTCTCAGATATGATCAAAGATATGGTCAACCTTGGTTTGCTCGAAGTTGGCCAACAACTCAGTGTCAGCATCATATCTCACGGGTAACTGGAAATGGTTTTAGAAAACCATTGCTAGTTCATTAAAGTAATATTACCTCGATTCATTGAGCTCAATTTACCACTTCACAACACCCCCAATAAGAGTGCGTTGAAAAAGGCGCAGCTGAATGGATTTGTCTTTCAATGATTTTGACGAGCACCACAAGTGAAAGGTAGTCACATGATCACCTAGATCTTCACTAGGATTGCCTTCAAATTTTGTAATATCCAAAGGTGACTTATTTGACATGGGGGACCAATGTGGATTGTGATAGATTGGGTCATTCAGTGATCTCGACAAGTCTAGCAAATTTAGGGTTTCCAGAAAGGGTAGTTTCGGTTGTGGATTATTTATAGGAAAAGAGGTTCTTGGATTTTTACTGGCACCAAGTAGCCAAGAAAATTCGGATTGTTGGCCAGGGTTTTGGTAGGAACTATGGCCTTGACTAGAAAAAGGAAATTGCATCTCTTAAGGCATCATCATATGATTCCTGAAATTGGATGACATAACCTGCATAGGGATTTCTCCCTGTGTTGTGTTCCAAGGACCTTGGTTGGGGATTCCCCAATCCGATCCTCCCAGAATAGGTACAAAACCTTTCCTAGGATTCCATTGAGCATGGAAAGGGTTTCCCCCAACCAACATCCCTTGCGAGGGAAGTGATCCCTACAAAGGATTCCAAATACCTTATGTGGAGTATACTCCAATCATCATTCCTTGTGAAGGAATGGTACCTTGCACCGAGTTCTTTTGACCAAAGTTGGGGTTTCCCCCAATCGGGAGAGCAGCTGGAGAAAAAAAATTGTTCCCAAATTCACCAAACAAATAGAATGACATAGATCACACCCACGTTGTGTAGGATGAAGGTCCCAAACTTCCTCCACTAAACAAGCTATAATTAGCATTAGGCCCAATTGGTTGTTGCAACATGCCACTGAGCGAAGGGGACATAGGAGGTATATGACCCCCACCATAATTAATATCATAAAAGGGGTAGTATTTCCCATGGTTGATCCTTGCATGGGAGCATTAGAGATCCCTGCCTCTAAACCCATGGTCTGTAAAGTAGAGTAGGTAAGCCTTGAATTCATATCAAAGTTGGGCATTCCATATGATAAGGGAGAACCTGTCGCATTGTGAGTGAACATAATAGTGGTTGAAGTCATTAAAGGGATCTAACCACTGCCCGAAGTCATGGGTTTTGGGACAGCTATGTTCCTAACAGGCGAAGGTGGGGTAGGAGGTATGATTCACCCTCCAGTAGTAGTCATAATGGGAGTATGGGTACTCTCAAATGAAGTAGTAGCATTTTCTTCCATTGTCACTCGCCGAACAAAATGGCGCTCAGAAGATGTCACCTTGGAAGGGACAATATAAATTAAAATTAGTGTCGATAGGTCAGTTATCGGAGGATGTTTTGGCCTGAAACCTTCGGTCTCGAGGTCAAAAATGATATATTTCCTGCGTCTTGGTCTCTTCGAATGATCCTTCTTGATCAAGTCTTCGCCTCAATGGTGGCGAAGGTGGATCCAAAGTAACCAGTGATAGACCTTGAAGCCTTCGTGGTTGTCGGAGTTTTTGATCTTCCAATTTGTGAAATTATCAATCGACACAGTAATTTTTGACTAGCGTGGAACACAGAGCACACACTAAAAGTTTCCTAAATATAAACCAAGCGGCCGACTAACTAGTGGGAAGGATGGTTATACCAATCAACACTAGAGAAACTAACTGGTGTAAGTGAAACTCAAACATGGAAGCACCCTCTGGGTATACTCTACAAAGAGCGATATGACGTCTTCCCTAGGTACCGTGGTATACCCCCACAGTCACCTCTGTAAGTCTGTAAAATATAGGAAACTAAGTTTCTAGCTCGCAGTCAGTCACTAGGAGGGTACAGTCGAATAGTTCATAATGAGAAGGATAACAAGTCCGAAGCCCTTTAAGGGTGCCGAAAGAAATTGTTCTAGAAGAAAACTAAGGATCTCGAATGGATTCGAGGTCCATGAATCTCTTTAGGAAAATGCGATTAGTATTGTTCCCGAAAAATACCCTCAATATATAATCCCCATTACGTTCGGTCTGACTTTGGAGAGGTTATCTCCTCTACCTTTCCTCATGCGACCTTGTGTTTATCCCCTGTGTTAGAGGGGGCTCCTGGCTAACTCTTACGATGTTGGAATTAAGACACTCCCTATCTCAAACTCCAGTGTTTTTTTTTAAATGGCATTGAAGTTTTTCCTCTTCACACCTAATTCACGACCCTAAAACCCTAAAATAGTCAGTGAACCCTACAAGCATAAAGTCTAATATATTTTAAGTTAAGCATTAATTTTAATTATTTATTTACACAAAGGATTCGGTCATGCAACTAATGGTGTTTTGAACAGACAAATAAGGAAGAGAAATTTAAAGAATTTGAAAGAATAAGATACTTCAAACTTAAAAGAAAATCTTGTAAAGCTCTTTGTAAGAATTCAACTTTTCTAATCAATGTTTCAAGATCTTGTAAATGGAAATTTCCTAAAAAGTGTTTTCGTTTGACTAAGAAAAAATACTTGTATTTTAGGAAATAAAAAAATAACTTTGAAAATAAGACTCTTTTCTTCTGCAAACAAACAACCTATGCTACTTTACCAAACTAAATGAAAAAAAATAAATTCTTTTTTATTTTTTCCAACTACTTTAACAAAAAAAACTAAAGTAAAAACTTTTTTTGTTTTTCAAATCAAGAAAGAGGAAAAGGAGAAAACAGAAACCAAGATTGATAGACACCCTAAGCCAACTGCATAAATGAAGGGATTCAAACAAGAAACCAAAAGAAGGATCTAAAGTTTGAAAGTTCACTCTAAATCCCTAGGGAAATCAAAAGAAAACTAAGACACAAGTTAACAACGAATCTTAAACCCAAGCTAAGGTCAAAAAACAAAGACTTTGGAAGGTTCAAGAAATCCATGAGAAGCCTAAACTTCTATCAGGAAAGAGACAGACCTCTCTTTGTTAAAAAAAAAATCAAGATACAAAGATGTGGGTTGTTGCACCAGCCACTTGCGTATGTACATGGGTTGTCTACTGTTCAAGGCATGTATCTATGTGGGTTGAGCCAAATCAGAGCGCATACACCTCTGATAATTTTCAAAAAAGAAAATACTAGGTAGAGTAACAAGGTAGGGAAAGTTGGTATGCACCTTGTAGGTGACCAAAAACCCTTAAAAGACTCAGAGAACTTGCCTGAAACTCAAAAGGAAATCAAGAAGCCAATTAAAAACCCAAAAACCTCCCTCTAAAACCCTAGAGAGACTCCCCAGTGGAGTTGCCAAATATGCTAGCAGGAAAATCCCCCTATAACTATACTAGGGTTCTAAGCATAGATAAAACAATGACTCCCTTAAAATTCAATCTAATTCCTAAACTACCCCAAAAATTCCAGAAAAGATGAATAGAAAGAAATAGGAAAGTGGATCAAAAGTAGTACCTTTAGTCCAACGTTCGATGTAGACCACCTCCCACTTTGAATATTTCTTGGATGTTGGTCTCCTCCCAAAGATGACCTGCATCAATGCTTATGAAAACAAGGCTACACATATTCTATTTCTATTCATGGATTAGGGTTAGATATAACTCATTATGCATAAACCAAATAAAAGACATAAAGATATCATTTGGGATAGAGAAAAATATTATTTTATTCAATATTCAAAGATTGGAAATTACAACCTTTGTAGGCCAACGCTCCACGAACCTAGTTTGGGCTCCTCTTAACTTTACTCCAAGTGCACCTTCCAAATTCCTTCTCTCACAGTCTGTTGATCACTCCAATGGAAGGGAAGGGATTGTATGGGCGAAAAACGGTAGAAATAAAAAAAGGTTACAAATACTTGGGAAAGGAGGGAAAGGGAAATTGGGTAGAGTTTCACCGTTCTAATGTTTTATTGTGGAATGAGACCCCATGTTATAGGATAAGTCTATGAGTGCGGACACAAACTGACCTCCCTAGATCCACCTGGTATCTAGAACAAAATAGGACAGAATAATACACTTTCCCTAGATCTAGCCTATTGAATGAACTAAGAGATAAGGGATATGGACATACCTTATGAACACTTTCCTTAGGTCTCTATTGTTCCAAGCTTTTCTTCAATGCTCTTGTCCCGTCTAGATCACAACAAAATGAACCAATCGAAGTAAAGACAAGTTAAGATATTCAATGACTAGTCTATACATATGATCAAGGAATTATGTAATAAAGTGACATCATCTTTATGGGAAAGGGACATATTACTGTATTGCATTAATTGAAAGAAAAACTTACAACCTGAGCCTTGATGTCATAGGTCTCCTTTCGATGGATACTAGCTCTGATACACACACTTGCTCATGCATGAAGAAAATCAACCACATGTGATGACCTTGTTGTTGTCTCTTGTTGCTGTAGCATCAGTCCTCCATACAGTCTTACACTAATTCTCTAATCAAACTCTTGCTAACTTGTTGCTAAACTTCTTAGCTTAACCCTCTCCATGAGCAATCTCCTCAATATATAGGAAGAGATAGATTAGTTACTTGGATAGGGAATGATCCCAAGATATCTGGAATGACAGTACTTGAATAACCACTCGAAAGCCAACTCATCCTTCTAGAAGATTCGAGATATTTATCTTTTTCCCCTTTAAAATCATGTCTGCACCCTAACCATGAGTACAGTGCAGGAAGTTCGCACCCCAGCTTAAGGTAGCCTGCGGGAAATAGGCATTCCCACAGGTGAATGTATAAGCAGCCTGCGAACATGTTTCAAAGTATGAATTCTGGAAGAAGACAACTGTAACATTTCTCAGGAAAGTATTCTTGGTGAAGAGCTTGATTTTCCATCATCACGACATCATCACGACATCATCACAATGACCAAATTTGTGAATAACAAAATTCCCCCCAAAGTCTAAGAGCGGAACCAGTGACAGCCGATAGACTTTGTAAGCTGCATGTGTGTGTCAAGAACCAAAAGCACATCTAATCAGAGACCTGCAAACATCCAAGCATCAACAGAATATCATATGTATCAACTCCGAGGTAGGCATTCCCATACTCAGATCATAGATGGATGACATCATAAACCAAGGTCATGGCCACCAATCATACACTGTGGATCCATGCTGTCACTATATAGCACAACCACCTGAATACACTGTGGATCTGTGAGACAAATTTTCAGTCAAGACGACATAGCCACGAATCATACACAGTGGATCTATGTGTCGCAAATCATGTATACTCCATCGCAACCTGGATCACAAAGATGATATCCAGGGTCTTCAATATCGTCACCCAAAGTACGAATCTCACCATGTGATTACATGAGTTGAAGTCGAACATGGCAGAAACCACTTGATTACTGGTCATTGATGTATACCGTTAACAAGTGAGAGGAAATCACCATTAATTACAATGACTCCCAAGGTACGATAGTACAATCCATCGACTGTGAAAAATGAGTTGATGTCGAACACTCGACGAAATCTCTCGATCATAGGTCAATGATGTAAACCCACTGTCGAAAGCAAGAAACTTTCCATTGAGGCATGCAAGCTTCAAGGTACTGAATAATTTCTAAGTGTTAATCCCGGATAATGTGCTAAAGTCGACAGAACAAGACTCGTCACAGGAGAGCCTTGATGTATCCCACATCAGTGACACGAAATGAGTAATAGAGTTTGTAAGTGAAACAGAGCATGTGACAATTGGACTTTGGACACAGGGAAGGCTGACACGGAATGAAAGTATAACTGCAGATGGCCGACTCAATAAAGTTTTGGACTGCTCTTGAACAGATGGACGACACGACCAATGATTTGGAAGCATTGACTCAAAGACGACACATGGAAGAGACCTTGTTATTGAATCGAATGAGAGACAAATGGATTTCCCAAACCAGCTTCAAATGATGAATAGGGGGTGTCATGTTCAAGAGCGACACTCACTGCCAATTAACACAAAAATGAAACATATCCCTTTCCCAAATTCCCCCCCACCATTTCTGGCAAGTACCTCTTTATTTTTACGCAATCTTGAAGAGGATCACATATGCTTGTTGATATAATCTCATCCTTCGGATGAGTCCCTCGGAGTATTTTTAACGAACCCTAAGAAGGAGTGGTTCGGTCCCATCATGGGTCAGTCAATGTTTGTTTAACGAGTCCAGAGATAGAAAAATCGAAGGTTTTTCAGGATTATAGAGTTTGGAAAAACACTCAAAAGAGAACTCTCTCAGTTCCTTTTTCATACAATAGTCCAACGAGACCGAAAAAGGGTTAAACTATCGCTCGAAGGATGCGTAACTTCAAATACTTTAACAAGTGTGAAAAGAGCAAGATCACTCGGCAATCTTTTCATATTTAGGGAGTCATGAAAATAGCTTAAAGTTAACTCCAGGGGGGTTCCTTTTTCGTGTAACCACATCAAGCCCGGAAAAGAGATAAAACAACGCTCGATCACGTTATAGGTTTTTCGCAAGTGCAAGAACAGATAAAAGGCACTTGAGGTCTTATAGAAAAACCATAGGAAACAAACAAAAACACATCATATCGCAAAAGTTTTTTGACCATAGTCATTTGCATTGAGTACCTTCAAGTCATTCTACTCACTTTCGCATTAGAAATTAGGGTAAAATAGTGAATAAATGTAAAAAACCCACTTTTAATATGATAAAAAGTAAATAAAACAAATTTACTATTCATTTTTACCATATGTTTTACCCATTTACCATTGTAGTGCAAAAAACTTCCATTTTACCTCCGATCTTCACCGTCGATTTCCGGGAGATTCAGGGCATCATTTCATGAACCGTCTGGATCAAATTGGTAAGTCCTCAATTCCCTAGCCTTTCATGGTTTAATTTCATTATTTTAGTGGTTAAATTTTAAGTTTTAAGTGAGTTTTTGAAACCCTACGCGTGAATGAGGATTCCCGCAGGCTGCCCATACGGGGCCTGTGAGAAGTCTTCATTCCCGCAGGTGGGCTTAAGCTACAGTGCGGGAAGTCCGCACTGTGCATTATAAGTCACCTGTGAACAGCGCAGTGCCCAATTTTTTTTATAATATTTAGCCATTTAAACCAATTTTTTTTCATGTTTCAAATTATTAACTATCTTCCCATGGTTGCCATGCAGGTTAATAGTCATACAATGGTGCTCGAATGGAGAGAAAGGGAACACGAGGATGATAATGCTACCGCCGAAAATCACCCTCAAACCATTGCCTCTTTAAGAGATTGTGGTCTCCTAAAGTATTTCCGCATACTGGGCATGAGAGCCCAGGTTCGATTGTTGGAACATTTAGTCCGGATGTGGGATCCGGATCAGTAGGTCTTTAATGTCAGTTCCCACACATTGACGATTGATATTGAGAATATCTATTTCCTGACTGGGTTGTCAAGATGAGGTTCTCATGTTAGTTTGACTGGTATCCGCAGAGGTGGCATGAAAATGAGTGAGTATTGCCGAGAGTATTGCGTGCCAGAGGCTGAAAGACAAAAGGGAAAAGTGGCCATTTGGGGAGTGACTGATATCACTCTCCATACCATTCTCTTTACTATAGCTCGAAAGGCAGGCAGTGCTGCCCCACATATGGCTCTACAGAGCTATTTTCAGTATGCCCTCGAGTGTGTCAAGCCCCGAGTCTTCAACTGGGATGACGCAGTGTTACGCAGCCTCAAGAAACAACTGACAAAAAGGAGGCATGGAGATCTAAAGAAGTTTGGTTATGGATCACTGCTAGTGTCCTTCTTCTGTGAGAGGGTCTCAGTGTATAAGCTTCAGGCAGATTGGCACTTTCCAGGTCCCAGGGATCCTCAGATGCTACGATGGTGCCAACTCATGGCTAGGCATGTGACAGGACCTATCGTCAGGTATGACGATCGTTTCTTCGACTGGCTCCAAGGTCAGGTCTTGATGATTGAGGATTATGCTTATGCTGGCTTGGACTTTCGCGCTGATCCTGAGCTTGCCCTTCCTGAAGGTGCATAGTGGGGAGATATTGGTAAGAAGTAGACCAACTTTTAAACTTTTTAGATTTTTTTGTATTTTCATCATATTAAATGTTTTTGGTTTTTATAGAATCATCCAAAGACTAACACCAAAAATTTGTTGATAACACAGATGTTGGGGCATATAGACCAGCTGGTAGTTCTCTTGTTCAGCGCCAAGGAGAAGCAGTAGTTCCAGTCCCTCAGTACACTGAGGACTATCTTACAGTGGAGCAAATCTTAGAGGGCTTGATGGTTGATGTTCCAGATATGCCTCTGGAGGAGATCCCATGACGCGATCAACATCACACCGTGGGAGTCTCTGCCTCTATGGGCCGTTTACTTCGCAGAGTAGCCAGGACCTTAGCATGCTATCGTGAAAATCATTAGTGATGTCACTTTGTAGAAGCCAGGAGCTTCATTTTTTGATATTTTGGTCTTCGGACACATTTTGTAAAAACAAACTTTGAACGTTATATATATACATGAGTTCTACCGGCTTACTTTACAATTGTGTACATTTTAATGTGTTTGATTTTATAAATGATTTAAATGACTGTCTAATACATATTTAGCTAAAGCGTCTGTCAATGTATTAAGAATTCTCGGAATGTGTTGATATTCTATGTAATCAAAATGTCTTTCCAAGAGGCGAATCCGCAAAAATATCCTTAATAGAGTAGGACTTCGAATAGAATATACATTACTGAGCTGTAGTACTACCAACTGTGAGTCAAGACGAACAACCAAATAATGAATTCCGAGATAAATAGCATCAACCAATAATTCAACCATGACGCTATACTTTGCAATATTGTTGGTTGCTCGGCCAAGACATATACCTCGTAGAGATATGAGTTCATTTGTCGGGGCATAGATTGCCCAAGCAGCGGAAGCTAGGTTCCGAGTACTACGACTAGCACCGTCGGCGAAGCCAATATAAGGTAGCGAATACTCCGACATCTGGCAGTCAAACATAACATCATGTAAGGGTAAAGACCAGTTAACGTCAAAGGCAAAAACTAAAGTAACACGCACACTCAGTATGATACATAAAAATACAGTACTCATGCACAAATGACTCATGCGTAGTACTTCTTCAAGTACAACCCATTCCTGGGTTCACTCAAAGGCACACCATCATAGTCCACTAGCTCATATGCTCCTTTTTCCAAAAC
>ML782565.1:1061672-1073436 GCA_009831015.1 Picea engelmannii | reverse complement strand
AGGGTATCTAGCCCAAAATCAACTCAAAGGCTTCCACTCATAATTGTGGGTATACCTCGGAGTGACCCCCGTAATACGTGCAATCTCTACACTGATGTCAACAAAGCAGGTTAGTATCTCTGCCAACACCAATGCGACCTAATTCTTGAACCTTGTGTTAGAAGGGCTTCCCAGGACAATATGCTGCCAATGGAATTTTACACTCCCTAACTCAAGATGCTATTGTGTGTTTTTGAGCTTTTGGAGAGTGTGTCTCTCTTCCTACTCCAAAGCACTAGCCTAGCTAAATGTTGGTGTAAAAGAGCCCTAGAAAAAATTACTAGTTCAATTTTATTATTACACAATGTTTTTACAGGCTGTTGTTTACTCAAAGGCAATGGAAATGAAACGCATGATGTATGAATCTGACCCAAATAATGCAAGGATATGATGAAATAGAATTCGTTTCATTTGATGAATCCTAATTATGGGAGAGAGATATCAATTTCCGAATCAAACTCAATACTACAATGCAAAAACAATGCTCAATTTCCTTTCAGATGCCAATGCAAATATTCATGTATCAATGAACATTTTCAATATGTCTTTTTCAAAACTTCAATACTCTTAAAACTTTGGATTTCAATGTTCTCACAAAAATAAAAAACAAAACTTGAAAGAAAACATGCAGTTCACTTTCCAAGAAGAACTCTGAATGATGAGAAAAGAAAACCAAAATATAAAGACTCAATCAAACAACCCAATCCAATACTTTCAATGAAAGCAAAAACAAAAACAAACTAAAGAGCTTTTCAATGCAAATGAAAAATTTGTCCTTTCGAACCAAAAAGTACAAGAGAAACACCAAACACTCAACTCTCAACCAATCCCTGGTTATCAGTGAGTCAGATACACTCAACTCTATAAAGCAGAGAGAATGATAATGCCAACAAAATCTAAGAAATGAAAGTCAAGTTTCAAAGGCAAGAAAACCTAGAAAACCTAGATCAGTTCCAACAAGCCAATTATAGAAAAAGATAGGTAAGTCACTGATTCAACAAGCCAAAGAGGTTCAAATCAACATATATGAGCTATTGACAGGGTCAAAACTTGAATTCAAAAAATTTCAAAAACTGTTCGCAGGCTAGTGTGGAACACAGTGCGAGAAACTATGGTTCTCGCAGGCCACTTTGATGCAGCATGCGAACTATCCGCACTGAAATATATATGCAGGGTGTGAACAGTCAAGGTTCTCGCAGGCTGCTAATGGACACAGTGCAAGAATCCATGAAACTAATGAAAAATTTGAAAGAGCAAGCAAAAATCAAATTGGCTTATAGACCCAGAAGGTCTCCCAGCGTATCCTGAGAACTCAGAGACAGACAAATCAAGAGAAAAAGGCAGACAGAGCAAATGGCCACAGAAAGTTTAAAAAACAAAAAGACAAAAGGGATAGTTCCCCAGCGGAGTCACCAATTTTGTTATAGGATAAGTCTGTGAGTGCGGACACAAACCGACCTCCCTAGATCCACCTGGTATCTAGAACAAAATAGGACAGAATAATACACTTTCCCTAGATCTAGCCTATTGAATGAACTAAGAGATAAGGGATATGGACATACCTTATGAACTCTTTCCTTAGGTTTCTGTTGTTCCAATATTTGCTTCAATGCTCTCGTACCATCCAGATCACAACAAAATGAACCAATCGAAGTAAGGACAAGTTAAGATATTCAATGACTAGTCTATACATATGATCAAGGAATTATGTAATAAAGCGACATCATCTTTAAGGGAAAGGGACATATTACTGTATTGCATTAATTGAAAGAGAAACTTACAACCTGAGCCTTGATGTCATAGGTCTCCTTTTGATGGCTCCTAGCTCTGACACACACACTTGCTCATGCATGAAGAAAATCAACCACATGTGATGACCTTGTTGTTGTCTCTTGCTGCTGTAGCATCAGTCCTCCATATAGTCTTGCAGTAATTCTCTAATCAAACTCTTGCTAACTTGCTGCTGAACTTCTTAGCTTAACCCTCTCCATGAGAAATATCCTCAATATATAGGACGAGATAGATTAGTTACTTGGATAGGGAATGATCCCAAGATATCTGGAATGGCAGTACTTGAATAACCACTCGAAAGCCAACTCATCCTTCTAGAAGATTCCCTTCTAGAATATTCGAGATCTTTATCTTTTTCCCCTTTAAAATCATGTCCACACCCTAACCATGAGTACAGTGTGGGAAGTTCACACCCCAACTTAAGGTAGCCTGCGGGAAATAGGCATTCCCGCAGGTGAATGTATAAGTAGCCTGCGAACATGTTTCAAAGTATGAATTCTGGAAGAAGACAACTGTAACCTTTCTCAGGAAAGTATTCTTGGTGAAGAGCTTGATTTTCCATCATCATGACATCATCACGACATCATCACAATGACCAAATTTGTGGATAACAACCGAATACCTCATTTTATATGAAAAAAGGATATTTATTCAGTTTCTGAATGGGCTATAGTAGGTGAAAAGGTTAGGAAACCTCCCATAGCCCATTAATTCCAATGAATTCCTTGCAACTTTTTAATTTTTTCAAATTTTGGAGGTATATGTGGGATTTTTAGCTAGCGTATGTTATAGATTTATTCAACCACATTGTAATGAAATTATTATTAGAAGAGATGTTAAATTTGATAAAAATTTCTTTTCTTGTGAGCCTAATTCGACATTTCTACCTTCTTTTTCCTGTGAGACTAATTCGACAGTTGTGCCTTCTTCATCTTGCGAGCCATCTCTGACATTTGTGCCTCCTTCTGTTCTAGTTTCTTCTTGATATGATGATAGTGAGGATGGAAATCCACCTCTACCTTCTCACCTTCATCCAGATGAGTCCTTCGAACCTAAACCAGCACCAACTCCACAAATTCCTAGATGGGTCTATTCAACACGAGAAGTTGTTGGTGATCTTGTTGGTGATCCTTCATATCAGCATCGGACACATTCACAGTTCGAGCAAGCATCTTCTATTTTGGCTCAAGTTTTAGAGACTCATGATCCAGAGACATTTGCAAAAGATTCAAGTCATCCAAATTGAGATACAACAATGAATGAAGAGTATTGTTCTTTAATGGAAAATGATACTTGGGATCTTGTACCTCTTCCAAAAGGAAGAAAACTTGTGAGATGTAAATGGGTCTACAGAACTAAGTATGCATCAAATGGAAGTATTGAAAGACACAAGGCTCGGTTATTTGCCAAAGGATTTTCCCAAGTTGAAGGAATTGACTATAATGAAACCTTTTCCCCTGTAGCCAAAATAAATTCCATCCTCTTTGTTCTTGCCCTCGCTGCCTCACATAAATTGGAGGTCTATCGGATGGATGTGAAATCCTCCTTCTTGCATAAATATTTGCAAGAATAAATATACATGGAACAACCTCCTAGCTATGTCCATAATGACTCTATCCTTGTTTTTCTCCTTAAGAAATCTCTTTATGGTCTCAAAAAAGCTCGCTGAGCTTGGTATGCCAAAATGGACAACTTCCTTATTTCCACTGGATTCTCTAGATGCCATTTTGATCCTAATGTCTATACTAAGAAAGTAGGAAGCCATCTCATAATCCTTTTCCTCTGTGTTGATGACCTTATGCTTACTAGTAGTGACTCAAAACTTTTAAACCATGTGAAAACTAGCCTTAAGAAGAAATTTGAAATGACAGACTTAGGATTTTTGCATTATTTCCTTGGCCTCCAAGTTTTGCAAACCAATGAAGGAATTTTTCTTTCCCAGTCTAAGTATTCTTGTGACCTTCTTCATCGCTTTCACATGGACTATTGTAAACCATCCCCTTCTCCCTTCCAGTCTGGAGTCAATATTGTTTCCACCTGTACTTCTCCCACAGTTGATGCAACCTTGTTTCGTCAGTTAGTTGGTAGCCTCTTATACTTGACTCATACCCATCCTGATCTTTCCTTTGTTGTTGGTCTTGTTGCCGAGTATATGAAAACACCCCATGAAAGCCATTGGAAAGAAGATAAAAGGATACTTCACTATGTTTGTGGTACAGTTAAGATTAGGATACATTATAGTTCAGGGGGGGCTCCCTTATTAGTTGGTTTCACTAATTTAGATTGGGTTAGCGACCTTGATGATTGGAAGTCTACTGTAGGTTATGTTTTCAGCCTTGGTTCTAGACCTGTCACTTGGACCTGTAAGAAACAACAGGCTATTGCACTTTCTTCAACAGAAGAAGAGTACTGAGCAGTGATAAATGCCACTCAGGAGCCTTGTGGCTTCGACAGATCCTTTCAGAGTTTGGACTTCAGCAGCAACATATGAATAACCTTTGGTGTGACAATCAGAGTGCCATCAAACTCACCAAATACCTAGTTCAACGTCAGCACAACAAGCAGATCGATCTACACATGCACTTCATCAGAAAGCTTATTCATGATCAAGTTATTGAAGTTCTCTTTTTCCCTACAGAAGATCAAGTTGCAAACATTTTCACAAAGTCTCTTACAGAAGCGAAGTTTTCCAAACTTCAATGTATGTTAGGAGTTAAATAAGTTGTCATTAAGGGGGGATAGGCTCTAATTCTTCCTTCCTTCTCCTATAATTGCATCACTATTGTAAATCCTTCAATCCTATCTCAAGTTGTTCTTAAGGGGGGTGTTAGTATATTTAGACACTTAGGAGTTAGTTAAGATCTACTTGGTCTAATGTGTCATTAGGTAAAAGTGTGTTTCTTAGTGTGTTTCTTTAGTATTCATTTGTAGTTAGGAAATCCGACGGTCATGATATGCTCCTGACATAGAGTGATCTAACGGTTCATATTCTCCTTGATCTTAACAACCATTGATATGTGTCTTAACACCCGATTGGTCCATGATCTCTATTTAATGAGCATGGAGGGTCATTTTATGATGATCTATTGTGAGAAAATCTCTTGCAAAATCTCTTTGTAATATTTTTCTTTTGCATTAATAAACTGCTCCAAGTGGTCACACTGGCTGGGGTCATGGAAGTTTCCCCGTAGGGGTTCTACCATGTGAAAACATTGGTGTGTTGATATTTGATCTAGTTATGTGAGTGGTTACTTAAGGTGTTTGTCCTATATTGGAATACATGTGTTTTCGAACATTGTTCATCCCAATAGTCTCCATACTTTACATTTCAGGATTATCAGTTGTCCCAATGTTGGCTTTATTTACTTTAATTGGTGGAACAAATACTTCTAACTCCAGAGATGAACCTTCCACCTCTCTTTCTCCTTCAATTTCTATAATTTGAATGTTGCGCGAGTCATCCTCATCTGGTGCTTCTTATTCACCATGATAACATGACAATAGTTCTTTGATTATATGTTTGTTCTGTTGTTGGTACTCTATCATGAGTTCAACCTCTGGTTCATCAACAAATATCACACCTCTTCTTTGTTTCAGCATTGAATCAATGTTGGGGTTCTCATGTTCAAATGAGAAGGTTACTACAAATTTTTGTTGTAAGTTTATCCATTTTGTAGTGCATTTATGCATATCTTGGTCAACATACTGGTTCTTTGGGATTCCTTCCAATGTATGGATAAAGTGATGGGGCCATTCTTTTGGTGGTGTCATCCTCCATTGTGTCATGCACTTCTCCAAATGTTTTTTTTGGTGTTCCTTTCCAATCATACCTCTTCATTTTATTGCGCCTATGCTCTATGCCAAATCTAATGCGCAGTAATCGCTTACATTGGTACCAGTCCTAAATTGTTTCTTTGTGCACACCCTGCCATATTGCAAGTGTGGCCTTGAGTGCAATATCTAGGGCTAATAGCCTCTAATTATTTAATACTTCCTCTTCATATTTTTTCATAAATTCCTCTAAGTCATTTACCCCATGAAAACTTGGAGGTTCTCTTATCTTTGTACCAACCCATCTTACTGTGTGGTCTATTCTTGCGCACCTTCTTGTGGAAACTTCATGTAGTCTTTGTTGCCAATTCTCAAAACTTGTATATAATTCAAAAGCACATGATGTCATTCTTCTTTAGCTGAGTATCCCATATTCAGTTGGGTTAACATAATATTCTTCTTGAGCAGTGGTTCTGTACAATTGGTTTATTTCCTCCAAATCTAAACAGGTGGGTTCTACAAACATTTCTCCCTGTGAAGGGTCTAATGGTGCAATGAATCTATATTCACCTGATTCAAATATCAATTTCCTTGTTTTCAAGTTGATTATGGGTTGGTTATCAAATTCCCAATCCAATCCAAGCAATTTTGGATAATCTATTGTGCCATCTACTATCTCTACTACTTCAAAGTCTACCTTAGTGTGCACTCCATCCAAATCTATTGTCACACCTTTAATCCTTCCAATTGGTAGAAATTTGTGTTGATTTTCTAATTTCAACTTGAGAGGTGAATAGCCTAGTGTGGGTTCTCCCATACACTTCCATTTCTTCTTAGGTAACACATTTACTTTAGAGCCAAAGTCTAGTATAATATCACCCATATTGAAGTCTCCAATGTTGGCATTCAGTCTGAATTATCTACTTTCCCTCCTTATTATATGGAGGTGATTGATTTTTTTCTTCCCTAATTTCCCCTCTACCTATGTGTTACATCTTTCTAGTATATTTTTTAAGATTTTGAAAGATGATGGATCCTTTAATAACTTAACATAAGATTGCAAAAAACTTCTTATGGTACTTACTTGCTCTACAAGTCGTTCTTCACTAGTGTGGTCCATTGAGGAGGGAATTCCGTACAATAGTATGTTCTGAGTGTACTGTGCGGTTGATGTGGATGAAATATTCTTCTTGAGAAATTCATGTCATGTTTGATTGAATGTTTCCTTTTCTTTTCATGCCTCAAACTACTTCTGTGGTTTAGTATTATTCTTCACCCATTGGTGTTGCACTGGATATTTTCTTACTGCATCATTTCCTATATTAGCTACTCCTCATATGACTATAATTGTGTTCCTTCCATCATCTCTAGCTTCTGCAGAAATCCACTGTACATTTTGGTTGTTCTGGTTCCTTTTTTCTTGGATTTTTCCTAAGAGTGTTGTACAATATTCTATATCATTGTTTGTTGCATGAAAATACATGCATGTCTCTAGAGGAAGTGGACATTCCCTTGCATAATTTCTTGGTTGTTGGAAGTTGTGACAAACTACTGGCCCTTTTCCTCGTCCAAATCCTCCTCTACCTGATCCTCACCCTCTATATCCATCTCTGTCTCCTCGCAGTGCATTGTACTGAGGTACCTAGTTATACTGCTTGGGGTATACTGAGGTTGGGCAGTGTTGTATTGTAGTTGTGCAGTGTTATAATATTGTTGCGCATTGTTATATGGGGGTGGTACCTGGTTAGAATGAGTTGTATTTGGACCTACCATCATTTCTTCTTACACTCTATAAGTTTCTAAAGTTCTTTCTCTCATCAGCTTCATTGTCCTAAAATCTTTGTCATCATGACCCACTCACTTGCAGAAATTGCAGTATGAACTCTTGGGTACTGTATGATAATTCTGCATCATTGAACAATGATATGGATCATTCCCATTCATTTTAAAGATCTTGCACCATGGTTCTCTTATTGGAAAATGGTTTGGTACTCTTGTTGCTGTGTACTACGCGAAATTTGGACATTCATTCTTATGGTGTCCTTTTGTCCCACATGTGAAACACCAAACAACTTATCTTTTCTCTTTTCCCTTATTTTGGTTGAGTTAAAATGTTAAGTTCTTTGGATCCTCCTTCAGATCCTCTATTGTTGGATCTATCTTCTGATGTTGTTTTCCTTGTTGGAAACATAACTGAGAGGGTGGGGTGAATCAGTTATGTATAGAAGCTTGAAACTTTTCTTGTTATTTTCTAATTATTTCTAGATTATTATTTAATGTGTTGTTGATGACTTAAAATTCATAGATATACAATGATTAATCACATAGAATACACAGAGACATTGATTTTCCTAAGGAAACCCATAAAGGGTGAAAACCTCTTCTTCTTAGGATGTCAATCAAGCTCCAACTTTCATGTACATCACAGTCTTTGAGCTCCAACTCAAATATGAGGCTACAACCTCTGATAGAAAGATACAACTTGTAGAGAGAACCAACTCTTAGATTTCTCTAGAACCAACTCCTAGGTTTCTCTAGCACCCACTAGATGGAAGCACCAACTCCCAGAATACCTTCTAGCACCAACTAGAATTTAGAGGACTGCAATCCTCCCTAGCAGCACCCTAGCACCCTGATTGAATCTTACAAAACTTTACATACCTGCTCTGTCTCTAATATGGTCTATTACAACTCCATGTGTCCTCTACCTTCTTCTACTTCTATGCTTTGTTCCCCTTCTACATTGCCCTGCTTCTATGCTCTTCTCTTCTTCCTTCTTCGCTCAACACTACCTCATGTTCAACTTCTCTTTTGCCTTTTATGCTCCGTGTTGCCTCTGCATTCTATTCACTATGCCATGGATCTCCCCTTCAGGTTACGCACTCAGTCTCCTCCTACCCACATGCATCACTATAAAAAAAAAACACTCTTTTCTGTGTTATGCATGTCTTTCTCATGCTCAGTTCTCTAGCAGATCATCATAACAACTCTTCATATTCTCTGGTGGTTATTCTGAATCTTTTCATCATTAGTGGTCATTATCCAAAGATTCCTTGGCTTCTCTAGCAGTCATAACTCTTCATCTTCTCTGTCAGTTACAACCAGTAATTTTTGGCTTCTTTGGCTTCTAAGCCCCTTCCTTCAAGTGACCATCAACATTGACCATAGGCCTAACCAACAGGTGCTTCGTGACTCATGACTTCGGGAATATTGGTATGATACATCTCGATTATCCCAACTCCCAATATCCAAAGTGGAGCCTAGCGATGTGCTAGATCCTCACTTAACCTTCGTTGATGTGACCATGCCTATGATATCACGTGACCACACAATTTTGGGTGTGGTCAAAGGCAGTTTGAGGGAAACCTTCTTTTCACCCCATAATTCACTACAAATCTCCATGTATTCCTTTGGCGATACCATGGTTTTGATTGCGGCCTGCTCAAGAAAAATTAAGACCTGAGCATGTTCTGAACCTACAATTGAGCATGACCGTTGATTTCTAATCCCTTGGTGATGGTACTCGATCAATGACTGCTATGTTCCTTCCTTTATTCCTTCCACGCGTGATCCCAGATCTCCATGATCCATCGAAAAATAGATTCCTTCCATATCAATGGCTACGATTGATTTCATGATCTGGGCTTCGGGAGTTTCAACTCTCAAACCCTACTTTCCTCCATACGTCAATCTTCTGGAGTTGACAATCCACTAACACGTGTACCTATTGGATTAACGGTCGAGATCTCTTTCAGGTATCTGGACTTCAAAGATTTCAAATATCAACTTCTCATTTCTTTTGAATGGATATCTTCTGAAATGGAAGATATCATCACATCTGTCCTCTTTAATCCAATGGTTATCCTCCACTTTGGGACTTCACCCTTCGGCATTCTCATATTTTAGTTTCTCTTCACTTGGCTTCCCTCTGAGCATTTTCCCAGAGTATTCCTTTCTGAATGCATAATCTTCTGACACATACCCCTCCTGGCGATCAACGACTAGGGTCTTCTTAGGGTTTTTGACGTTCGGGAGTTTAGGACTCTATCCCTAATGACTTCGGATCTTCATCCCTTGGACACTTTGGCCCTTCGCGACTTCGGTCCTTTGGCACTTCTTCCTTCGGGACTTCGAAGATTTTATCATTTTTTGGTGGTAAAACTCCCAAAGCAAATCTCCCGGAGTGACATTGTTAAGTACGAAAGACTGAATAAAAAATCATCACAACAGATACATAAGAACAATATGCAAAATCTCTTTTATTACTATCAAACCCTTGAGGTAGGGCAACACCATACAATGGATCCTATCATGGAAGGGATCCTCTCCTATTCACTTGCCTCTTCGAGGGGGCATCCTCCTATTGAGCTACCGCTCCAAATACAATACTTCTCTTCATGTCTCATTACATTGCTTGAACCCCTTTATATAGTGCTACCATCACCTAAGAACATTCTAGAGGAGGAATCTTCTAGAAGTATAACCTTCTAAGAAGTCCTCTTACATTTATTATATCTAACTACCACAATGGGCCTTATTTAATAATATAGTGGACCTAGTCCACCTTACATTGAATGACCTCCACTATTATCACTATGGGCCCTTTGGGCCCCCCCACTACCTCTCTAGCTACCTTACATTCCATCCCCCTTATGAAAGCGTTGTCCTCAATTCTTGATGTACAACCATATACCAGGGTCCCATGAATAATTGTGGACTGTAATGCTGAAGAAGAATAAAGAACCAAAGTCCCATGTAGAAAGGAAATCCACCATGTTGAAGTAGTCCAACCACCATTGTAAGCCTGGGTCCCATGTCCAAGTTCTCATGTGAACTCCCCGTAGAATATTTTTGAACCCAATAACCAACTCCAAATGATGCTCCAAAGACTGACACCTATCATGTGGATCCAAATAGGAAGATCCATCCATATAGTGGAAAAGGGTCATAGCAGAATCTGGAATGAATAATACCATTGTAGAATATGTAGACTGAATGTTGGTAACTAGCTCCTGATGTGGGACATTGATGTTCTCTACAGAAGGTGGATTAGAGTCATCAAATAAAATATGAAAGTGGTTGTCATCCCAGAAATGACAACTATCCATATACCAATCATCACAATCTGCCTCAAAATCATACCAAGCATATAATTCTTGATTGTATTCATTCCTGAGACCCTCCATAAGAAATATCTCCTGCATGTTATTCAATGAATCTTGAATACTATGAAAACTATCATTGAGGCCGTATGTGAGGCTGTCTGCGAGGACATGTGTGAGGCTGTTTGTGAGGCCATGTGCAAATGTATCCAATCTATCATCCAATTGGGCTTTGAATGATTCAAGAATTTATTTCAAGGTTTGAGACGAAATAGCCATCTGATCACCCTATGAAATCTTCGATCCTATAGCCATCACGAAAAAAATAAAAAAATAGACCCAATAAGTTTCTGCAGAAAATCGCGGCTTTTTCTGGAAAAACCCTAAAAAACTGTTGAACTTATTATGCTCATAATTTCACTTCCCGGACTCCGTTTTGGCTGATTTTTTTTTTTTTGAAATTGGGTGAAATTGTGAGAAGAACTCAGATCTGTAATTTATTTGGGCACACTCGGCCTCCAATTGCTACAGAAATAAAAACAAATCGCGCCGCCGTCCGAGAAAAAACCCTGAAAAATTGCAGATTTTAAAACCTCAATATCTTGACCTTCTCGACTCCGTTTCGGACGATTTTTTTTTTTTAACTTGGGTTTTTTTCTGAGAGGAACTCAAATATACAACCATTTTCTGCAAATTTTGCATAGAAATATACTGAAAATGTCTGGAATGTCGCGGCCCTCTTTTTTCTTCTCCGAAAAAAAAATCTGCAAAAATAAAAAATAGTTGCCCACAACTCTGGCCAATGAAAGTGCTCTGATACCAATTGTTAAGTACCAAAGACTAAATAAAAAATCATCACAACAGATACACAATAAAAATATGAAAAATCTCTTTTATTACTATCAAACTCTTGAGGTTGGGCAACACCATACAATGGATCCTATTATGGAAGGGATCCTCTCCTGTTCACTTGCCTCTTCGAGGGGGCATCCTCCTATTGAGCTACCGCTCCAAATACAATATTTCTCTTCATGTCTCATTACATTGCTTGAACCCCTTTA
>ML782565.1:1025360-1052706 GCA_009831015.1 Picea engelmannii | reverse complement strand
TGAAGTAGGGGATTGGGTGTTTTTAAGACTACAACCATACAAACAGATGTCCCTCAAGCAAGCCAAGAAGGATAATAAATTATCACCAAAGTACTATGGGCCTTATAAGGTGTTGCAAAAGATTGGTACTATGGCATACAAATCGGAGTTGTCTGCATATTCACGAGTACCATGTTTCATGCTTAAATAAGGTTATAGGTGACAAGATCCCAGTTCAAACTATATTTCCAGAGCTTGACAAGGAAGGAAAAATCATATTGGAGCCTGAAGCTATCACGGACACAAGAATTCGCCAGCTAAGGAATAGATCTATTTCAGAGTATCTCATTAAATGGAGGAAACTACTGGCTGAAGATTCCACTTGGGAAGATGAGTCTTTTATACAGAAGCATCCAGAGTTACTCAAGCGTTGTGGACAACACTTGTCTCAAGGGGAGGGGCATGTTAATCACTAATGTTTTCTCATTACCCCTTAATTGGGGCATATTAGATTAGTAATGCTATTTTATTTATGGTGGCTTTAGGCCATTAGTTGTAATTTAGATTAGTAATGTTATTTTAATTATGTTGGCTTTAGGCCATTATTTGTAATTATACCTCCTAGTCTCCTATATATACCAAGAAGACATTTTCATTTTGAATCATCTTGTACTTGAACATTTAAGTGGGGTAAAAGGAGGTTGCCCCCTCAAAGAGGCTTATTATCTGATATTATCTCTTTTTCAAGGTGTTGAGTACTTTTCCTGAGTTTTTTATATGCTATATTGATGTTTGGTTCTTAACACTTCCCATGAGGGATTTCGCCATAAGGGGATCAATCTGGAGTTTATCCATTTGGTTATTCCTATCAACCATTTCAAGAAAACAATGACCAACCTTTACATCATCTCGTATATACATCAATCCATGAAACTAAATCACTATGATGCCCCTTGACATCTTTGACATCAATTACATCTATGAAAACATAGGCCAACAATCAATACATCAATGATAATATTACAAGACATCAACTCTTTGACATCAATTACAACATAATGCAACAATATCCCCCTTTGGCATTGATGGAAATACCAACATTGATGTCAACACCAATCATTGATGGAAACATGTAGACATGGCATTTCTCTTCATCAATAGTCATCTCAATCCCATCAATGTGACCATCTCTCCCCCTTTTACATAAATGGAAAAGGGTAGTTCTCTCCTTAGGGCTTCTCCCCCTACCTGAAATCTCCTTGGGGATGCTACCCTTGTTTGGATGACTTTGAGCTTCCTTTGAATAATCTCTCCCCTTTTGAACAAGGGATATCACTCTAATGTAATGTTGAATACATATCACTCATGATCCCCATGTGACCATCGTTCCCCTTCGAAACATGCCTCTATGCTCTCTCTCCAAGAATCTATCTCTCTATCCTGAATATCATGAATCTCTCCTCTTGGAATCATGGGAAGAAGAATGACTCCCCCTGTGGGTATGTCCCCCTATATTTTCTACAATATGAACAATATTCTACCATTTCAATCTGTTTCTGCTGCTAATGCTACTTGTCAACTAGAACATAGAACAACTACTCAAGAATGATATTATCTTCCTATGATGATCCTTGGACCTGTATATGCATCAAAATTATTCCATACAATACATCATGAAGAAAAATATATGTTAATAATGAATAGAGAATCATGAACAAAACATCAACCATGTACATCTTGTGTCATATTGTGAGACAACCATGCACAACACCCATGTACATCAATACCATACAATATACCATAATATATCATCAATGGAGTGTATCAACCATATGCCATGAATGTGTGCCAACTATGTACCAACCATATGCCTCTACCAACATGCCAACCATGTGCCTCAAACAAGTGTCATATCACTCATGATAGGCCTCTACCGTGAACCAAGTGCCACAACCATGTATGTCAACCATCAATATATCAACCAAGAATCATAACAAGTGTCTAAACTATATCATCCCATACATCATGTACCAAAGCAAGTGCATCAACCATTCACTAAACCTCAATAAGATGAACTACAATCAAGATGTGTTCCCATACATGTATGCCATATCAACTATAAACCATATGCCAATCATACTGCCAGCAAGTGCCTCTAACAATGTACCAAATATGTAGCAATCATGCATCAAGTATAGATCAAGCTATGACTCATCAATGATGTACAACATAACCACCTCATCAACTCATCAACTATATGTCCCAATATGTAGCTCAACCATATTCCAAATGCATGCACCAAGACATCCAACAAATATGCCTCTAACAATACATCATAACATATATCAATGGAGCTCACATATCTACCAACCATTTACCATGATAGATCTGCCTCAAAAACCATTCACTACAACAAGTACCAAGCAACCAATAGTACCTATAAACATGTATGAAGATTGACCCTCAATATATCAATGATATGTCTCTATATAACATCACATCAACATGAATTGTCCCATAAACAACATGCCATATCATCATTGACATAACCAACATTGTTCCTCAATAGTAAATGTCTCAATCCACACTCATGGGTTAGTACCATGCATCCAAGATAGACTTTCAACACTCAACCATATGTCATCACCATAAATACATAAAATAGACATTCCAACATATAATCATGAAAAGCTGCAATAAACCATGTCAGACCCTGCAAAACAAAGTTATACCATCAAAGCATGTTGTAACTCATAGCCTTCTTTTCCAAGGATTTTACCACAGGTACATGAACTGTTCTACAGACATCTTGTGTATGTATGTGACTTTTCTATAGGTCACCTCATGTATGTATGTGAATTCTCCCACAGGAGCCCACGTATGCTTTAAAAAAAATCAATCTCGAGCTTACCTCATGGCTTCCATTAATTTCTGGTTGTTTAGTCTTCTTCATCCACTTTTGAAGGTGTCCCAACTTCTTAGAACTTGAGATCTGAGCTTCCATAGTTTCAAAATTGTCTTCCTTCCTAGATTCATGTGTTCTTCTTGTCATGCTATATGAAGCAAGCCTCATGGATTGTCTTCTTGTGTTCCAGAAATCCTGGGATTTGTGGCCAAACCCACTACCACTGTAGCATCTCATGGTGTGACAATGAGCAACAATGTCACCCACTTGATTACATCTCCAACACCTTCGGGTGTTATGAAACTTTCCATTATATCTCCTTGCATAATGTCTTCAATCCAAAGCGTTGTGACCTTATTCATTACATGAGTAGCAGTGACCATGAAAAACATTTTCATACCTTTGCTTTTGTGTCCATCTTGAAGGTGTCTCTCTTATGAAATTGATTTGAGGTGTAAATATGGATTCTTGATGTTTTCCTTGCTTTGTTCTTTTGAAAGTTCCCTTGATTTGTGTATACGGTTGAATTGCTACATTATTTCCACTTTTTGAGAATGAAGGAATTACCTCATGCTTCTTAGAAGTTCTAGCTTCAAGATGTATAACTTCCTTGTTTTATCCAAGACCTGATTTATCATTTGGATATATTTGGCTATCTAGGTTCTGATCCAAGATTGTTGAGTTTTTCATGAACTTGATTTGAGTGTTTGACTTCTCTAATTTCTTTCTAAGATCAACAACTTTAGCTTCGAACTTATGGCACTCTTCCTTTTCATTTACTTGACTCTTCAATAGTTCCTCTATTCTTTTGGATTCTTTAATTTTGGTCTTAAGATTGACATTAACTTCAAGACTTTTTCTAAGCTCATCATCTACCTTCTTCTTTTTTTCTATTTCATTCTTTAGTCTTTTGATCTCTTCTTCTTTTTCTTCTAATTGAGTCTTTTTACTTTATTCTTATTCTTTGAGCATTTGCTTTAGTGCCATGGTATATATTGGGTACTTTTCTAGGAATTCCTTGGTGTATTTTTCAAGATACTCAAAAGAATTTGAGTAATGTCCTATTTCACTGCTAACATCATCTAACTCAGATAAAACTTTATTTTTAAGCTTCAAAAAATATTCCTCTTCATCTATAAGATAACTGTCATCTTATTCTACACAAACTACTTCTATATTTTCCTCTTCACTTGTATAGAAACATTCAACATCATCACATTTAGAATTATTGAAATAAGATGATTTTTAAGATTAGTTACCTTCATTGTCCTTGATGAAATTGTCTTTAGTGTCTTCCTTTTTTTCTTGATATGTCTTCTTTGGCTTCAACCATAGATCCTTGGCAGAAGTACATTGTACCATCCTTTCTTTGAAAGAACTTGAGAGTACATTGAAAATGGTCTTGAGATCCAATGCATCATTCTTCTTTTCTTCCTTTTGAGCTGCAAACTTTGACTTATTCTTCAAGGGAATTGATCCAACAATAGATCTTTTCCAAACACATTCTAGTTTTTCTTTCAAATACCCTTTCATTTCTATTCTCCATGCTGAATATTTTTTCTCATCAAATATTGGAAATTCATCATCCATTTGTTTGTCCATGAATCTCCTCCAAGATTGTTAAGGCTTATAGTGAAAGCTTTCTCTGATACCAATTGTTGAACACACCAAACACACTAAGAGGGGGGGTGAATTAGTGTGTGGTATTTTACAACTTTTTCTCACTTCAAGTTGGCAACCATTTTAAAACATAATATTACACATCATCATTGTAAGATTGCATGTAACCATTCACCAATAGAATCCATCAATAATAAAGATAAATCAATCCATATGCACAATGAACACAAGAGACAACATATGTAGGAGTATGATTTTTTATTATGTTTTACATGCAACTACAATCATGGGGGTTTTATCATCCCCAACTAAAGTAAGGAGCACCAAATCCAAGGAGAGAACCAACTCTCAAGCAAGACTTGGTTTGCCACAAGAATCAACTTGTTGATAGAATGAAATCTATCCAACTAGAATTGATCTAGTAGTACAACCAACATAAATAAAGTTCAACCAGTTATAGAATGTTCTCCATCTCATAATCAAATATCTACAACAAATTCTCATCACAAGAATCTGCCCATACAATCAACCAAACACTTCATCAACCTCCCTTCATTCACGATGCCATGCAATCAACAAGTTACCTCAACTTGTAAGATTCACCACAAGCTCAATTTTATGTTTCTAATTCTGAAATTTCTATTTGAGGTACTCCTACATGGACTATCATACCTATGTAAATTTCACATTTTGCAAAGCCACAGAAAAGAAGTTGTAGTAGAAATACCAAGTTGACTTGTTTGAAACATATTTTTCAGGATTATTCAGGAACCCTAGCTTCCACAGAGCATATCTCAGAACATATTGTGATTAAATGGCTGAAATTTTAACCATATATACTATGATATCTTTCTTCAATCTCCTCCAAATTTTAGGGTCTGAAACTTCCCAAAAAAGAAGTTATAGAAAATATGGAAGACCCCGTGAATTTTGTCCTATTCTAGAGAGATCACTTGTATGACATTCCCCGCATGGAATATTTGTTGTATGGATATGAACATGGTACAAAAAATACTACATATTGTACTATAACGAATAAATTTTGTCTGACTGAATTTGGATCTACTATGAAAAATCTATGATATTTTTACCCAAAACACATGTTTTTGACTAGTTTCAAGACTAGCCACAAACCCTATTTTCCATGGAGTGTAACTCCCAAAATACAATGACCCACAAGATGAAATGTTTACCACAATTACTTGGATATGTTTTCTCAACGACCTCAATATTTCACTTTCTGAATCATAGTAGAAAAAACGTTATTGTGAAAATGGTGAGAAGACCTGTAAATAACATACCTTAGAAAGAATCATCAAAAGACTTTATCCTCCCTTGAATTTCAGCCTTATTTACTTCACCCTCCCTCTGAAATTCTCCTTAGATATCCTTTGGTTACCTCATTCACTTATGTACATTCAATATTCTCAATGGATATTGATGGGAGACCCTTGCTCTCTTATTTATACTCTCCAAGTAGCTTCCTCTAGAAGTATCCACTTAACCACGTTTTCCACTTAGCCACTTTGTCCACTTAAACTACTTTGTCCACTTAGCCACTTTTTCCACTTAACCACTTTTTCCACTTATCCACTTTGTCCACTTAACCACTTTATCCACAAATAGTAAAATCTCCAATTCTAGTTGCAACTAATTAATTTTTAATTGTTTTCTTTTTGCAACCACTTAACCCATGACTAACCACTTTGACTATCAACTTATTATTGTATCTTGTAGAGTAATTTGAATTCTTTTACCTTCTAGAGGATTCTATATAACTCATGAGGGTTCTCCAACTTCACATGGCCACAACTCTCTAACCGTGAGGAGTTATGTGACGTTCCACATATCACCAGAAACGACATACCATGTACTATCCATATGGAATAGTTTCTCCTAATAATTCATTGATATTCATTACATTATTCCTTAATCAAACTTGGGTTCCCTAACCACACTGTTGGGCTACCTCACCATTTGGACTTCACAAATTGTCTTCCCATGAGGTCTTTCACTATAAGTGGATCACTTTGCAAAATTTATCTAAGAGCGTCTTCCCTTGAGGGATTTCACCATAAGAGGACCAATTTGGAGTTTATCCATTTGGTTATTCCTATTAACCATGCCAATAAAACAATGACCAACCTTTACATCATCCCTTCTATACATCAATCCATCACAATACATCACTATGACACCACTTGACATATTTGACATTAATGGCAGATATGAAAACATAGGCCATCATTAAATACATCAATGATAATATGACAAGACATCAACTCTTTGACATTAATGACAACATAATGCAACAAGGTTCAACTTTCTTCAACAAAACACTCAATTCCCAAATGCAATTTTCTAAGTGAAACCTACCACACTACCCAAAATAAATAATGCAACTATCTTCTTTGTTTGATTCTAATATATAAATAAAGAAAATGCAAATATTTGAACGCTCCATTACTTTCAATCAAAATGAAAGAGTTGAATGCAGATACAAAAGACATGAAGAAAAAAAAATTCAAAAAAAGAATGCACTCAAAGGATAATGAGAATTGAAAGAAACAATTATGATAACTCACTTAATGAAGGACTCAACAGTCGAAAAGTATTCAAGGAATAAAAGAAAGTTTAGAGAAGAATCCAAAAATTGATAAGAAGAAAGAGAAATCACTCAAATGTCTCGACAAAACAAGAAGCAAGAAAGAGAAATCCAAGCTAGGTTGTGATAACCATAAAGTCTCAAATAATTGAAAGAGAAAATACTTGAAAATTAGCTTAAGACCAATAAAACTTGAAGACCTTTTCAACCAACCAGATAACCAAAAACTTCGCAAGACTCAAACCATGCCAAGAAAAAACAAGGTGAATCAATCCCTCAATTTGGAAAAGGTTGCAAGATCAAATAAGTCAATGAAAAGAGTGATAAGGAACCATAGCATCAACCTAAAAAACATCACAAGAAAAAGTATAGCCTCTAGGAAAAATACCTCCAACAAAGAGTTGAGAAAAATAGGGAAGATTCTCTTGGATCTGCTCAAAACAAGAGAGCAACGCTCCCTAAATAAAGAGATAGAGTGCTATATTGCTCCCTAATAGAAAATTGAGGAACAATAATTAGATAATTAGCACCCTTGTAGCCAATTTGGGGGAGATATGGTATTGTATATGCTTGAAAATAAGCGTAAAAAGGAAAAAATTCAACAAACATTGGCTTGGTAACAATTACTACTGCTTGATGGAGTAGAGGGAAGAGGGAAGGCTAAAAAAAAATCAACCAAACAAGATCAAACAAGGAAAAGGTTCAGATGATCCAAGGAAATACAAGTCAATGTATCTCCCTAGTGGAGTCACAAATTTCTATTACAGAATAATTCCCCTCCAGACGGGTGAATCTTCCCTCGAAGTACATACCCCTCTACCAAGACAAAAAATACCTTTGGACACTACCATTCCTATAGATTAATTATGGCCATAGAAAAAGAGAGTAAGAGGGATATGTAAATGTGTTGAACCTGCATAGAATAGATCTAGCTAAACAATAATACACACATTTGCAGAGAGAATTGGAGAAAGAAGAAGAAGGAGATAAAGAATGAAAGAATTCTAATTAACTATTGTGAATAATGAATAATTTACACATGATATACTTTGTATAGATCAATGAGTGTGCACTAGAGGAGAACCAATGTGCCATATTGTTGTTCTAGAGTGATATGGACACATACCAATAGTTACGGGAGCGAATTTCCACCTAGTCTAGTCTCTCAAGCAGTTACATAAGTGAACTGCCACCTAGTCTAGTCTCTCAGGCAGTTACAGAAGTGAACTTCCACCTAGTTGAGTTAACTAGTCAACTAGTCTTCAGTTAACTGACTGAACATAGATTAGTGAGGAGTTAACTCAGGGAATCAAGGCTAATGCAGAATTCTGGTGATGATACCAAGTCAAGTTTGAATTAGCATGGTGATGATCCCAATTTTGCATGGTGAAAAAACAAATGCAACATCTAAACTCAACTCAACTAGTCAAACTGAAGTGTCAACTGAAAGAGAATATTCTCCAGGTGGAGTATTCTCCCCTATAATATAGGAGACTAGATAATGACTAATAAACAAGGAAAAACCTTAGGAAAAATAAATCTTAGGTGTGTGTGAAGAAAATACAACACCCCCCCTGAACATCACTATGGTGAAAATAAAGAATGGGTCTCGACAACGAGGCCATGTTATGTACCCAAAAACAAAAGATACACTGAAAATAAAGTGAGGAAAAAGGGAAAACCTCATGGGAAAAACCTCCCCTCAAGGTACAATGTATGTAAAAAGAAGAACTACATTTGTTAGGCAATTGTGTCCTTCACTCCAAGACGAATTCATAGAGAATGAAACTTCTTCTCAGTGAAGGTCTTGATGAATATGTCTTTCATCTGTTTTGTTGAAGGAAAAAACTGTAAGTTGATAATCCCCTCATGTCATAAGTCCTAGATGTAGTGCATGTGGATATCGATGTTCTTCGTCCATTTCCTATGAACTGGATCTCTGTAGAACTTCAGAGTGTTCTAGTTGTCACACCAAATGATGATCGACCGATGAAACTGAATGCCCAACTCAGTGAGAAAATGTTGTAGCCACATAGCTTGAATGGTTATGTTAACTACCCCTCTGTACTCTTCCTTGACTAAAGATAGAGAAATGACAACTTGCTTCTTGCTCGACCAGTAGATAAGCTCGATACCAAGACTAAGTGAGTAACCAGATGTGGACTTGTGATCAATGCTATCACCAGCCCAGTCAGAATCGGTAAAACCGATGAGATATAATGTAGAGTCTACTGCATAATGAATCCCAAAGGTGATGGTGCCCTGAACGTATCGAAGGATACTGTTATTGGATAAATCAGTGAATGGAGACATAAACTGATCTCCCTAGATCCACCTATATCTAGAAAAAAATGAGACATGACATGGTGCTTTCCCTAAGTTAAATCATTGAATTTACTATAAGATAAGTGATAAATGACATACCTTTAAGTATCACTTATGTATGTCTTTGTTGTCCCTGCTTCGCTCCGGTGCTCTTATGCTATTGATCCTGCAATGAAGCACAAACCAACCAAAGTGAAAGAAACAATAGTATGTTCAATGAAAACCCATACATGTGATCAAGGAGTCATGTAATAAAATGAGAATGATTTTATGCGAAAAAAACATGCCACTGTATTATATTAAGTAAAAGTGGAAGATACAACCAAACCGCCTTGATGTTGCAAGGTTCCCTTTTAGTGGCCCTTTTCTCCAACACACACACTTGCTTCAAAATTGCATGAAGGTGACCCACAATATCTTGATGAAACAATGGACATCTCAAGCAACAATTGAAATAGAGTTCTTCACACAATCTTCAACCTATTCCTTCATAAGTTCCTTACTTGATCTTGATTTCTTTTTGCTTAACCATTTCCATGAGAAATCCATCCTTATATAGGAGAAGGAGATATGGTTAAAAAGATTAGGATGATCCCACCAAATCAAAGAATCCAGTAGGATCCCAACCATACGAATCCCACCTCATATTCTAGAATATTCCCTTCTAGAACCTTTGTGAACATCATCCCTTTTCTTAGTCTTAAAATGTCACCGCACGCTGTCTATAGAGAATCCTACGGAAATTCTGCAAGCCAAGTTAAGGACAACCTACAAAAATCAAGCATTTATGCAATGTGTATTACTCTCAGCTTGCGGCATCCTTCTAAAAACAAGTTTTGTAGAGGGAGAAACCAACTACTTTTCTCATGCAAAAGATCCTTTTTAGATCATGAACACATGCTTGTAGAAACATCACCAGGGTGACTAAAATAATGTGTAATAGAATGCCAACTAAAGTATGAGGCTGGAACTCATGACAACTGAAATACTTTGTAAAATGTGTGTGTGTGTGTGTGTGTGTGTGTGTGTGTCAGGAACAAGGAGCACACTAATCAGGAACCTGCAAACAACCAAGCATCTGCGCAATATTATACCATTTCTAAGGTAGTCATTCCCATGCTTAGACTACAAGTGATTTAAATCATGAATGTTAGTTATGGCCACTAATCATACACTGTGGATCCATGTCATTAAGATTCTACATAACCACCAGGAATACACTATGGATCTATGTTTTAGAAAACTTAAAATTGGACATAGCCACGAGACATACAAAGTGGATCTATGTGTCGATACAAATCATAAATAATCCATTGCAACCTGGACAAAAATGGTGAGATCCAAGGTCTTCAATCCCGTTGTCCGTAAGTATGAATCTAGCCATGTGATTATAGGTGTTGAAGTCAAACATGGTAGAAACCACTTGATTATCATTCATTGATGAAAACTATTAAACAAGTGTGAGGGAAATCACCATTGATGTCAATGACTCCCAAAGTACCTCAATACAATCCATCGAATGTGAATAAACGAGTTGAAGTCAAACACTCGATGGAATCTCTTAATCAAATACCAATGTTGTGAATCCACTGTCGAAAGAAAAGAAACCTACCATTGAGGCATCCACGCTCTAAGGTACTAAATGATTTCTACGTATTTTTCCTGGATGATGAGTTGAAGTCGATAGGAAAAGACTCGTCACAAAAGGGCCTTGATGTATCCCCAATCAATGACATGAAATAAGTAAAAGATTTAGGGTGGATCAAAGTATGAAAATTATTTGAAATTGACACAGGGAAGGCCGACATGGTAGGAATTGATAATTGTAGATGGCCGACTCGATAGAGGGCTTGTTTGAACTTCCCTTGAACATATGAATGACACGACAATGGTCTTGGAAGCATTGACTCAAAGATAACCTAAGATACAAACTTCCAAAAGTTCAAATAAGAGACAAATGGATTTCCAAACCTAGATTCAATGACAAACGGGGTGTCATGTTAAAGAGAGACTATTACTACCACTAACACAAATACAGAGACACATTTCTTTCCCAAAAATTTCCCCACCATTTCTGGCGAGTACCTCTTTATTTTTACACAAGCTTGAGGAGGACAACATATGCTTGTTGTTGTAAGCTCATCCTTCGAATGAGTCCCTCGAATTTTGTTTAACGAACCCTAAGAAGGAGTCGTTTGGTTCCATATAGGTATTTGGATGTTTGTTTAACAAGTCCAAAGAGAGAAAACTCGGTGGTTTTTCATATTTAAAGAGTCTGAAAAACACTTAAAGAAAAACTCTCTTAGTTCCTTTTTCATAAATTAGTTCGATGAGATTGAAAAAGTGATAACCTACCACCCATCGAATGTTTTCTTCAAATACTTTTACGAGTGTGAAAATAACAAGGTCGCTCGACAATCTTTTCATTTTTACAAAGCGTGAAAAGAGCTTAAAGGATACTCCATGAGTTTTTCTTTTCATGTTACTATGACGAGTACAAAAATATGAAAAAAGTATACTCGGTTATGTTCTCACTGATTTACAAGTGTGAGAATGAACAAAAACTGTGCTCAAGGTTTTTCCTAAAAAACCTAAAAAAAAATTGTACATGTGACAAATGTAAAAACAAACTAAGAAAATTATTTGCATTCCATTATTCAAGCTCTTAGATCATTCATCTGTGAATAAATACAACACTCGCAATACCATCAGAACATTAGGTTTTAGGTAAAAATGAATAAAATAATATAAATATCAATATAAAAGTAAAAAGTGAATAAATATAGGTGAAAATCCTTTTTTTACCATTTCATTGTCATTTTACCCAAAACTCATCCAAAAACCCCCTTTTTCCTCAAACTTTATCTGTCAATTGCGGGAGATACAAGAAACTATTCGACAAACGACTTTTTTCCAAAGAGGTAATCTTCTCATTCTCTGTCTTTTCCATGGATTAATTTTCTTTTTCACTAGTTAAAAAATAGTTTTTGAGTTGGTTTTTAGACCGGTAGGTGCACAGAGGGGCTGCTGCAGGTGGCATATATCGAGCCCTGCAAAAACAAAAGGTTTTCATAGGTGGCCTTTGGTTCACCTGCGGAATTCCCACACTGTGCATAAATATTCACCCGCGGCATGCAAAAAACAAAATTTCTTTAGATGTGTTTAACCAATAAAAATTTCCAAGGAAGTGAAAAAATGGTGTTGACTTCTCCCTATGGCTCTTATGCAGGTTTTCGACTATCAAAATGTTGGAGTGGAGGAAAAGAGAACACGAAGGACGATGATATCATCACTGGGAATTACCAGAGAACATTTAATTCCCTCTAAGAATGCGAGCTCTTGAAGTTCTTCAAAATCAAGGGTATGAGGGTCCAACTTAGGTTGCTTGAGTACTTGGTCCACATGTGGTATGTGGATCAACATGTTTTTCATGTGAGATTCCACAGACTCACCCTATATATTGAAGATATCTATTTTTTGATGGGGTTATCATGTTGTGGATCCCATGTGACTTTGACAGGCGACAAAGGGGGTGGTTTACCAATGAGTGAGTATGTACGCAGGTATTGTGATCTCAATGTTGAAAGACGTAAGGGAAAGGTTGCCATTAGGGGTGTATGATATTTACCCTTATGGACTATCATGTTCACTATTACACGTATGGAGGGGAGTGCATCTCTGCACATGGCCCTCCAGAGCTACTTCCAGTATGCAGTGCAGTGCATGGATCCCCAAATATTCAACTAATATGACGAGGTTCTTCGTAGTATGAAGAAACAACTGACAAAGTGCAAGAGAGGCGACCTGAAGCAATTTGGGTACAGATCTATTTTAGTGTCCTTCTTCCTCGAGAGGGTTCCTCACTTGCGCTTACAAGTAGAGTGGGGTCTTCCATCCCCACAGGATGCAAGGATGAAAAGATGGTGCAACCTCATGGCTTGATATGTGGTGGGACCTATTCTCAAATACAACGATCTATTCTTTGATTGGTTGAGGCCTCAACTACTGATGGTAGATGATTATGCCTCTTCCAGTTTGGATTTAATAGGTGACCCAGACTTGGTTCTACCCGAGGATTCTCAATGGGGGAACTTAGGTAAGAAGCACATTTTTTTTTTTATGATGTTTTTGTAAATTTTGAAAATATGAATTTTTTTTTATGTCTTTATTCTAAGGACTAATAAAAATATCTTTTAACAATGCAGATGTAGGAATTCACCAGCCTCCAGGTACATCCCCCATCTAGAGATGAGGGGAAATAGCCAAGGCAGCAGGATGGGATGCTGGTGACTAGGAAGTGATCAAGCAGAACCTGGAGGGATTGACAACAGACGTCTTGGATATATTTGATGCTAAGTTTTTAGTACTACGACTAGCACCTTGCGTTGACATATGGAAACCAAGAACAATGCAAGGTAATTAGTTGGGGATTGAAACTAAATAATGAAAAAAAACACAAGAGTATGATACAGTAAAATACAAGCACTCATGAAAAGATAACCTAAGCATAGTACTTCTTCAAGTAAATCCCATTTCTAGGTTCACTCAAAGGAATTCTATCATAATCTACTAACTCATAAGCTACCTTCTCCAACACTCATTTGATGATATAAGGGCCTTGCCACATAGCCTTGAATTTTCCAGTCCTTAGTAAATTACGATCTTGTTCGTAGAGGAGAACTAGATCACCCTGAGAGAAAACACGTGGCTTGACATGCTTGTCGTATTGGGATTTGACATGATTTTTATGAGCTTCAATAACCAGGGTGGCATCATGATGGGTTTCATCTAATTTCATGAGTTACAATAGACGTTCCTCTTTGGAAAAATTGTTGGGAAGAAGTTCAATGGCTAGCTTCAAAGATGGTATCTCACATTCAATCGACAAGACAAATTTGATACCATACACTAATTGGAAAGGCGTAAATCCTTTGGCATACTTCAGTGGTGTCTGATAGGCCCATAATGTTGAAAAAAACATTATGTGCCAACTTTTCTTATGAATTCCTATTATCCATCGAAGCATAGTGATAAGAACTTCGTTTATCACTTCAACCTGGCCATTGGCCTATGGATAGTAGGGGGTTGAGTTTTCATGCCGAAGACCCAACTTTTTAGTAAGCTCAGACATCATGAAATTTAGAAAATGGCTACCATGATCAGTGACGATAGCTTGCAGGATTCCAAATCGAGTGATGATACGATTGAATATGAACAAGGCTGCAGTTTTTCCAATATTATCGAATGTAGGAATTGCCTCGGCCCATTTAATGAAATAATACATGGCTATGATGATGTATCCATTCCCCTGAGCGAGTGAGGGTTACATGTCATGAAGTCAATGCCCCATTTTGTGAAAGGACCAATGGAAACTATAGGCTGTAACGGAGTGGGATGAGATCTTATCTTGTTATTCTATGTTTGACAAGCATGACACTTATGGATGGTGGTAATACAATCTTTAAACAAAGAAGGCTAGAAGTATCGTACTCGTAGGATATTTTTGGCAGTGGCATACCTAGACATATGACCACCACATTCTCCAAAGTGGAAGTCACTCAAATCTTTCTCAGCCTCATCATAGGTGAGACAAATTCGAAAAATAGATTCAACACCAAGATGATAAAGAGTGTCACTGAGATGATGTATTGATGAGATTGATACTGTATACGATGACAGTCTATGCTGGAAAGGTCAGGTTGGAAAGTTTGAGTCTAGAGATAGATGATAATATCTCTGTACCAAATTTCATCAGAACTGATCAGAAAAAGGGATTCATTAGCCAAGGAATCCTCTGCCATGTTTTCTGTCTCAGTGGAGGGAAGGTCACATATCAATTTGGTGAAAACTAATGATTTATTAGACTTAGCACATTCAAACTCTAAGTCGAACTCCTGGAGAATCACTATCCATTTGGAGTACTTTCCCTCTATAAATTAGCATGTAAGGATATGCTTCATAGGGTTGCAATCATAAATAAAAGTGGTCCTATGTAATAGGATATAGTGACGGAAATGTTGGACAAATTGAACACATACATGGATCATGCCTTGTTTTTTATTGACCAGAACTAGATTGGATACCCAATCGGTTAAAGCCACAGGATAGATAAAGCTGGCCTTAAGAACTTTTCAACTTCGAGCTTGATAGCGGTGATTTTACAAGAGTGGACTGGGCGAAGTCTCTACAGAATAGGTTTAGCGTCTGGGTAGGTCTTAATTTCATGCACAATGATATTGGGATCAATACCCAAAATCTCTTCGTAGCTCCAAGCTAAAACGTCATGGAATTCTTGAAAAATATATTTATAAGTGAAAACTTCATCATCCAAACATGTGGCTCCGATGTGAACATTTTTGACAAATCCAAGTTTAATTGATATGTCAAGAGGAATGATGGGTGGAATATTACTCATGTTCCCTTCATAAAGAACATCGCATGTTGACTCGAGAACATAGGAAATGACAACAATGGTCGACAGAATCGAAATCCATTGGTAACTCTTGATGGTGTGTTTCTCTAGGAAGAGAATGGAATGATGATGTTCATCGTCCCATGGGGTGTCTTCCATGGACATAACTAACATGATCATCTCATCCATAGGAAATATTACATGAAACCGATTAGGAGATGAATCACCAAGAGAGTGAGTAGAAGGGGTTTTTGATTGAATGTCTTGATAAGAGGATTCAACCGGACTCAAAGGCATTTGTTCACCATAGTGAATATAGTCACCTGGGTCAAGTACTATCCATGGGTCATGAGACGTGGGGGTTTCATGGATGGTGGTGGAAATCATGTTGATTGAGGCAACAAAAGGAAGTGGAATATCGAGTGGTGGTATTGGGAAGGTACCCATTAAAGTGGAATCTGTCAGGAGACCCACACCGACATTCTCATACCTAGAAGGTGTCTTTGAGATAAATGGCACATTTCTAGTATGGGAATTGGAGTTAAAAAAGGCCAGTTGGTCAACAATCATGACCTTTCCTTGGTGTGGGAAATGTAACACATGGAAAAGCGTAGACACAACTGCACGGATGGAATCAATCTAGCTACATCCAAGTAAGAAGTTATAGTCAAGTGGCACATCAAGGAACTCAACCTCGACGTTGACCGATTTGCCTTCCAATGTAATAGAAAACGAGGGAAGAACATCGTAGGGTTTAAAACCAGAACCATTGAAAGCCTTAAGTGTATTGTGTGATTCAGTGAGGGGGAGAGAGCCAATGGATTTCCAACAAGAAAAATACATAACGCACGTAGAGGCACCCTTGTCAATAACAGTTCTACAGATATTCTTGTTCTCGACAACAACTTGTATCTGAAATGATAATTGAGGAGGTAGCCTTGGAATGTGATCTTCCAGGTCAAATATTATCAATTTCGTATCCATGGGATCAATTCCACCAATGGCCTTTAACAGTTCCTTCCGTTGAGCGGGATAAATTTGAAGTACTTCAAGAGTTGACATCACACAAGGTTCTTGTGCAAGATATTCTACAATACTGTAGTTTTGAGCAGCATGTGCATGAGGATCGAAGGCATAATTCCAAACAACTCCCTTTAGAGGAGGGTGGAGAACTATATCGAGACTCGGTTGTTCAAGATGAAGAGAACCATTGGGAAGTGAAGTTGAAGGAGGTGGTTGAACCAACAAAGGTGGTAAATCATCAACTTTCTCCTTTGAAGGAGAATAATCTTTGCCCCGAGTGGTGATTGCAATGTCATTCTTGGTATAATTACCAGTACACATAAGGACATACGAAGTGGTGGAAGGAGAGGGTTTGTCATGAATGACCAATTGGGCCTATTTTTGGGAAGGGAAAGGTTGTGACAAAATGATAGGTGTGGGAGGTTTTTCGGTCCTTTGAAGGAACTTAGTGGCCTCCACACATCTTGGACAATATTTCATATAGTGATCATCACCACAGATAAGGAAAGGATATCGGGGTTTATGATTATCCTTATCATCAACAGACTGTGTCTTTGGTTTATCAGATTGCAGATTATTATTTCTATCCTCCTTATTCTTACCCTTTCCTTTTTTAGATTTTTTTTTCAGGTAGGGGTAGATTGAACTGAATTAACCTTCGAAGTTTTTTCAGTGGAAGGAGTAGGAGTTGGAGCACTTTGAACATTAGAAGAAGTAGATTTGGAATTGGTGTGAGTGGCCTATGAGGATTTAGAGTCAGCATGGAAGGTGCCAATCACACCATCAACAACATGAGAATATGGTGGGGTTGTTGAGGTAGTGATGGTAGAAGGGAGAGGAGCATCAAGGAGAAAGTTGTAAAGAGTGCCCATTTGTGAATAAATGAGATCTAGGTACTAAGTGTGATTGATCTCCTGTTCTTTAGTGACAACTCCACCCATGGAAATATCATTAGAGATTTTATTCACGAATGATATGGTGAACCATTCAGCCAATAAATGATCAGGAAGGTCAACTTTGATCAAACTTCATCGTTGTCTCCACTCATGGATGTGATTGGAAATATGAGTGGCCAAATATTTCTTAAAGGAGCTCAAAATATCAGTTTCTGTCTCATAGCGGATTGGAAATTGGTAATGTGTGAGAAAATCCATGGTGGGGGTGTTCAAGTGATTAAAGAAACCTCGCGGTAATTTTATGTACCACTTGTAGCCGAACCCGTGAGAGTTTGTTGAAAGAGTCGTAAGCGAATGGAGTCATCCATCAAAGAGTTGGATGAGCACCAAAGGTGAAAAGTCATGACATGGTTGTTTGGGTATTCTCCCAGTTTACCGTCGAATTTGGGAATGTTAGATGGCAACTTTGCTGGAATAACGGGCCAATGGGGAGAATGTAAGATAGTATCATTCAATATTCTAGACAAATCGGGTAAATCCAAAGTGGCTAAAAAGGGAAACTATCGATTCACTTGAGGGTAATAGTGACTTTGGAGAGGAATTCTCGCCGGTATACCAGTAGGACCGTAAGCAGTCTACATGTAAGTCGAAGTTCTTGACAGATTCAGACGTGGGTGTGGAGGCATGTAGCCCATGGGGTTGGTTTGGTTGGAAATGTTCCCTTGAAAAGGGACACTATAGTGGATGTGTGGACCCGAAGTGGGATTCAAAGAACCCGGATACGGTTGGCCCAGTGAGGGGGGACAAAAGAGTTGACTTGAGGCTATTTCCCTCTAGATGATTGTGAATTTCCTCAGGCAATGAGGTTCCAAACATGGACTAGTGATTCAGATGTGTTCTATCCATATAATGGGTTATAGAGTCCAACCTGAGGTTTTCCTCCAAGTGGAGGATATCCCCCAACATGAGATTTCCCTCCAACGAGAATATGGTAACCAGAAGTGAACGAGTGATGAGTTATCCCAATTGTATTGGAGCCACTAGGGTCAGATCCCCCAGGAAAAGGTGGATAAGACCCTCTAGAGAGGACTTGGGAAGGTGTAGGAATGAAACTGGTAGCAACATTGTACCCAGGTGGAACAAAAATTATAGAAACTCTGGATGGAACCTGGGTAGGGATGGTAGTGGAAGGATTCAAATCTTGGTACCTAGGAGGAAGTGACGAGATAGTTCTAGACGAAAGTGGTGTACAAATGGGATCTTGGTTAACCACCACATTTCCAATGGGAATGTTCGTAGCATACGAGACCATAGTAGCATGGGCCATCTGGAGAGAAAAATTCGAGCTAGGACCAACTGACTATGTTTCTAGAGAAACGGTGATGTTACTAGTTGTACCAGTAAAATAGTCTAAAGGTATTGTGTAGGTAACAAACATTCTGGGCAGTGGGGAGATGATAGGTATATCAACACCTGCCCATGAGTTGTAAAGATCTCGCACCGTGCGAGGTGAGTTTCTAAATATGTCGGTAGTCCAGAGGGGATTTTCGGCTCCAAGGCCTGTATGGGGTCTGGTCGATATTCCAAAAGTGTTGCAAACAAGTTCTCTTGATGAATTAAGTTGGAGAATACGTCTCTCATATCCAGGAGGTATACAGAAAGCCTCTAGAGAATCAGAAATAATGCAAAAACATTCTAAAGAGGCAGAACCTTCCTATTGTGATGTTACGGTGTTCTGGACTTCTCTCTATTGAGGAGAGCCCTACGATGGATTATTGGGAAAGGGTTGATAACCCTATGGATCTTCCAGGGATATCCCTTGCATCATGCGTGAATGGTGTGGAGGGTCCATGTTGGCGGAACCAAATATTTTACGGAAAAAAACTATGGCCAAATACGTAAACAAACAACAATTGCTAATGAAATCTAGAAATGAAACCAGGACAACAAACCTTCTTGTTTCAAAGTCACTAGTTGGTGATGAAATCCAATGTCACAGAGTCAAGACAAGATGGGTCTAGGATAGCGCTGGTGGAAACATTATGTTGATGACCTGCTTAATGGACTTACACCCTGGTGCAAGCTCCCACATATAATCATGGGTATACCCTCCAAGGAGCTCGACTAAGTCTGGCCAACGTCGATTCAAGGTGCCATGAAGACTTGCCCCTCCATATTCACCTCATGTAATAACCTAAAGAGATAGAATACTAAGGTTACCAAGAACAACAATGATGCCTGGGGAAACAATCGAGAGTTCGATCCATGCACAATGGCAAGGTATCTATCCCGATATAAACTCAAAAGTCTTCCACTCATAATTGTGGGTATACCTTCAAGTAACCCCTGTAATACGCGTAATCTCTACACTAATACCAGCAAAGAAGGGTGAGTAACTATGTGAGCCTTAATGCGACCTCAGGTTTGACCCTTGTGTGAGAAGGGCTTCCCAGGACAAAATGTTTCCAATGGATTTGAAAACTCCCTATTGCAAGATGCTACAGTGTGTTATATTCTTTGGAGAGTGTGCCTCACAACCTATTCCAAAGCGCTAGCCTAGCTAATGTTGGTGGAAAAGATCCCTAGAAGATAAAAGTTATTGATTAAATTTTATACTTACGTAGTGTTTTAGAGGTTGTTGTTTACTCAAGAGGAAGAATGGAGATGAAACTGATGTTGTATGAGAACTTGACCCAAGAATATGCAAATAGAGATGAATGGTGCAATATTTCATTCAATGAAATCTATCCACAATAGGGAGAAGGTATTTTTCCAGAAATACGAAAGCTACGAAATGCAAATTCTTTTTTTCTTGAATGAGCACGATTTCAAACAATCATAAGCAATGAAATTTCGCAATTTTTTCTCTTTAAAAAAAAAAAAAATTGAATGAATTTTTTTTCTTATGGATGATTACTTAAAAATAATAAATAACTTTAAATTGTTCCTTTCCAAAAACAAAATAGGGGTATAATGAAGAAAGGACAAGTAATCAAAGAAAATATATATACTCAGCAAGTACCCAAATCAAACTTTCAATGGAGATAAAAATAAAGATGATAAGAAAATGTTTCACTAAATGAAAATGAAAATGACTTTCCAATCAATAAGCAATCCATAAAATGTAAACAATCCAAAACTTTAAAGCAAATCAATGACTTTCATCAATCACACAATCGGATCTCAAAAACAGAGATTATATCCTTGTTGATAAAAATCAAGAAGAAAAAACTTGTAAAATGACAAACAACAACTTTCAATCCCTGAAAACCAATCAAAAATAAGTATTTAACTCAGAAAATAGTCCAATACAGGCTCCAAACGTTCCTCCCAGATGATCAAAGAAAAACTAGGTAGTGAAAGACAAAAAGGCTCAATCCAAAAATTTACAGTGTGGGAATTAAAGGTTTCTGTAGTCTAAATATGGGGTAGGGTGTGGAAAGTCAACACTAGGATAAATAGTCAGGATGCGGTGATCATAGGTTTCTGCAAGCTATATATAAAATATAGTCCATAAATGCATGTAAACCAAATAAATTTGGAAAGAAGGCAAATAGTCTAAATGAACTTTCAGATCCAGAGAGTCTGGATAGATCCCTTATAGACTCAAAGACTGAAATACAATGAAAAGAGGTAGGCTAAGGGAAAATGGACAACAAAAAACCACAAACAGATCGTATCCCCAGTGGAGTCGCCAATTTTTTTATTGGATAAATCGATGGATGGGGACATAAATTGATCTCCCTAGATCCACCTAGATCTAGAACAAAACAAGACAGGACATGGCGCTTTCCCTAAGTTTAGTCATTGAATTTACTATAAGATAAGAGATAAATGACATACGTTTAAGTATCGCTTCCTTATGTCTTTGTTGTCCCTGCTTTGATCTGGTGCTCTTGTGCTATTGATCCTGCAATGAAACACAAACCAACCAAAGTGAAAGCACAATAGTATGTTCAATGAAAACCCATACATGTGATCAAGGAGTCATGTAATAAAATGAGAATGATTTTATGGGAAAAAAACATGCCACCATATTATATTAAGTAAAAGTGGAAGACATAACCAAACCATCTTGATGTTGCAAGGCTCCCTTTTAGTGTCCCTTTTCTCCAACACACACTTTCTTCAAACTTGCATGAAGGTGACCCACAATATATTGATGAAACAATGGATATCTCAAGCATGAATTGAAATAGAGTTCTTCACACAATCTTCAGCCTATTCCTTCATAAGTTCCTTATTTGATCTTGATTTCTTTTTTCTTCACCTTTTCCATGAGAAATCCATCATTATATAAGAGAAGGAGAGATGGTTAACGAGATTAGGATGATCCCACCAAATCAGAGAAGCCAGTAGGATCCCAACCATATGAATTCCACCTCATATTCTAGAATATTCCCTTCTAGAACCTTTGTGAACTTTGTCCCTTTTCTTAGTCTTAAAAAACTGTCGCACCCTGTCTATAGAGCAACCTGTGGAAATTATGCAAGCCAGGTTAAGGACAGCCTGCGAAAATTAGGCATTTCTGCATTGCGTATTACTCTTAGCCTGCGACATCGTTCTAAAAAAATGTTTTGTAGAGGGAGAAACCAATTAATTTTCTCATGCAAAAGATGGTTTTTAGAGCCTGAACAGATTCTTGTAGAAACATCACTAGGGTGACCAAAATAATGTGTAACAAATACGCTTTGCAACTTTCCAATGTAGCTCATGTGGCTCCTGCATGAACCTGGAAACTGTGCCAATTGCATATGAGAGGTCTGGTATGGAGTGTATGAGATATAACATGCTCCCCACTAGTTGTCTATATAGTGTGTTGTCAACCAGTGTATTCTCCCCACCATCCTCAAGTTTGGTTCCTGATAGGAAAGGAGTCAGATCAGACTTGCAGTCTGTCATGTGAAATCTCTCAAGGCAATCTTGTGCATACTTGACCTGAGATAGTTTGATGCCTGATGCATCCTGACTAATATTGAGTGCAAGGAAGAAGTGTAGTGGACCCATTTCCATCATCAAAAACCTGTCATGTAGAATCCTCTTGACAACAACAATCGTTGAAGTCGAGTACTCGGTGATCAAGAAATCATCAACATACAAAACTAAAAGTAGAAGTGAATCAGTTGTCCCGAGCATGTCGACATTTAGGTCTGATTTACAATGTACAAATTTCTGTGAAAACAGGTAGGAGTCCATCTTGGCATACCATGCCCTCGGAGCCTGCTTGAGGCCATAAAGTGACTTCTTCAGTCGACAGACCAAACATGATTCCTACATAAATGTTTGGGGCTGCTCCATGTAGATCTCCTCAAAGATATCACCATGAAGAAATGCATTCTTCACGTCCATCTGATGGAATTCCCATCCCTTGGATTCCACAATGGAAATTTCCAAATGTATGGAATCCATCTTCTCTACTGGAGCGAAGGTCTCATCATAGTCAATGCCATGAACCTACTGAAAGCCTTTGGTGACAAGCATATCTTTGTATCTACTGATCTATCCATCTATTGCAGTCTTAGTCCTATAGACCCATTTGTGTCTAACAATTTTCCTCCTAGAAGGAATGGGAAATAGATCCCAAGTCTGGTTCTCAAAGAGGGAGTTTTACTCCTCCTGCATGGCATATTCCCAAAAGGGATTTCCAGCTGTCTTGCCATAAGACTATGGATCTGAATACTGAACCAAGAAAAGATGTCTGGAAGGCAATGGTTCAATTAAAGTGAGTGCAACAGGAGGCTCCTCAAAATCAGATCTATTCCTCCTAGTATTGGTGTTGGCCCTTGGTTATGGAAGGAAGCGGAGATCAAGGAAGAAAAGGTGGAATGCGCACTTCGTAGAAGACACAGTAATTGTTACTAGGGTGAAGTGAGAAAAAGAGAAGAAAAGATGGATCAAAGTATGAAAAAGAAATCCATTGGATTAGAGGATCAAAGATGACAGATAAGCAATGAATATGGATCGAGGACATCTCAACGAGCGGGAAAATCCACCGTTAGCACCACACAGGAAGAAAGGAAAGACAGGTTGGCGAAGCCTGGGGAAAGCGGGTCAAGTTGACCTAGGGTTTTAGTCACCTAGGGTTTTGGTATCTAGGGTTTTGGACACTTAGGTTCCAACCTAAGAGTGTTGGTGAACTATTATAATGTATAAATAAAGGTCTAAATGACCTAGGTTGGTTTGGTATGATATTGTTGTTGAGCTAGTTCTATTGTTGTTGTGAGATAACATTATATTGTAAGAGAGAGTGCAGAGAGAGAGAGTTTTTTTTGGCAATGTAAGATATCCATCTGTGTGTGAAGGTCAATTCCTGCAGTTGGGTGTGCAGGAAGGGGAGAGAAAGAGAGGAAGAAGACAAAAGATCTACTAGTTGAGAGTGTAGATCAGAACTGTATGCTTTATCTTAATATATCTCAAGCAACGTTTTGTGGATGTAGCCCTAGAGAGAGAGTGAACCACGTATGTCTAGTGTTATGCATATATGATTGATGTCTTGGTATCTGTCATTGTTATTCTGCTATTGCATAGCCGTGTTAGAGTAAATCTAAGAGGGAAGCTATTATATGATGATTATGATGTTGTTGTCAGAACCTCTTGATATTCCCTTGGTTGTAGAAATCTCTTTCCCACAACCCCCGCATAGTTTCTTCAGGTGAGACTGCATCTTCTTCTCAGGTGTTGTCGAAAGGGCCAATAGCTAGGGATATTTGGTTCACTCTTGGAGTTGAACCCTGGGTCTACCCCTGTGCCAACAAATGGTTTTGTTTCCAAGACCAAAATATTTTTGAGGGAATGTCAAGGTGATTTCCATCGAAGACAGAGACTCAAAAGTGGATATAGGATCAAGAGAAGGACTTCGTTGAAGCCGAGAACAAAAACCCTAATTTTAGTATAGAGGATTGCTTGGAGAAATATATCTTTACCGATATACATGAGATCTTCTTTGGAGGAATCCACCAGGAGCTGTATGAGTGGCTAGCTAGACTAGCAGATACCCAATTCAAGATCTGATCTAGACCTCCTGTGGTTTGGATGTCAGAGTTGATCAAGAAGGTAAAAAGAGTTGATAACACCGTGTCACGAGCAGTAGATCACTGGTTGGATAGTACCATTGGAGGGTACATCACAGAGTTTGTTATTGATAGAGTATAGTCATACAACCAAGCTAAAATATATTTATTTAAGGGACATAGAGGAATTTTTTTACAATTCCTAAAGTTGAGACTCAAGATGTTGTTGCATGAGAAGAACATCTTGAAGATACAATAAATTGGCTGGATCTGAAAAGGAAAATGTTCAATAATTCAGACAATGACAATGACACAGAAGCTATACATACACACAATGACAAAGTATTCAGAGGGGTTCACCTTGAGAACCTGTTCAAGAAAAACTATGGAGAAGAGGGTTTATACAGTGGAGAATAAGAATATATTACGGACGAAGAACACTCAAAACCCACCAAAACAGAGGAAGGACAAGCTAAAGAGCTTCGACAAGGAGAACCTGAAACCTCAGAAACCACATAGACCATCGAAGTAAGTATTGTTATCCTTCCTATTGATTCAATAGTAAGAAGCCAGAGTAATCCTAGTCACCAGAGCATCCAGAGCACTATCAATACTAACCTACCACATATTCAGTTAGGAACCCTAGGAAGATCTATGGGAGATGAGATAAGGCTTCCTATCTTTAGGGGAGATGGATATGAAGATCTTGATCAACACTAGTTTCTGTGTGAAGCCATATGGAACATTAAGAATTCCATAGATAAAGCTGTAAAAATAACCCAGTTTAGTACCACTCTAAGGGATCACACACTAAGATGGTACATGAAGCTTGTCCAAGTAATTGCACAACCTAGGCCACTGAATCAAATCAAGAATGCGTTGATCGTAGATTTCAAGAAACCTAAGTCAGATTCACAATGTATTACAGAGCTGAAAGAGATCAAATAGAAGGTGGTCGAATCGGTATGGGAGTTCGATCAGATATTCAAAACCTTAACAGGCTGATTGAATTTCTAGATCCCAGACGAACATAACAAAGAATGGTTTGGTTTTTCACTCTTACCCCAGATCAAAGTTCCTCTGATGCAACAAAAGATCACTTCATAGGTTGATGCATTGGAGATCGCCATGAAGCTAGAATCAACCCCTATGGGAGAATGTGGCTCAGGTATGAGTCAAATATTGATTCAACTAACTATTTTTTGATGATATACTAATCTATAGCAAGTCTTGGGAGGATCATCTGCGACATGTTGACAAGGTGCTACAACTAGTAAAGGAGCAACAACTATATGCCAAACCATCCAAATGTTTCTTTGGAGTAAAGGAGGTAGATTATTTGGGTCATATTGTATCTCATGAAGGTGTCAATGTAGACCCTAACAATATTAAGGCCATGATGGACTGGCTGATTCCCAAAACATTAAAGAATCTTAGAGGATTTTTGGGTTTGACAGGTTACTACCGCAAGTTTGTTCAGAACTATGGAAGAATAACAGCACCTTTAACAATGCTAACTAAGAAGGATGCATTTTCATGGACTCCAGAGGCAACTAAAGCTTTTGAACAACTTAAAGAGGTGATGTGTAAAGTTCCTATCTTGACCACTCCAGACTTCACAAAAACATTTATTGTTGAATGTGATGCCTCGGGAAATGGAATTGGTGCTGTCCTAATGCAAGAAGGAAGGCCCCTGGCTTTTGAAAGTCAATCACTCAAGGGAAAGGACTTATACAAACTTATTTATGAGAAAGAAATGGTGGAAATACTACATGCATTGAAGAAATGGCGTCCTTACCTAATAGGTAGGCACTTCAAGGTCAAAACAGATCATGATAGTCTTAAATAGTTCTTGGAACAAAGACTATCTTCAGAACAACAACAAAAATGGGTAACCAAGATATTGGGTTATGATTTTGAAATCGTCTATAAAAAGGGGAAGCAAAATGTTGTGGCAGATGCACTCTCAAGAAAGGATGAAGATGTTGTGGCCTTTCTATGTGCTATCTCGATCATCCAACCCGATTGGATAATAGAAGCAAGGAATGAATGGAAGAATGATGGAAATGTGTGGACTCTCATTAAAAGGTTGCAACAGGATTCCGGTGCATCAGATACATTTACATGGAAAAATGATTCACTATGGTACAAAGATCGCTTATATTTATGTAAGAACTCGCAACTCAAACAAAAGGTACTATTGGAATTGCACACCTCTCCAGTAGGAGGGCACTCAGGATTTTTGAAAACCTACCATAGAGTCAAGAAGGATTTTTTTTGGGATGGCCTTAAAACTGATGTTCAAAGGTTTGTGGCAGAATGTTTGGTTTGCCAAAAAAATAAGGTGGAAATAATTAAGACATCAGGTCCTTTACAACCATTATCCATCCCAAGTGAGCGTTGGGAGGAGGTTTCCATGGATTTCATGACAGGGTTACCAAAGTCTGAAGGAAAGAGTGTCATCATGGTGATTGTTGATAGACTAACCAAGTACGCACACTTTTGTGCACTCTCTCATCCCTTCAAAGCTAGTACAGTTGCCACCGCATTCATGGAGACAGTTCAAAAGCT
>ML782565.1:946341-1005397 GCA_009831015.1 Picea engelmannii | reverse complement strand
TCTGTTGTTTCAAGAATATGATGTTGAGATCATATTTAAGCTAGCAAGGATGAATAAAGGCCATGAACTCTTGTCAAGGTTGGAACAAGGTAAAGAACCCACCATTTTGGAGGACACACTACCAAATGCACAACTACTCGCCATTACCCATATTGATAATCACTTCACAGACATAGTCCAGTTCCTGTCAACAGGAATGGCATCGAGTGGGTATACCATCCCTCAAAAGAAACAACTAATCGTGTGAGTTGTAGACTTTTCACTTATAGTGGGACAACTATATAAGATGGGACCTGATGAGGTACTAAAGAGATGCATTATAAAGGCAGAGTGACCACTGATCCTCATAGAAGCTCACAAAGGCATCGCAGGAGGACATTACACAGGGAGATCAACTACGCAAAAGGTTCTGAGAGCTGGCCTTTGGTGGCCTACCTTACACAGAGATGATAAATATTATGCCTGTTGGCCATGAATTTGGTCAAAATAGGGTTCTTCTTAGGTTACCAACAAAAGGCATCATGAAGTCTAGAGCGCTAGCATTTTCATCCCCTCCAAAGAGAAGAAGTCTCACCCAAAGTGTTGCTGAGACAGATGGATAGGGAAAGGTAGGGAGAAGACTAAGGAATATCCATAGAGCGTTTGGAACTCACTCATGTTCTTTCGCAATCAACATTATCAGATCAGAAACATATAAATGAAAGAACCTCACCTACTTACATTATGAATATAAATTAACCATAGAACCATTAGACATAACTCATAAACCATAAAGGAACAATGTAATGCATAAGTAACATACAAAAACAAATCATATTTGAAATTTAGGATACTCATATTAGCTTCTGGATCGTTCCTTTATTACATATTCAAAGCTACATAGAGATGTTTAGCATAGACTCTGGGTTGTCTCTTACATCGAGTTTCACTAGATAATCCCCAAAAACCTTGGATGACTCTGATAAACATGATACCAACCCAATACACCAACTCGACTCCAACCAACCAACCTATTGGTTGGAAAATAACAATAGCCTGATATACTGACTCGACTCCAACCCTCTTACATCTATATTTTGTCCTATCTATAGCTGGGTTATGTCTTTCTGTTCATCTTGCTCACTTTCTTGTTCTATTGTAACTCTTTGTTGCTTAGCTAGTGTTGTGCTAGCTGGGTTATTCTTTTCTTTCAACTTCTGATGAAGTTTGCGCAACTCATGCTTAATCAAAACTTGCACAATTATTTCCCAAAAATGAAGGGCCCAATAGGCTTTGACCACAATCCTTGACTTGAACTCAAGTCAAGCACATGGTTCTTTCACATTCTCTAGGAGAAACTGTTGTTTTCCCTTGTTTGGATTTTCTTCTTCTTTGAGCTCTTCTGTTTGTGCCTTTTCTTCCTTCACCTCTTCAAATGAATGTCCCAATTATGGATCTAGCTCTAATGCTTTGTGATTTACTCCATGAAAGCTTTCAAATTTGTCCTACCATTTCTGGGTGAGGAGTGATGCTTCTACCAAAAACTATTGGGTCGTTTCTTTGCTATACTGTTTTGGCTTGGCTACAGCCAATGAGTTCCATTCGGAGTCGGTAGTTGTGTCGACTTGGTGCATTTTCATATAGGTGGTTTGAATTACCAGTCGAAAATTGTGCAACTCTTTCTTGGCTAAGAAATGTGCTTTTTAGAGTGAATTGAGTTCGTTATCGGCCTACTATATCTGATCAAACTTTTGTTGCTGCTCTATAGGGTCCATTGTGATCGCAACTTCCTTGTTGAACACCTGAATCTGGGTGTGCACTTCCTCCATGACTTGATTCCATCGAGCGATTATGCCCATCCAATCATTGAATTCCTTTAAGATTCTAGTGCAGTCTATTGTCTTCTTATGTAGTGTCGCTCGGGCATTGTTTCCTTGCAGTATGATCTTATGCATTTGTTCCTATAGATGTCGAGGCTGTTGTTTTTCTTCTTGTTGGACTTGTTGTAACTTTGATTGTATTTTCTATGTGCGTGTGGTGATTTGCATCCATGTTTCGTGTAACAGCTCGATCTGTTGCTCTGGTTCTCTTATCTCACTGGCTTCGAGTAGGTCGGGAGAAACTCTTTGAATCTCCGACCTGGCTTCTGCAAGTTTTTCCTGCACTTTTTTTAGTTTTCATTGGGCTAGGATTTGATCATGTTTTTCTTCTGTTTTACATTTTTGTGCATATAACTGTTCTTTTCTGGCAAGCTCGACTGAGATATCGGCATCCTGGAGCCTTTTCTCTAGTTGTTCTATGGAGGCTCTGATTAGTCCAAACAACTATGATGCTGGCCACTGTACTAGGTTGGTGGCTAACAGAGCTACATCAGTTGGTGCTCTTGTCTGTAAAGGGAGTCCACTAGCCGTTGAGTGGTCCGAATGGGTTTCTACTTCCTCTTCTGTTGGTGACAGTGGTAGAATCCTCAATATTAGATCTTTATGCAGAAGTGTCAAAACCTATGTTATGGTTCCATAGAGCCGCATCAAGTTTGCACATTGTTGGGGGTTCTGGAGGACTTTCTCCATTTGCGCTCGCCTAGTTGTCGTATTTTGATCCATTTTTGAGTCTGGATCATTGAGTGCATTTGGTATCTCTGTGTGCTCCAGTACTTCTGCATCATGCATTATGATTTCTTGGGAATCCTCACCCTTGGGTGGTGAGGTGATTTGTTGGTTATGGTCAGCTTCTAGTTCTTCTCTGCTTTTGGTGGCTTCTTCCTATGCGGAAGACTCAGGTTGTTGTTCCTGCATGCTCGGATTCAGAACATCTAGTATCATACTTTGCTCCGAGAATTTGGGGTCAGGGTTGGGGATTTCTAAGATGGTCTTGGGGGATTCTTTGGTTGTATGGTTGAGTTGCATCTACTCTAAGGTTTTGGTCTTATGTGGAGCAGTGGTGAGGAGATTTGGTCGCTGGAGTGGTGGTGGAGGCTACTCAACGACGATTGTTGACGATATTGTTTCATGGTATGGGTCATCTTGGATTTCAATGATGGTGGTGGATTTTTTCATGGCATGAGTCCGGGGAGCGACAAATGCGAGGGGTTGTGGATTCATGGGTTTGTTTGGCGAGGCCCATGTTTTGGGATTTTTCCCTGTTGTTTCAGTGGTAAGCATAGCACCCAGGATCTAGTTGACCTGCGCACCTGATAGCACGACATTGGCTGGAAGCTGTGGGGGGGAATCTTTTCCTTCGTTTTAGCTGTAGTGTTTCTTCTTCTTCCTTGGAATTGGTCTTTGTCGGAGCATCTAGATTTTTCTTCTCGGGGCCTAAGCTGGGTCCCTCTCCTGCTTCCTTGTCTTTTTTCTTACTTAGCTCGACCGACAAAATGTAATGCATTCTTGATTTGCATGGACCACGTTTAACTCCAGGCCATGACATGACCTCCTTGTCCAATGCTTCCTTGTCTATATATAATTGTAGCAGTCCTGTATGGAAATGTTCGCGGCTGGCATGTCTCGGCCAGATGCATGTGTTGTGTTGGTTCATGCTAAAGGCAATATTCCTCGTGTTGTTATGGAGGATCTCCTGTGGGATTAGCATCCTTTGTGTTGCATCTATCATAGCATTATACCATTTTGTGAATGTTGCATTGTTGAGTGCGATGTTCTCTGAGTCTAGTCTAGCCTGCCATGGCTCGAACATCTTCGCTAGGCACCCTTTATCCGGTATTGCCAGTTGTCTGCCCACCGACAACTTCCATTTAAGCATCGTGAATTCCATAAGAAGGTATACATAGGTAAATGTGCCTCCTTTATCCTATGCCTCCTCGCAATCTTTGAGTAGTTCCTCCAGCAAGAAGCTACACCAGTTGAATACTGCTCCTTGATTGCAGAAGTCGACAACTGATAACGCGTATAAGGTGCATTATCCCTTATAATAGGACCTTATAACCTTGTTGGATATGATGTAGCATCCATTTAAGAATGTTTTGGGTAGTATTGGCTCAATGACTTATGTGCGTCCTCCTCACCTAGTGTTAAACTTATCGTATAGGCTGAGCTTGCCTTTCTTCTTCCCATTCTTACTGGGTCCTTGAAATCCCTTTGACACATCCTCTCCTTTAGAGGATAGTCTAGTAAGCTGCTAGATATCTTCTGCATGGATTTGATATTTTTTATCCAACCATAGGCTTCTGTCATACACTCTAGTTATCAAGAACTTCGTGCAGCGCACAATTTCACCAGTGGTACCAAAGACTGATAAGTCTCTTAGGTTCATGATGGTGGAGTTGAATAGGTTGATGAACTCCTTTTTCGGTATAAAGTGCATATCTTATGTTCCATCCAGGTCTAACTCCCAAAAGACGTCTAGGTGCATCTGTGGAAATAGGGCTGAATCCGAGAGGTCAAGGTCGAGTAGCTTGACCTGTTCTGTCTTCCCTTTGAGATCACCTATAATCTTGACCTAGGGGTCATAGATCTTGTCCAGTACTGATTCTTTAGCCATGGTGCTTTGGTTGGATATTTGTCTTAGAATGAGTGCATCTGTGGTCATTTTTAGAACTAAGGCTCTGTTTGCAGTTTTGGCAATGGTACTCAAATGGTTTGCATAGATGAGTTCGGAAATAACTATGCTTGTTTTTAGAAACAATAATTTTTCATCTGAGTTCTAAGAATGTTATGTCGGGCTTAACGGGTAATTTCTAGCAATAACTGCTCCTTATTGTGATCATATAGATGAAATAGGTTGTGAGTTTTCCAACGTGATGGTTTGATCAAGGGAAATCCGATTAGGTGACCTTGGTATTTACTCGTCTGAGTGGAATACGGAGGTGGCCGAATTGATACCTTTATGTTTGGCAGCTGGGTGTCTCAATGTGAAGTTCGATGGCATCTTGGAATAATGTGGATTTATGGCGTAACGAGTGACTGTTGGAGTAACGGAATTCCATTAAAGGGTGTGATTGGACTGGGTGTGTGTGGCCCTTGACTCATATTGGATTTGGGTGCATGGCCCCTCTGATCACAAAGGTTGTCCTTGTCATTTTTTATGACTATCGTTAGTGGACCTTTCATACTTCAGGTTCAGTACTATTTTGTCGTTAGATATGTATCAACCAACACTTAAATAACAGAATTGAACTATGTGTTATGGTGCAACATTGTGCACATGGAAATTATTAACAAAATTTATTTATTTATTTAGAAAGGCAAACAAAACTCAAATCTAACTATTGTACAAGATCCATCGGATTGGAGCGACTTCTCTTCTTCTCAGTTTCAGGAGAGTTAGGGATTCAGGCGAGTGCCATTCACCCATCCTAGTCATAACACACCATCTAGTTGCGTGAGTCGCACTGAACCTAATGGTCGGATCTCCGCAACTATGAAGGGTCCCAACCAGTGCATACGCAGCTTGCCAAGATGATTTTGGTATTGGATGTCATAGAGTAACACCTTGTCCCATTGTATAAATACCTTGGTTTTAATGTGGTGGTCATGCCAAGTTTTATGTCTTGCCTTTTCAACAGAATGATGGAAGTCTACTAGAAATATGGTTTCTTCGAGTTCTTGTAGCTCCACAAGTCTCTATGCCACTGATTCTTGATCTGTCATATGTGTGGCTTGTGTAATATATAGGCTTGGGGTGATGAAATCTGTAGGCACCACTGCCTCTTTTCCGTAAAACAACTGGAATGGTGTGTATCTGTGGAGTTTCTTTGTTGTTTTCCTATAGGCCCATAGTACCGATGGAACTCTATCATCCCATTCCTCTTGGTTTGCACAACAGACTTTTGTTAGTCCCTTTTCTAGGCTTTTGTTGAAGGCTTCAATTGTTCTGTTGGTCTATGGGTGGTATGAAATGCTCTTGTGATGTTGAATCAAAAATTTTGTGGTAAGTGTTGTTATAATTCTGCTAATGAAGTGAGCTCCCTGATCGTTGGTTAGGCTCCTAGGACATCCGAAGTGAGTAATGATATTCTTGAAAATGAACCTAGTGGTGGTATCTATCAAACAGTCCTATACCGCTACTGCTTTGGCCCAACAAGTAAGGTAGTTAGTTGAAGTAATGATATATCTTGCCTTTGAATGTTTGGTTGTGGGGTTGATTGGCCCAATGAAGTAAACTATCCATCTCTCAAATTCCTATAGAACTCTAACTAGTTGTAGTGGTAATTCATCTCGTCGTGACGACTTTCCCACCCATTGAAAAAAATCACATGATCTAGCGTATTCTTTTGCATCCTTGAAAAGTGTTTCCCACCAAAGTATTTCCTGTAGAAATTTTTTTGTTGTTTCCTTTCCTCCTACGTGTCCTCCTGCAATTCCGCTATGGCATTCCCATACTATATACTACCTTTCATGATCTAGGACACATTGTTTGAGGATGCTCTCTAGCCCTAGTTTATACAATTGGTTGGAAATCAGCTGAAAATTTGTTGCTCTAATGACCATATTGCATTTATGAGTTGTGTAATATGTTTCAAGGCATGCTCCTATGCTAAGAAAGATTGCTATGTCCTCCAGGTATTCTGGTATGGCCTCAATTATGAATAAATCTACATCTGGGAGATGGTCATTGACTACTCTGCCACTTTCTCCTGATTCTAGTATGGATAGATGGTTGGGTCTGATGTTGCATCATCCTAGCTTGATGATGACTTCAAAGGAAAATTCTTGAAATAATAGCAGCCATATGCAAATTCTCTCTTCCAACATAGGTTTGTTAACTAGGTATTTTAGTGTTGAATGATTAGTAAAGAATTTAAAATGACATCCTAACAGATAATGTCTAAATTTCTGTAAAGAATAGATCATTTCTTATCCTTCCCATTCTGTTGTTGTGTAGTTGCGCTCTGCTTGTGATAACTTTCAGCTCACAAAGTAGATAGGGTGATCCATAGCTCCATCTCTAGGTTGCGCTAGGATAGCTCCTAGAGCAATTGATGAAGCATCTAGATGGACATGAAATTCTTTATCCCAGTTTGGGAATATCAGGATCGGTGTTGTAATGAGATTCTCCTTAAGTGTCTCAAATGCTTTGTCACATTTAAGAGTCCATAGAAACATTTCATCCTTTTTTAGGAGGTTTTCCAGAGGTGTGGTAATGTTGGCATACCTCTGAATGAACCTGCGATAGTAGCCTGTATGTCCTAGTGTGGATCACAACTATTTAATGCTCGTAGGTGGCGACATATTCATAATGGCCACAAATTTAGCTGGGTCTACCAATACTCCTTCTCAACAGATTATGTGGCCCAAAAAATTTCCATGTGGCACACAAAATATACACTTCCTGATATTTAATGAGATTTGTAACTCTCAACATCTATCGAACATTAGCCTTAGCAGTGCTACATGTTCCTTCAACATGCTATATATTGTCCAATCATCCATATAGACTTCTATGAACTTGTGAATGAACTCTCTAAAGGATGCTATCACAATCTTGGAGAAAAATGCAGTGGCATTCTTGAAACCAAATGGTATCACATTGTATGCAAAAGATCCCCATTTGGAAATGAAGGTGGTTTTCCTCTTGTCCTCTTTAGAAATCCTAACTTGATGGTATCCTGAAAATCCATCTCTAAATGAGTATGCTTCCTTCCCTGCAACCTATTCTAGGACCTCATCGGTGAAGGGTGTTGGGAAAGGGTCATGCACACAGGCATAGTTGAGGATTTTTTAGTCCACACAGACTCTAATATCCTCAGTGTCTTTCTTGCTCCGAATGACTATCGTACTGACCCATTCTACTTCTTCTACTAGAAAAATGAGACCAAAGTCTAGAATTTTATCAATCTCCTTCTTAACTTTCTCTTTTACTCTCAGGTTAAGGAGGTATGGCCTATGTCTGATAGGCTTGGATCCTATTTTTAACTCTATCTTCATTTCTCCCATAACTCCTTTAATTCCCTTCAATTCTGAAAAAGTCTTTGGGAACAAATCCTTGTATTCCCATAGTAAACTTTGTATTTCCTGACTGGTTCACTCATCCCATTAATCACCCACCAAAGCTATTTTGGGTTGCTCTTTGGTCCCTATGTTGAGTCTCTGCAGTTTTAATGGGTGATTGTAGGAGCTATCGGTCTGGCTAGGTATAGTGTTTTGTATTTCTTTGTTCCCCTCGGTCTCTTTGATGGCTAGGTTTCTTAGTTCTTCTAATTCATCTAAGCTTACTGAAGCTTTGCTAATCTGATAGAATTATATGGGATTTTCGATCAAGGGTAAGTGGAGTTTAGTCTGAAGTTCTTGGGTATGCTTGGGACACACTCCAAAGTCTGATCTCTTATCATGATTGGCTGTAAAAATAAGTTCTCTAATCTTTTGCAGGACTAGTTCAAGCTCAGGGAACTTACTTGTAAAGGAGAAGTCTTTACAAAATTGAGCTGCCAATGTTTTCCAATCGTTGGTTTGTCTTCTGGTTTCCTCATGTATGAACCAAGCTTTCAATATTGGTCCTAGAGACTGGGGAAATACCTGAATCCATAGGTGAGAGGGTATCTGTGCAACCTGCCACTGTGTCATGCACTGTTGAATGTGTATTCTAGGGTCTGATTCTTCACTGAACGGTTGCGCAACTTAGAGACCCATCTACGTTTCTGATTCTAGCTTCTCTTGGTGCTTGAACTTGTACTAAATATCTTGCTTCACCTCATCCCAAGTTCTGAGTGCAACTTTATGTGTGGCCCACCATCTGGTAGGGGTGTTCTGAAAATCCATATCTAGTATCGATACTCTTTGATCTTCTCCCACAGTTTCTTCCATATATTGAAAAAAGTTGTCTATATATGAGGTGTCATCATATATTGGGTGTCTCCTAACCTCAGTCCCAATCCATTTGGTCATTCTGATAGTTGCACATCTTCTTGAGAATCTTTCGTACGAACCTTGTTGCCAACTATCAAAATCTAGTTCTGAATCTTCATCTTCTTACTGTATACTTCACCAACTTACTGATCCATCCACAGTTGGGTTTATATAATTGTTTCTTGTCCTAGTTGTTACAGTGTACAACTAGTCTATGTCTTCTCCTTCCATATTATTGTTTGTTGTTTCTATGTACCTAGGTCCTAAATATGGGTCCAAAGGTTGAACTACCTTGATTCCCTCATCTTCAAAAGTCATTTTGTCTTTCTTTAAATCAATTATTGCATAGTTTTCATAGGCCCAATCGATGCCAAGTAGCGTAGGGTAGGGGTCCTTGTCTCCCATGATCTCAATGACTTCAAAGTCAGCCACTATTTTTACTCTTGCTACATTGATTTCCATGTTCTCCAGTCTTCCTATGGGAAAGATACAATATTGGTTTTCCATTCTTAACTGAATTGGAGAATATGTCAGTCTTGGTTTTCCCAAGGCTTCCCAGGTCTTCTTGGGTACAATGTTCACATATGACCCTAGTTCCAACATGACGTCCTTAATTTAAAATTCATCTAACTGGGCTATCAGTCAAAACTCTTTTCCCGATCTTACTTTTCTTCGTTGCACTCTCTGAATACTCTTCTAAGGAAGGTTAGCTCAAATCCTTTCTTTTGAAGTTTCTTCATTCCCTAAGACTAGATACAACACATTGTGCAATTTCTCTATTAGTTGATCATTCTCGAGAATTCTAGAGAACAATTGAAACCAGAGGTCAACTACATTTTGAGGCTACTTAGGTTGTCTTGGTAAGCCTATAGGGTTTCTGGGCGTAGGGGTGAAACAAGTACTTGTACTACTTTAGGATATATAACCGGCTCAGGGGGATCCTCTTGCATTTCACAACTGGGAATGTTCTGGATGACTTCTATGGCATATTTAAAGAACATTTTTTTTCTTTAGGGGGTCATACCTATCTCCCTTAGGTGCTTCTTTCTGAATATGTGGTAGAGTACCAGCATCATCTCCTATCTTCACTCCTCCTTGAGTAACGATATTAAGATTTGGTAATTGTCCCTTAGAAATCCTTTTGATCTCTAAACTGATGAGGTTAGTTCCTCTTTGTCACACTTTGTCTTCCCACTTTGCAATTAGCTCTGGGCAGTCTTAGGTTGTGTGTCCATTGGTTCTGCAGTGAGAGCACCATGGTCACCTTGGATGAGGACAATATCTAGCCAAGTGACCATGTTAATCACCGTTGTATTATCTTCGGCGCCCTCTTCCACCAGTTCTTCATCCTCTGAAGTCTCCTCCAGCTCCACCTCCTTAACCTCATCCTAGTCCCTGAGGGTTATCATTTACCCTGAATGTTGTTTTGTCTAGCCTGTCTGCAAGTGCATCCAACGCCCTACATTGATTGGTAGTATGCGTGGTAGATGTGCATAACTCACAGTGGACTATGTTTGGTACCAATAGATATTTATGCATGATGGGGAACTGTCTTTATCCATGGTCGTGGGTTCGAAAAATCTCACAATATTCCACTGTTGGTGCTACTTGTCCTCCTGGGAAAGTGTGATATGGGGTGGGGTGATGGAATGGTGGGTTCATCAATACTTGCGCAACTCCTCCTATAGGTCATGGTGGGGTTATCATTAGGTTCTAAGAAGGTCCCATTCCTCTCATTCTCGGGAATTCAGTCACCAAATGACCTTTTGTATAGAATCTGGTGCACCAAACCTGTGGTCGTCCTGGTCTAGATATCATCAACTCCTGAGTCATTTCTGTAAGTGCTGATATATGCCCTTGTAGTTATGTTAATTTCTCAAAGTGTTTGAAATAAAACAAAACCTCGTGCAGACAGAATCAGTATGATCGAATTGAGCAAAGGCTTAGACTCATAAATTGACAAATTCCTTGCTGAGGAGGACCCCGTGTCATTCAGGTTATACCCTGGCCGACCCTATGACTATGTCAATAATCTGCCTCCTTGTTTGAAAGATAATCCAGAATTCCATGGTATCTATCTCTGTGATAAATCTACCATTCACATGAAGGATTCTCCAACCCGTAATGTTGTTCGTTCTAGTGCAAACTCTTTACAGTCACAATGCGATGTGTGTGGATCGTGGATTGACAGATACTATACCGATTTTCCACTGCTACAGTCATGACTCAATTCTTTAAGAGACCAAGTTGATATACTGACAAACAAAAATAACAAACTTGAATCCATTATCCAAGGGAAGCAGAAGGGTTTAAAGACCACAGGACATGTGATTTTTAAGAACGTAGAAGCAGCTACAACCATTGTTAACTCCAAAGTTTCATAATGAGATTTGATTGTATGATCAAAGGTAAGATTTTTTGAATAAATAGCATGTTTGTTTTTCATTCCTGAGTTAGACTATTCGGTTGTTAAACAAATATTATTTTTAAATTAGTTCTTTTTGTTTATTAAATAGAATGAGATTTTGTTTGTTATTATAACTAGCTACAGATTCACAAGATTCTTTAGCCAGTTAGGAAAATTCGAATTGTCTAAATTAATGTTAGAAAACATATATGAGATATTCCTATTTTATTTTGTTTTCAGGATAATTCAGGAGCCCATGATTTCAAATATGATATGATGCACATTTAAGATATCTCAGTCACATCTACTATGTATTTTGAATAGTTAGAAATAGGTTGTTGTTAGTTTTTTGATATTTGGTGAATCAGGGTGGTTGCATACCCCATATTTTTTGAAACAAATTTGATCTCAGGAACAGAAACAATTATGTTTCCTAAGAACTATATAAACCCATCATTTTGTAAACAATGGATCATCTTGGCCAGGGGTGACAATATGGATATTTACATATAGATTTGAATGACATAGAATACCTTACAGCTTTAGCTTTCTGTATCATGTTTTAATTTAAGTTCTGCTTATCTCAATATGATGATAGCCTTTCGTCTGCATGATTTATTGTTATTTGAGATAATCCTTTTCACATACTTCCCATATCTCGTGTCTTAGATATAACATACAATGATCCTCTATTCAATTTAAATTAGAAGATTTATCTTTAATTTAAGTTGAATGTTTGCATGCAAGTTCTTACAAGAAGAATTATCTCATTGTAGTTACTTGCAAATCATATGATTACTGTAACTGTATCTATTAAATGTTCTGTTATTATAATTCAATCTCTAGCATTATTGTTTCGCATTTATTCAGAGCAATCTCAAGATCTGTTGCAGGTTCACTTCTCAGATAAAGGTGGCTGGATATTCAATATTGAACAAACATTGGATGGAATAACAAGTTAGCCTGTTATTTGATTTCATTAGTTGAATATAGAATTTTTCCATATATAGAACATTTTCTACTATCTATTATTTTATGTTCAATTAGGCAATTTAATGTTTGGTTTCATGAGTGCATACATCTAAGAAAACAAACCAAAAAAAGATTAGGTAGTATTTTAATTTTCTTTATTATTATTGCTAAAGTATTCAATCTACATTTGATTTTTACGAGTTTAGATTAAAACTCGTGTTTTGTACAGATTGTATATAAATTTATTGATTATAATTTCAGTTAAAAAAATTGTACATATATGTATTTAAATGTACTTGTAGATTTTAGTGATTGTTATTTATTAGGTTATTGTTTTTCCTTTAGTTATTTTTTTCTTTCTTTAGGACTTAGATCGCCCAACGGAGCTGCAAAACCCATCGGAGTGAATTAATCCAAACAGCTTGGGTTAATTAGACAACCCCAGGCTGGATTCACTCCTCCAGTTGACGAGCGATCATTTTCTCCCGTAAACAAATGGCGCTAGAAGGAGGGCCTGAAAACTATTAATGGTACGAGGAGGTCGCAAGATTCCTCCCCCACCTACCCGCTAACCTATAGTAACTAGAAGTCGTTCAGATGACAACATTATCCCTCAAACAAAAACCACATCAAACGATGATCCACGGATCACAATTGAACCAGTAACTCCAAATCCCCCAGGTGCTGACATACAAGATATTGTTCGTCAATCCCTCATAAGAACGCATAGTGCCTTAGCCCATATCAAACAACCAAGTCGACCTTTGAACCAACCATTAAAATTCTCTGATATCAGGAAACAAATCGTAGGTAATGATCTTACCTTAAACCCTATGGATCCAGATCATATCCTCACTCCTGCAGTAGGAGGATCTAGTATTCCACCATCACCACCCGCTTCATCTCCTTCTTCCTCTGGAGAAGAATCCTCAGATGAAGGCAGTTCCTCATCTCAGCCTTCGACACCACCCACACCTATGGCCAATCCGAACAATCCCACCAGACCCTAGCTTGATCAAGATGTAGTGGCCATACCTAGTCCCCAACATCCTTTACCTAAACACCAGGAGAAATGGCTCCCTAAATTTGACCCAGACTCTAAACAGATTTCTAAGGATCACATCAAAAAGTTTATTCTAGACATTAGGCTCTGTAGTGTTGAGCACGAAGACATAGTGTGCATATTGTTTCCCTACACCTTTGAAGGCAATGCCTCTACCCGGTACTTTGCCCAACAACCCCACACCAATGTGTCATGGGATAAATTCGAGTCTTGTTTCCTTGAGAATTTCGGAGACTAGGGATGATTTTAAGGATGGAAATTTATTTTAAAATGTAGAAACCTTGGTGAATATTACTAATCCTTCATATGTCAACTATAAATGTTTGGCGATATTTTTGTAAAAATATTGAAATTTCTAATTATTTTATATAGTTTTTATAAAATTTTAACGATTTTTAAGGTAAAATAATTTTATCCTATAGAATTTGGGCGAATCATTTTTAAAATAGCGAATCTCGTTTTTGGAAAAAACATGGAAAATTAGCCCATGAGCGAAATTTAGCCCCTAAAATCATCCCTGTCAAAGACGACAAGTCTCCTGAAGTTCTAGTCATGGAGCTTTCTAGTTTAAAAATGAACATCAAAGAAAATATAAAAGACTTTAATCAAAGGTTCCTGACACTAAAGAACCAAATCCCCATGTATTTGATGCCTGCCGAAAATCTTATTGTCGCATACTACACAAAAGCCTTACATCAAAACATAGCAATTTGGGTAAAGAGGTCCAAGAAATCCACATTATTAGAACCCTTCGAAGAGGTGAGTCAAATCAAGAAAGATATTCTCAGCTTATAATACAATACCTGGAAAGAGATATAAAATAGTTCATCCTCTAAGAAGAAAATCTAAATCCTTCCTAGACCTCCCCAAAACAAAGCTCAACCAGAGATTTCGGATCTAGAAAACTTACAGAAAGTCGTTCAGAAGTTATCCAATCAAGTTATAGATTTGAAAAGATTGGCTGAAGAAGCTTCTTTGAGAAAAGGGCCTTACAAACCCCCTTTTAGGAAGCCTTTTCCCACAAACCGACCTAACTCAAATTCTGAAGGCCTAAATCTAGAAAGCCTACAATTTTCTATTCAAACGATCCTAGAAGCCCACAATAACTTGATTCCTCCCGAGATTCTTGAAGAAGTAGCTGAACAAGAGACAGTAGAAGAAGATGAATCCTCTCCAAACATTTTTGGACATTTTTCGGATAGCATTTTTCAAGCTAATTTCGAAACAGTGCATCCTTACAATACCAGGAGAAAAACAATGAATAAGTCTTCTTCTGCAACTACTGTGCCTCCAAAACAATCTAAATCAATTGAGACTAAATAGAATTCAGCAAACCCAAGTTTAGATTATGATTTGATTGAAGATATAAAGAAACTTAGGGCTAACATTTCTGTTTACGAATTATTAAAATTCCCTTTTATTTTGCAAAAGATGTTGCAGAATATTGCGGAAAACAACAAAAAAGCAATCTGAACAGCAACAAAGGTGTTGAAAACAACCCCAAAACTCCTCAGAAGGCCTCTGCCAAAACTACATCCGAGCCTCATGATAAAACAGACCTTCCTGTAAATAGTGTAACAAATGTAGATAAACTAGTTTCAGGGTCTGCGATTAAAAAACAGTAAGCTTTTACTGTTAATACTCGTAGAAATGTCCCTCCCTTTTTGTTGACTTTTGAAATTTTCAATAGGAATGTACATAACTGTATGGTAGATTCGGGTGCATCATCTAACGTAATGCCTTGGTCTGTCTGTCAAAAAATTAATGTCGAAGTTCAACCGTCCACCTTGAAAATTATCCAGCTTGATCGAACTAGTGTTAATGTGATAGGTGAATTAAAAGATGTGCTTATCAGATTATCATCTAATCCTAAAGTCCATCAAGTGATTGATATCATTGTTGTAGATATCCCAGAAGTATATGGTTTATTTTTAAGTAGAAATTGGTTCGAACAATTACATGGCTATTTTGCAACGGATTGGTCTCACTTGTGGCTGCTCAAGAATGGAAAGCCTAACAGAATCGAGGTAAATTGTGAACGATATCTTAAGTTCACGGTAACTGATTTAAATGATCCCAATGAACCATTCACTGCTTCCGCTAATTTGCCTGAAATATAGGGGATGGACAATTTTTTCGGCAATTTCATGGCCGAAACTTCTACCATCACTGACCCAAAACAACAATATAAAATTATGACATGCACACAGTCAACGACCTCCTCTTGGTGGTCACATTCACCTGGCAAAAATCAAATATGGTCTCTTTACTTTGATGGGTCAAAATCTAAGGAAGGAGCTCGTGCAGGGTGCGTGCTCATCGATCCAGCAGGTAACAAGACTTTTATTGCTTGCCAGTTAGAATTCGAATGAAAATAACATGGATAAATATGAGGCACTCCTGCAAGGTCTTAGAAAAGCACTAGATTTAAACATTCAAAATTTGACTATTTTTGGTGATTCAAAAATAGTGGCTAGACATGTAAAAAATTCTATCCATTGTTTATCTCTGCACCTAAAAAGCTATCAGATTGAGGTATGGAATTTGATGAACACATTTTTCGCATTTAACATAAATTGTATTCCTAGATTGAATAATTCTGAAGCTGATTTGTTAGATAACGTCGCTTTAAAACTTTTTCCTGCAGAAGTCCTATCTCCGAATGCATTTTCCATCGAATTGTTGTTCAGACCGTCTGTCCTAGACAACATCATGAATTGGAGAGTCTTCAATGACGATCAACAGATCATAAGTTTTCTACATATGGAAGAAACTTTCTAGGGTGCGATGATCGACGAAGGTACCCATGATGAAAATTTCCGTGACTTTATGGTAATACCAGATCCGAGATCCCCAGAATCCACATCAGACATGGTAAACTCTATCTCGAAATCTGTGGTTAGGTTAGAAAATTTTTATGATCTTCACGATAATTTCAGAAAATCAGTGAATTGTAAAATTAATAGTTCCTCCTTGACACATGAAAAATTAAATTTGGGAACTAAGGACAACCAACAGTGCATCAATTTAGGGTTGGGGTGTTTTGAGCAAGAAAAGCTAGCATTTATTAAGTTGTATAAGGAATTCAAAGATGTTTTTTCCTAGACATATGATGACCTAAAAATCTTTTATCCTAACATCATACAACACATTTTCCCATGAAACCCCAGACCCAACCTTTTCAACAAAAGTTAAGGAAGATGCACCCAAAACTCGAACCAACAGTCAAGAAGGAATTAAACAAACTCTTGAATGCTAAAATAATCTTCCCAGTAAGGCACACACAATGGGTCTCTAATCTTTTCCCTATCAGAAAGAAGAGTGGTGAAATCCGACTATGTGTCGATTTCTGAAATCTTAACCAAGCGTCTGATAAAGACAATTACCACGTGCCTCCCATGGAGAAGATCCTTCAACAAGTATCTGGATCTGAAAGATTATCCTTTTTGGATGGTTTTTCAGGGTATAACCAAGTCCTTATGTCTCCCTCAGACCATCTCAAAACTACTTTCCGTACCCCATGGGGCACCTACGCTTATAGAAATATGCCCTTTCGACTCATAAATTCTGGTGCCACTTTTCAAAGAGCGATGGATATCTCTTTCCATGGCTTAATCAATCAATTTGTAGTAGTTTACCTGGATGAAATCACTATCTTCTCAAAAAGTAAAGAATATCATCTAGCTCATTTAATATCTGTTCTACAGCGATGTCGTAAGTACGACATTTCTTTAAATCCTAAAAAATCCGTCTTCACAGTAGAACAAGGTAAGCTCCTTGGATTCATTGTATCAAATGAAGGGATGATTATTGACCCTGAAAGGACCCAAGTCATTTCAAAACTCCCCCCTCCCTCATCAAAAAAGTCCATGCAATCTTTCTTAGGACAGATAAACTTTGTTAGGAGATTCGTCCCCATATTTTCAGAAATGGTGAGACCATTACAAAAATTAATAAAAAAGGATGTACAGTACCATTGGGGACCTTTAGAAAGTCAAGCTTTTGATTCAATAAAAAAGGCCATAATAGACACTCCTTCTCTAATGAGCCCTAATTTTTCACGAGACTTCACCCTCTACACATTTTCCTCTGATCGATCTTACACTATTGTCCTAACTCAAAAGAACGTTGAAAACAATGAAGTCCCAATTGCCTTTATGAGATCAGCCTTCAAGGGGGTAGAACTTAATTACCCAGTAGTAGATCAACAAGCTTATGCTGTTTTTAAAGTAGTAAAACACTTTTGATCTTATCTGTTGAAATCTAGGACGAAAATCATTGTCCCTTACTTGACTGTCAGAAATTTGTTAGTACAGAAAGAACTAGGTGAAAAAAGGGCAAACTGGGTCACATCCTTGCAAGAATATGACATAGAAATCATCCCAGCACAAATTTTTAGAGGCCAAGGTTTATGCAAGTTGGTCATTGATTCAACTACAGGACAGCGAAAATGAAACTGATATGTTAAATCTAGATCAACACTATCAAAATCAAATCCATTGTGCACAAAACCTTGTTAATTCCTGGTACGATGGCATCAAATTTTGTCTTATACACGGATCAAATCCTCGTCACCTTGATCCCAAAAAAAGGAGAGCACTAAGATTAAAATCTACTTCTTTTCAACTGATTAATGGTATTTTGTTTCGCCAAAATTTTGATGGAATACTTATGCGTTGTCTTGAAAAAGATGAATCAGAAAAAGTCTTATTGGAGTTACATGCAGGGGAAGCTGGTGGGCATTTTGGTGGAGACACCACCACCCACAAAGTATTAAGAGCAGGTTATTATTGGCCTACCGTTTTCAAATACGCTCATGCCTTATGCCGCAAGTGTGTGATTTGTCAAAAGGAATATGGACGGATACAGAAACCAGCATTCCCTTTGCAACCAGTTTCGGTAGACTCCCCTTTTTAGTAGTGGAGCCTAGATATTATAGGCCCAATCAATCTGGTATTCTCATAGTAGCATAAATGCATCATAACAACCACAGATTATTTCACCAGGTGGTCTGAGGCTGCCCCATTAAAAGTTGTAAATACCAGCCAGGTGATATCCTTTCTGAATTCAAATATCATCACTCGGTTTGGTATTCCTGAATGCTTAGTATTTGACAATGCTTCATGTTTTTTGTCTCTTGAAGTGAGTGATTTTTCTCCAGAAAAATGAATTAAATTAAAATACTCTACCATCTATTACCCCCAAGGCAATGGTTTGGAAGAATCAACTAATAAAAATATGATCAAAATTATCAAGAGAATGGTCTCCGAAAACTATAAAAACTGGCATAATGCACTGTTGAATGCAATATGGTCCGACAGAGTAACTCCTAAAACTGTTGTGGGTAACTCACCTTTATTTTGCGTTTACAACAGGGAAGTGATTCTTCCACCGCATGTCCTCCCATCTCTGCAGTTATCGCATAAGTTACATGAAGAAGACTATCCCCCCTTGGAGAGTCAAATTAACGCTTTGTTAAAGTTAGAGGAAGTAAGGGCTCAAGAAAAATGAAACTTGGATCAACATCAACTAATTGTTAAAAACTGGTTTGATTCCAATTTTGCCTCTGACAGAAACTTTGAGGTAGGTGACCTTGTCCTAAAATGGGACAAACCTCATGAGGGAAAATGAGAGCATACTAAGTTTTAGAACTTGTGGTTGGGAGCATTTTTAATTGCTGAGAAACTGGGTCCCAGTTCCTTTCACTTACAGAATTTAGAGGGGTAGCCAGACACCTTTCCGGAGAATGGCCAAGCTCTAAAAAAATACTTTTCCTGATGACACTCCCATATACCCTTTGTAAATATTTTTTGTTTTGTTTTATTTGTTGTTTGTTTTTCTTTTCTGTTTTGTTTTGGTTCTCATTTCTGCTTATCGGTCTTTCTTTTGAAACACATATGCCTGCCACCACAGGCTAGCTCAGACTAAGAAAGAAAAAAAAATTCTCCTCGAAAATGACTGCTGAAAGTTGTTAAAACATCGATTGTTGTATTTCTCTAAAAATTGGAGCCCTGATGAAGACGAGTTGTTGTTTGAAAAGCATTTTCTTGGTTTCAATATACAATTGAAATTATTCACAACCATCTATAAAAATCCTTTTTATGTTGTCCCTGTTCTTTAAGAGAACAACTCAACAATGTCTCCCTGTTCTTGAAAGTCAGTTTTATTAATAAACTATTTCTAGATCTTGATGAAGGGCAGCTAAAAAAAAATTTCAAGGTCTCTGACATATTAAAGATGTGTTAAAAAACTAGAATTTTCAGCGTCACCTTGCTCTATTGAATATCTTTAAAGACTATAATATAAAATTTCAGAGAGCTATGGTAAGTGCTTGTAAACCCACCGGGACACTGAACTGGTCTGTTGGCAGTGGGTAAATGCATGCATGATGCCAATATAACTTCGTCAGGGTACTGAATAGGCTCGCTAGCAGTAAAGCAATATCAGGTAAAGGAAAATTCTCAGTTATGGATTCTGTTTTGACCTTAAACATCCTTCGTTCTAATATGGAATTTCTTGACAGGATACATATATGAGAGTGGGTTAATTGAAATCCCTATTGAGGCTATGGATGCCTGCTGGAAGCAGTGGCCCTGTCAATAGTATTGAATATTTTAACTTTAACATCGTGGCTCTCTTTTGCTAAGATTGTCACTAGTTTTCATTTCTTTAAAAAATAGTTGTCTGAAACTGGACTGCGTTATAATTATTTGAGATGCTCAAACAACTTTTCGGGTGTTTTCGATTCGAATTTTTTTTCTGATTATTCTAACTTGAACTCGTTCATTTTATAGAGATAACTGCTTCTCCCAGCATGTCTCCATTGTTGGTAGCGATTATGTAATTATTATTTTTATAAGCTGCCTACACAGGGTCTATGAAATTTTATTTACTCTTCATGAGCATTTTCTCTAAACGACAATTCTAAATCATCACATTTTACCTATCATCTATTCATACTTAGTTTTCATGACTGAAAGCATGAAAACTCGCAACTATCGTTACTATTCTGTTTTAAAATTTCATTGAAAGCATATGGTTTATTACAGAATTGTGGTTTCTTGCTATGAGCGTGTTGCTCTCCTTGTTTGTGACCCTTTCGATTCTAAGCATGCCTACGAGATTTGTGGTTATATGAATGAAATACCCCCTCCATTTGATATTTGATTGTTTTTGTATTGATTTTGGTTTGATGTTTGATTATATTTCTTTCATGAAACCTTTGACTATTCGATTTTTCAAACCGACCTAACTTTGCAATCAAACTATGATGCGCACATTATGTTTTAAGAGTACTCTGGTATTAGCATGTACCCAATACCATGGTGGAATACAATGTACAGGATGCCATTAATCCTTAGCGTGGTCTCAGGTTCCACAAACTCTTCACATGCATTTTGATTAAACACTTTGCCCACCGTTTGAATCATCACAACATGTTTTAATAAAGCTCGGGACTATGGCTCTGTTGCATTTTTGCAAACCCTACTTGTGTGTTATGTGTTAATTACCCGTCCATTTAGCATGGCTCTAGTGGTAAGGGTCAAAGAAAATGATTTCCAAACCCTGCTTTCATATGATAACGCTAGGGAAGATTTGGAAAGGAATGGTTGGCATTTGTTCATCGAAACATTTCAGGGTTTTAATCTTCAAGTCACCCAAGAGTTTTCCTTAACCATTGATGGTTGTAGGGATAAAATCGGTGATGTGAAATTGCAAGTAACTAAAGAGTTCTTAAGCCAAGCCATGGGATTGCCAGCGGTTGGTCAGAAATGGTTCAAAAATGCAAAAGTGGAGGAAGTCCCTTGGACTTTAATGTTTACCTCACGAAAAATAACCAGTTGTGATCGAGGTATGCCAATTTCATTCTTGAAACCTAGGTGGCATGATTTACTTGCTGTAGTGAAGCAATTCATCACATGTGATGGACGATTCAGACTTGTTTTCCTATATCATTTACGCCTGCTAATGAGTTTTATTGCTTTTTCGTTGAATATGCCTTATTATCTACTTAAAAGTCTATATAATATGGGAAAAATATTTAGGAAACAGAGGTCAGATTCAAGTCCGTTTCACCATGGCCTCATTAAAATCATCCTCATGCACCAGTTACAATCACAAAATGATTTTTGGGACTCGTTCATTACGCGAAATGGTTTTGGTCACACTGAGTTGGGAGAAGTGGATAAGCCATGCATTGAGGAAACCCTTGTGAACCCAACGGCCTCTCCTTCACCTCTCCAAGCCTGTGATTTTTCCCCTAATAATGAACCCTCAAGCTACCCTAATGTCATTCAATAGGACAGCTGACCGGTTTCACATCCAAAGGATTGCACTAAAACTAGTAAGAAAACTATATGAAAGAAGTTAAAAGGCAGTGTTGATGTCAATTTCAAAAACAAAAGAGCTGGTCGGTTAATTTCTCAAAGTGTTCGAAATAAAACAAAACCCCATGCAGACACGATCAACATGATTGAAGTGAACGAAGGCTCATAATTAGAAATTGATAAATTCCTTGCCGAGGAGGACCCCATGTCATTCGGGCTATACCCTGACTGACCCTATGACTATGTTAATAATCTACCTCCTTGTTTGAAAGATAACCTAGAATTCCCTGGTATACAACTCTGTGATAAATCTACATCTCACATGGAGGATTCTCCGACTCGTAATGTTGTTCATTCTAGTGCAAACTCTTTATAGTCACAATGTGATGTGTGTCGATCGTGGATCGACAGATACTATACCGATGTTCCACTGCTACAATCATGACTCAAGTCTTTAAGAGACCAAGTTGATATGTTGACAAATGAAAACAACAAACATGAATCCATTATCCAAGGGAAGGATAAGTGTTTAAAGACCACAGGACATGTGATTTTTAAGAATGTAGATGCAGCTACAACCATCATTAACTCCAAAGTTTCATAATGAGATTTGATTGTATGATCAAAGGTAAGATTTTTTGAATAAATAGCATGTTTGTTTTTCATTCCTGAGTTAGACTATTCGGTTGTTAAACAAAGCTTATTTTTAAATTAGTTCTTTTTGTTTATTAAATAGAATGAGATTTTGTTTGTTATTATAACTAGCTACATAATCGCAAGATTCTGTAGCCAGTTAGGACAATTTGAATTGTCTAAATTAATGTTAGAAAACATATCTGAGATATTCCTATTTACTTTTGTTTTCAGGATAATTCAGGAGCCTATGATTTCAAAGATGATATGATGCATGTTTAAGATATCTCAGTCACATCTACTATGTATTTTGAATAGTTAGAAATAGGTTGTTGTTAGTTTTTTGATATTTGGTGAATCAGGATGGTTGCATCCCCCATATTTCTTGAAACAAATTTGATCTCAGGAATAGAAACAATTATGTTTCCTGAGAACTATATAAACCTATCATTTTGTAAACAATGGATCATCTTGGCCTGGGGCGAGAATATGGATATTTACATACAGACTTGAATGAAACAGAATACATTACAGCTTTAGCTTTCTGTATCATGTTTTAATTTAAGTTCTGCTTATCTCAATATGATGATAGATGATGATAGCCTTTCGTCTGCATGATTTATTGTTATTTGAGATAATCCTTTTCACATACTTCCCATATCTCGTGTCTTAGATATAACATACAGTGATCCTCTATTCAATTTAAATTAGAAGATTTATCTTTAATTTAAGTTGAATGTTTGCATGCAAGTTCTTACAAGAAGAATTATCTCATTGTAGTTACTTGCAAATCATATGATTACTGTAACTGTATCTATTAAATGTTCTGTTATTATAATTCAATCTCTAGCATTATTGTTTCGCATTTATTCAGAGCAATCTCAAGATCTGTTGCAGGTTCACTTCTCAGATAAAGGTGGCTGGATATTCAATATTGAACAAACATTGGATGGAATAACAAGTTAGCCTGTTATTTGATTTCATTAGTTGAATATAGAATTTTTCCAYATATAGAACATTTTCTACTATCTATTATTTTATGTTCAATTAGGCAATTTAATGTTTGGTTTCATGAGTGCATACATCTAAGAAAACAAACCAAAAAAAGATTAGGTAGTATTTTAATTTTCTTTATTATTATTGCTAAAGTAATCAATCTACATTTGATTTTTACGAGTTTATATTAAAACTCGTGTTTTGTACAGATTGTATATAAATTTATTGATTATAATTTCAGTTAAATAAATTGTACATATATGTATTTAAATGTACTTGTAGATTTTAGTGATTTTTATTTATTAGGTTATTGTTTTTCCTTTAGTTATTTTTTTCTTTCTTTAGGACTTAGATCACCCAACGGAGCTGCAAAACCCGTCAGAGTGAATTAATCCAAACGGCTTGGGTTAATTAGACAACCCCGGACTGGATTCAATCCTCCAGTTGACGAGTGGTCATTTTTTCCCATCAACACCTTCCTATGAAATCTTTGAACTTCTAGTTGTACTCCCAAGATGATATGCCTTCCCTCTACTGGATCTCGTACAACTTGAACAGAGCCTATTTTTTTGACTGAGGTAGTTTGAACTCTGCTATGAACCTCATCCATACCTGGTCAAGTGTGAACACTTGACCTTGCATCCCTGGCACTCCTGGTTCAATGATCTTCATGTATGATTTGAGAGCGCTACCTCTCAAGGTAGTCTGGAATTTGACCAACTTGTTCGCATCCAGTGTCCCTCTAAATCTCTAGATAGCTTCACATAAGAACCAGTGTTGTTCAACTTCTTCATCTACCTTACCCCAAAATTATGGATATCAGGCAATCGAGCCTCCCGCATGGTTGGCCATTGTTGATATTATTGTTCATATCAGTATGAACCCTAACGGTCCTGCTTGCGATCTACCAGGGGATCCCAATATCCTCCCTATACTCGCACTTCCAGGTTGTAGTTGGTTAGCTAATTGTACTGGAATAGAGTTTTCATGAGAAGGTAGTGTCATACTTACTACTTGAATAGAAGGAACTTGGGGTATGGGTGATTCGGGGCTGGCGTCACTGGCTTTAGGGTGGATTTCTTTGATCTAGGGGGTCTCGTTAGCTTCCACTGGGAAGATCTCTTTGGCTAGATTCTCGATCTCTCCTGATACTGGGATTGAATCTTCTCTTTCTCCTCCAAGATTCATGTCAGCTTCCTCCTCTCTTACATACATGCTTTCTCCTTCTCATCCCACCTCCTGGGGACTTCCTACTCTCCTTGATTCTCTCTTACTTAATCTTTGACTGGCCATTCATTCCTGTCTTATCATCTTTTGCAGTTCTTCCATCTGCCTTTCCTCTATTTCTCTTGATTCTCCTTCTCTCCTCAAATTTTCAGACTATCTTGCAGCTTTCTTGATCTTTTCATGCCACCACTTCTCAACTATGGTGGCTCTCTTCAATGATTTCTCATATCTTGAATACATTTCTTGTTGTTTCCCCCCCATTTTTCAAAGAACCCTTCCCCTCTGTGATGCCATGACTCTCACCCCCTCTCGGCCTACCCCAAGCGAGGGTGTTTACATTGCCATCTTTGTCGGGGACATAGTCAAAATCCCTTCCTCCACCAAGAAGGATTTAATCCATAGGGGGATCTCTCTTAAAATTATTCCCCTTGAGACTTTCTTGAAAATTTCTTCAATTATGTATCCTTCTATCATGGTAGTAACCCATAAATCTATGACCTGTGTGACTGGGCAATCCAACCTATGGAGTGCTGCTAACTTGTCGGTATCCAACACACATATTTTCTTGAACCATCCCTAGAACTCTAGAGCTTCTTGGAGCCTCTTGATCCAATGAAAAAATTCTTCTGGGAATTTAACCCATAAAATCTCATATTGGTCACTTGATCTTTCTGAGTAAAAGATCGCTTCCTGAGTAGTTCCCACCGATTTTATTCTTAGTTCCACTTCTTTCCATATGAAGGAATTACAGTTTCTTTCCCACCATTGCTCAATGCCATATATATGGATCAGTGGTAGAATTCTTCCTACAGGTTCCCTTTTAATATGGGTTGTAGCAACGGAGCCATTTTCTTGGCGTGAATTTGGTTCTTCTCAGGTTACCAACAAAAGGCACCATGTAGTCTAGAGCATTGGCATTTTCATCCCCTCTGAAGAGAAGAAGTCTCATATGAAGCACTACTGAGACAGATGGATAGGGAAGGGTAGGGAGAATACTATGGAAGATCCATAGAGAGTTCATAACTCACTCCCGTTCTTTCACAATCAACATTATCATATCAAAAACATCTAAATGCAAGAACCAAACCTACTTACGTTATGAACAACGGTTAACCATAGAGCCATTAGACAGAACTCATAAACCATAAAGGAACAATGCAATGCATAAGTAACATACAAAGAAACATCATATTTTAAATTTAGGATACTCATATTAGCTTCCAGATCTTTCCTTTATTACAGATTCAAAGCTACATAGAGATGTTCAGTACAGACTCTAGGTTGTCTCTTACAACGATTTTCACTAGCTAATCCCCCAAAACATTGGATGACTCTGATAAACATGATAGATTCCTAATACACCAACTCGACTCCAACCAACTGACCTATTGGTTGAACAATAAAAACAACCTGATATACTGACTCGACTCCAACCCTCTTACATCTATCTTTTGTCCTATGTATAGTTGGGTTATGTCTTTCTGTTCAACTTTCTCACTTTCTTGTTCTGTTGCAACTGTTTCTTTCTTAGCTGGTGTTGTGCTAGCTCTCGCAACTTCTTTCTTCTATAACTCTTTTCTTTCAGCTTCTGATGAAGTTTTCACAACTCATGCTTAATCAAAACTTGCACAATTCTTTCCCAAAATCGAAGGGCCTAACAATGCCAGAGCCTGCGATGTATGCCAGAGAGTTGGGAAACCATCCAGAAGAGATTAAATGACATTAGTACCATAGATGACCCTACAAGAATTTGAAAAATGGGCCATTGACTTCATGGGACCTATAAACCCACCAGGGAAGCACAGAGGATCAAGGTACATTATTACTGCAACAAAATACTTAACTAGATGGGTCAAAGACAAAGTAGTTAAGGACTATAGTGCAACTGCAGCCGCGCACTTTATATTTGATGATATCATAACCAGGTTTGGATGCCCAAAGATCCTTATGAGAGATCAAGAATTTTTTTTAATCAATAAGACAGTTGAAGCATTGACTAAAGAATTTTCAGTCTGTCATCAGATGAGTACACCTTACCATCCACAAGAAAATGGGATAGTCTAATACTTCAACAAAATCTTGGAGACAACGTTGATGAAAATTTGTTGTGCAAACAGGGATGATTGGGATTTAAGAGTACCAGTAGTATTGTGGGCCTATAGGACCACTTGCAAGAAACTAACAATGCAGACCCCTTTTAAGTTAGTATATGGTCTTGAAGATGTTGTCCCGATGAAATACTTAGTGCCAAGCTTAAGAATATATACCTTTACAGGTATGGATGATAATGGTGTTGTTCAAGAGAGGCTTGCACAATTATTTGAACTGGAAGAAGACAGATTTATTGTAGGATTCCACCAGCAGGTTCAGAAGGGAAGAGAAAAGGCCTATCATGAAAGGCACATCAATAAGAAGCAATTCAAGCAAGGTGATCTAGTACTGGTGTATGACAGTAAGTTCATCAAATGTCCTGGGAAGTTCATAATGCATTGGCTCAGGCCATATGAGATTGCTTATGTTATAGAAGGAGGAGTTGCGCAATTGAAGACATTGAATGGAGAATGGAAGGATTAGTGAATGGGAGTCGGCTAAAGTTGTATTATGACAATTAGTTGCCTCGCATCTATTGGTAAGAAGCATAAAGAAAAGAGTATAGGTACCAGGTGCAGTTGAAACTGGGTACCAGACATAGAAAAGATAGTTTTCACAAGGAAGGGAGGCATGGAGTAGAAAGAAAAGGTGTCACTACACAGTCTACAAGTTGAAGTAGAACAAAAGGATCAGATCTAAAGTGCCTCGGGACAAGTCACAGGTGAGTGTTGGGGGGTGTTGGCCCTTGGTTATGGAAGGAAGAAAAGGTGGAATGCGCACTTCACAAAAGACATAGTAACTATTACTGGGGATAAGTGAGAAAAAGAGCAGAAAATATGGAGCAAAGTACAAAAAAGAAAGTCGTTGGATGAGAGGATTGAGGATGACAGATAAGCAAGGAATATGGATCAAGGAAAACTCGGGAAGTGGGCAAATCCACCATTAGCACCACGTAGGAAGAAAGGAAATACAGGTTGGCAAAGCCCGGGGAAAGAGGGTCAAGTTGACCTAGGGTTTTAGTCACCTAGGGTTTTGGTATCTAGGGTTTTGGACACTTAGGTGCCTACTTAAGACTGTCGGTGAACTATTATAATGTATAAATAAAGGTATAAAGGACCTGGGTTGGGTTGGTATGATATTGTTTTTGATCTAGTTCTATTGTTGTTGTGAGAGAACATTATATTGTAAGAGAGAGTGCAGAGAGAGAGAGTTTTTTCTAGCATTGTAAGATCTTCAGTTGTGTGCAAAGGTCAAGTTCTGCAGCTGGGTGTGCAGGAAGGGGAGAGAAAGAGAGGAAGAAGATAGAAGATTTGCTAGTTGAGAGTGTAGATAAGAATTGTATTCTTTATCTTAATAAATCTCAAGCACGGTTTTGTGGACGTATCCCTAGAGGGAGGGTGAACCACGCATGTCTAGTGTTATGCATGTATGATTGATGTCTTGGTCTTTTTCATTGTTATACTATTATTGCATAGATGTGTTAGAGTATATATAAGAGGGAAACTATTATATGATGATTAAGATGTTGTTGTGAGACCCTCCTGATATTCCCTTGGTTGTATACATGTCTGTCCTGCAACCCCCTCATAGATGCTTCAGGTGAGATTGCATATTCTTCGCATGTGTTGCTGAAAGGGCCAGTATCTAGGGCTTGTTGGTGGGATCTTGGAGATAAACCCTAGGTTTTCCCCTGTGCCAAAAATTGGTTGGATCACCAACGTGATCCCCTTCATCCTGAAGAGTAGTCCGTGCCCACTTGAGCCTCTTATCTGGCTCTGCAAGTTCATTTGGATGCTCTGACTCTGCATTTGACTTTATTGACTCTGAATCTGAATGATTTGAGTCCACTAAATTAGAACTCTCATTTGAAGAAGATTCATCATGTGCATGTTCATCATCTCAGATAGGTGGTGTTATCTCTCCAAGAAACTCCTTAGGGCTGTAGACTAAGGATGCTTGGTAACTTAAAAATAATGTGTAGGTATGCTTGGAACACTGGGATTACTTCAATAAATAATGTGACAAACAACTCATCATACATTCAAATGAAACAGTGCTTTCATAAAACAATGATCAGATCAAGTAATTTCAAAGGGGAGGATGAATAACACTAATCTTGATTGCCAAATACAGTTGGGTGTAGGGATTAATACAACATAGAAAGAAAATCCTTCACTTCAAATCTATGAGCTCAATAAAGAGATAACAGTTTTCATAAGCTAAGATAAACTGAAATGAAGTACAGAAAAGGAAACATGGATATTTCTGATATTGAAAATGAAAGGAGACTGCAATTTTATTATATCATAAGAGTCTATACAGTAGCACAAAATGTATCCCAATTTGAACCCTTGTCTTTTAGAAAAGCTAGGCATTTATAGCCTTTTACAATTAGTTTTTAGATCCTAAAACAATGGATCTGATATTCTAAAAATAGAAAGTCAAAACTAATTTACAAAAGATAAGGAGAGATCCTCAAGATGAGTTCAATCCATATCTAAGAGTAGTAGATTGCTGATGAAGTGCAGTTTTAGCCTCCCAAGGCTGTTTGATTTGGTCCTCCAAAGATAAAATTTGAATTTGGTGAAGTGTGCAAAAACCCTGATATTCTGCCTTTGAAAAATATGCCAAATGTAGTTGAAAAACCTCTTTCTGACCTTATCCCTCAAAACTAGCCTTTGAATTAGACTTGATAATTCAACACCTGTCCATTTGAAGTTGTTTCAAACCATTCAAACTCAAAAAATCCCGATATGGGAAAAAAATCAGTTATTCTGGCTGTGACAGGCTTTCACCAGCTAATTTACTCAAAAATCCGCTCCTTAGCTAGTGAAAGGTGGAGCTTTCACCAGCTAACTAGAAAAATTCAAGACGGGTTAGCTGGTGAAAGCGCAGATTTTTTTAAAATCAAATTTCTCAGTCATGGAGAGTTTGTTTTGCATGCTTGAATAGTCGATCCACATCTAAAAATCCTAATCTTTCCAATGGTGCTTTCAAATTTGCATTTGGAGCTCGGGAAGCTAGTCAAATTTCCCCTAAAATATTAGGCATCATTCTTTAAAAAATGCCAGTGCATTTTTTATCACTAACATCTGGCTCCAACTAGGATGGAGTCCTCCCTGCGAGGTCTCCAAGAACTTGGTAGGCCCTGTGCCTTTAGTATTGGGCATGGAGTCATTCAGCCTTTACAATTTATCATCTCGCTATTTTCTAAAGTTTGTTGTTGTAAAATGGAACGACCTTCAGTAACAACTGCAACTATTGAACTAAAAATGTCATCTGCTAAGACCATATCATATGCCTCCTTTGCGACCTCTTTAGTTTGAGGATCTTCCATGAATCTTTGATGCTAATTTTTTCTTGATTTGGTGGAGAAAAACTTCGATCTGGGAAAAAATACACCTTCGCTGGATAGTCTCAGGTTTCACCAACTATTTCGCCTTAAGATTTGCTAGTTAGCTGGTGAAAGCTCTGCCTTTCATCAACTAACTGGTTATAATTCTGCCTTCTATGCTGGTGAAAATTCTGTTTTATCTTTGAGAAGAAAATAATGTAGAGCAACAATGATCCTGCATAGAGTGTTAGATTCTTTAGGAGATTCTCAATAAAGTGTTGTCGACACTTGATGTTTGAACCTCAGATGACCTGCAATGCTTGATTCGAGAATTGATGTGCTAAGAAAGTGAGGAAAAAAAAAATAGAGATATCGAAATAATTTAAGCAATGACACCACAGCTACAGAGCATAAAAAAGGAAATCCAAATGCACAACTGTTGTTATCTATGATAGGAATTTGATAGCAGCGCAAGAAGGATCTTCTTGCTAGGGAATATGGGAATTTCTTGATCAACTTCTTTGATAATTTCTTCAAGCTCAACAATACCAAATTCCTGGCAGATTTGATGAAGCTCATCTGGATTAATTTTCCTGCTTTTGTTGTTGCTGAAATAAAAAGAGGCAAAATGGGATGCTCCTCACGTTCCATCTACTTCTGTAAAAACTAAATTTCTTCCTTTGAATATCCACCCGAGTCAATATCCTTTTGCCTTGTTAAAAATAGAGTATAACCAAATATAAATGAACAAGCTCCTGTAGATTGCACTGATTGCTTGCTGACTGTGTAGTCTAGCCCTTGCTAATGTTTTGATCCTCCAATATTCACAGGTTTGCCTTATATCTTTTCATAACCAAAACTTCTCCTGCATTTTCTTCTAAAAATTATTCAATACTTTCACGTGCTAATTTGTCTTGAATTAGCTGATGTTAGATGTGACATAGTGGATTCAAAACTATCCCCCAATCTAGATGTTTGACCAGGTATAGATGCATGACTATTTTTGAAGGAAAAAGAAGCAGGTCTCAAGATTCTATATGCACCATGCTCTTGGATAGACAACCAAACAAATTCCATAACCGTTATGTCTCCTAAGTTCGAGTAAAACTTATCATCTCTGTTGTATCAACCAGGCAAAGGTTTGGACCTTGTCTTAGCAATCCCCAGATGAAACATGAGTTGTGAGAATCCCATTTGTATCTAAAATTATATTGGGAACAATAAGATCCTTTCTGTCAGCTTCTTCAAAGGATAATTTATGTGCAACATGCATAGCCTCTTGTCTTTTATGCATTCTTTGCTCTTTAGTGTGTTCAAATCCATTCTCATTTTGTTTTGAGCTACCACGCCATCATCCTCCATTTGTTTTGACTGTACTAAAGAGGCCACAATCATGCCAATATCCAATCCTATGGCCAAATGGAAGTTTTCACATCGCCATTTCCCATGCACAATGTTTTGGATGTTAGCGCCTGTATAATGCGTTCTGTGGTTTGCACAAACCCAAGCAATTCAACCTTGTACTTCTGGTTATGAGCGACCTGTGTAATAAATGTAAATTGATAATGTTGTTTCTCCTTTGCAAGAGTTGATACAACTACAACAACTGGAATAACTTCTCCTTTTATGCCAAAAATCTATGAACACATCTCTATGGAATTTATGAATGGCATCCTGGATACCCGTTTGTCTCTCTGCTCGACATTTGCATGACTTTAACCTTCTGAGCATACAAATCTACGTTTTCTCTGCAAGATTGATACCTATTAAATAACAAAACAATGATCTATCAATGCAATCTCTACTCGGCCATATCACACACCAAATGAAATGTTTGTTGGGTGATCTACAAATTAAAAATTCGACACTTGTGTTTTCTCTCCCTAATCTAGTTCCGATCACACTGCAGCTCCATAATTATCGGTGAATCATGAAGATCCCCCACATTCATCGCACAAATGAAATCAAAAACATTAAAATATTAATTTCAACAAACCCTTTTGACCGGACTCTCTGCAAATCTGATCAAATTTCGGAACATACATAACAATGCTCACAACTCCACACACTAAATGACCAATAGATGTGGAACCACGCCATCTTTGAACACATTAAAGAAATCATGGATTAAATCGGGTGAATAATACCTCACACGAGAGATCTCAGACTTAAGAATATGAATAACGTTGCCGCATCCAGAATCTAGACAAGAGGAGGTATACCACCTGCAACAATAATTGCCCACTTGCTTTCATCATCATCATAGCCAAAGTCATCTTTAGTTCTGCCTGCACTTTTACCCTCAGATGTTCCATCATAGTTGCTGGCTTCAAACACAAAATTTGTTATTTCTTTCACTGACAATGCTTCATGATAGGTTTTGATCATGTTCTTCTAGGTCTTTGTATGCTAGAAAGTCAGACACGCCCCTAGCCTCCATAAATCTGTTAATGCTTAATTTCACTTGGTTGAGTGTCATTAAGTCAGGTCGGTCAATTGGAAGTGTCTTTGAAACAAATCCCTTTACATCCCCTGAATATCTGTAATGAGAGTGATGCAGAGAAGAAGACTCGTTCTTTGACTTATGTTTAGGAAGAAGATGTCTGCTTGTTTTTCGACCATGAACAAATATTGTCCAACACTTCAATGCGTGACCAACAGCTTTATAACCCCCATTGAAGAATATAACATGATTAAGATCTCATCGTTTTGTTTCGATAATTGTACTCCGTCATGGCATCACTGCTCCCTTCATCGTAGCAAAATCACACATGTTTGGAAAAGGTGGCTTCATTCTAGAGACCTCATTTGTAACTGGGTTCCAATAATAATGTGATTTTGTTCATTTGTCTAACTTCTTTGTTCAACTTTCCCAAATAAAACATTCTATCTCTATGTCAAGCTGTGTCAAATCCTCCCAGAAACCAGCTGGGCGGCAGCCCACACGCATATTCAATGCTTGGGAAACATAAAGAAGTCCCCCAATAGCATTTATCTCCTTAATTAGCCACTGCATTCCAGCCTATTACAGTTGCTTCTGTGTAGGCATCAATCCTGAATTATTAATTCTTGTATATGTTAATCTCTTTCAGACATTCTCTGGTGGATGATGCTTACAAAACTCCCATATTGCAGGACACAGTCTTCTTATAGCTTTAGGTCTTCTGGCAAGTTCCAAAAGTCCATTTGGAGGGAAAATAATCAAAGTCCTGTTTTCTTTATTCACTGTCTTCACAATCTCATCAACAACAGGAACCAGAATTTCTGTTGCGAGAGGAATGCTTTCAAAAGAACTCATTTTGTGTTGCTTCAATATCACTCCATGTGTGACAGATGGAACTCTGCCTTCCAAAGAATGTGTCTCCATCTGTTCAACAAGTGTGTCCCTGTATACTGCAGGAGATTCTATGACCTTTAGCCATGTAAGACTCTTGCTGCCATGATCCAAAACTGATCTCAGGGTGGGAACTTGAATTACTTCAGATACTTTTCCCATTGAACCACCCATAACCTCAAAGTGAACAGTCCATCCAACAACATCAACTGCCCCAGAGACTATGTCATTGGCACTTAAGTGTTTCCAAAAAATAACATGGTTGTCCCCTCCAGCTCCAGATGAAACTCAGTGTTTCCCCTGCTGGCAGTGAATGACATTTATCTTTTTTTCCTTTGAATGCTCAAATTTTTTTATCTGTATAAGTGTATAACGAGTGGCCTACAATTTGTCGATGGCCTCAACACCTGGGTGCTCATTAGAAACTTTGCTCGATAGCTACAATCTTTGTTTGATTGATAGTCTTTCGTTTGATGTTGATCTTGAGTCCCAAAGCTTCTTACTCTTTGTCAATAATTCCTTTAGGTGTGCACGCATAGGAGAGATATAGTCACTATAACAATTGCCAAAGTTTCCTTTTGATATTTACAATAGTAAGTGCTTTCATCAGCTTACTTTTTGTGGGGAGTACACCTTAACAGTTGAAACTCAAGGCTTTCACCAGCTAACTTCAACTTCACAACATACATTAGCTATTGAAAATCTTTTTCACAAAAAATTGAAAAAATCTTTGGAGGATCAATTTATTTCTAAGATAAAGTCTTAAATCCTATGTTTTGATACTTCTAAAATCTGGTGAGATTATTCTTCTTCCTACTCTTACATTAACAATTTGCACTGCTTCTTAATCAAGTAAACTCATGCTTCCAATGGAGCCATGTAAGAAATTTATTTGCTAACAACATTCTTGATCTTGATCCCAAAGATAAAAGAATGTGTAGCCAACAGAGATGTGTTCCAAAAAAATGATAGAAACAGCCTTCATCTGACAAGAGTATCCTGATCTTTATACTGCTCAATGATTCCAAAAAATCGGCAATAGGATCAATAAAATAGTAAAGGAATACCTCTTCAAGCTTCTGTTCTGACTATAAACGAAAATGATGTGGTTGGTTGTCCTCCTTGATATCAATGATGTATGTGAATTGCTCAACCTTTTTTGGAGAAAAATGTATACTCAGTTTCTAATATGAGCCCTTCTTTTCTTCACCTTCCTCTTCATATCTACTACAAACTACTTTTGTCTGCAAATCTAGAAACTCAAGGCTTACCTTAGTATTTACTGTAGATATGAAATTATCTCCTGTTGATATGTCAATTTGCTCATCATTTTTCAAATTTTCAAAATGGACAATCGGATCATCATCACAATCATCTTTAAAAGATGCATTTAATACAATGTTTAAAGCATCACAATGGTTGTCGTAATGCAAATCAACAATTTCTGGATACTTAAGAGTATTCTCTATAGCAGCGTACTCTTCATGAACATCGGAATATTTAGTCAATAAATGAAACTCATGACAACATTTAGGATAGAGAATATCATCTGGAAAAAGTTATTTACAAAAGGAATTGAAGGTTGAATGGAAATCTATCAAAGAACTAACACTTGCATTAGGAAGAGACTGACACCATTCACAAGAAATTCCTTCTAATGAGAAAAAGAAGAGCTGGATTTGAACATCCTCATGTACAATTTCAAGTCAATGAATAAAATCATGAGAATCCAACAAGTGTTCAGCTTGCACTTCCCATTCTTATCCTCGAAATATGGGAAGGTTGCGTTCCCATTCATCTCTACTAGACACTGGATTAGGGAAACCAACAATTTTTGAAAAATCACAGAACACACACCTCTTAGATAAGATCTTGTTCATTTCATACCTGTGGGGTCGCCAATGGATTTCAGAACAGTGGAGTCACCACCGAATTCATCCTTCATGGAGTCGCCAGATAGATGATTACAACCAATGTAGTGTCCAACCTTTGTCTATCATCAAAGATTAGATATATGTCATGTCCCAGGGAAGTTGAGCTTCGATCTCCTCTACCCGGCAACGACGCCAATTTGTTATCACTCCAAGAAACTCCTTAGGGTTTTATACTAAGGATGCTTGGTAACTTAAAAATAATGTGTAGGTATGCTTGGAACAATGGGATTACTTCAATAAATAATGTGACAGACAACTCATCATACATTCAAATGAAACAGTGCTTTCATAAAACAATGATCAAATCAAGTAATTTCAAAGGGGAGGATGAAGAACACTAATCTTGATTGCCAAATACAATTAGGTGTAGGGATTAACACAATACTGAAAGAAAATCCTTCACTTCAAATCTATGACCTCAATAAAGAGATAACAGTCTTCATAAGCTAAGATAAACTAAAATGAAGTACAGAAAAGGAAACATGGATATTTATGATATTGAAAACAAAAGGAGACTGCAATTTTATTATATCATAAGAGTCTATACAATAGCACAAAATGTATCCCAATTTGAACCCTTTTATTTTAGAAAAGCTAGGCATTTATAGCCTTTTACAATCAGTTTTCAGATCCTAAAACAATGGATTTGATATTCTAAAAATAGAAAGTCAAAACTGATTTACAAAAGATAAGGAGAGATCCTCAAGATGAGATCAATCCATATCTAAGAGTAGTAGATTGCTGATGAAGTGTAGTTTTAGCTTCCCAAGGCTGTTTGATTTGGTCCTCCAAAGATAAAATTCGAATTTGGTGAAGTGTGCAAAAACCCTAATACTCTGCCTTTGAAAAAGATTCCAAATGTAGTTGAAAAACCTCTTTCTGACCTTATCCATCAAAACTAGCCTTTGAATTAGACTTGATAATTCAACACCTATCCATTTGAAGTGGTTTCAAACCATTCAAACTCAAAAAATCTCGATCTGGGAAAAAATTCAGTTATTGTAGCCGTGACAGGCTTTCAGCAGCTAATTTACTCGAAAATCCGCTCCTTGGCTAGTGAAAGGTGGAGCTTTCACCAGCTAACTAGCAAAATTCAAGACGGGTTAGCTGGTGAAAGCGCATATTTTTTTAAAATCAAATTTCTCAGTCATGGAGAGTCCGTGTTTCATGCTTGAATAGTCAATCGACATCTAGAAATCCTAAGCTTTCCAATGGTTCTTTCAAATCTGCATTTGGAGCTCAGGAAGCTAGTCAAATTTCCCATACAAGATTAGGCATCATTCTTTAAAAAATGTCAGTGCATTTTTTATCGCTAACAGGTGGAAGAGTGAAGGTGTCTGTAAGTGTTTTTTGAGGTACATGAAAGACAATTTCCTCGAATTGGACACTATGCTCAATGATGAGCTGGTCAGAGGAAATATCAATAAGACGATATCCCTTCACACCATCGGGGTATCCAACAAAAACTCACTTAGTCCTCTGTGGATCAAGTGCCTTCCTCTTTTCAGAGGGAATCCTGGCCCATGCACGTGAACCAAAAATGAGAAAGTGGGTCACTTCCAGTTTGAGGCTGCTCCAAGCCTCATAGGGGGTCTTTTCCTTGACAGATCTATTGGGAGATTTGTTTTGGATGTATATTGCATAATTAAGTGTTTCAGCCCATAGTATTTGTGGTAGTGAAATTGCATACAACATGCAAGATGCCATCTCCTTTAGAGATTTTTTTTTCCCACTCAGCAACTCTATTTTGCTGCGGAGTATAGGGAACTATGTGTTGCAACTGAATCCTTGCCTCATGGAAAATATTATGGATCTCATGATTTACATACTCTCCCCCATTATGAGTTGAAAGGAATTTGATATTATTTATAGATTGTGTCTCAACCAGGCTTTGAAATATGTGAGGTGTTGAAAGACCTCAGATTGTTTCCTGAGAAAGTAGATCCAACTAAAACATGAGAAATCATCAACAAAAATGAGAAAACCCTCTTTTTCTGATCGATGGATGCGCGAAAGGACCCGTAAGGTCACTGTGGATCAGATATAAAGGTGTGGAGGCTCTCTAAGACTTTTCCTTGTCAAATTTCTCTTGAGGGTGTTTCCCGAGAACACATCCCTCACACACGCCCTTGGAGAAATGGATGTCTGGTAGACCATCAACCACTATTTTATTGCTAAGTTGTTGCATGTATCTGAAATTCAAATGTACAAACCTTTTGTTCCATATCCTACTACTTTCATTAGCATGAGTAAGCAATGAAGAAGAATCAGGTTCAATGAATTCAGAAAATGTATACAATCTAGACTGATCATTTTACCTCACTGGTAGCAACCCTGGAGTTGGTTTGCATGTCATAGATGTCCATGAAATTTTGTGTAATTATGAATTTCTTTCCGGTGCTGTAATTTTTTCATTTGATACATGGAGAGAAGGTTGACAGAAAGATTGGGAGTATGTAGCGCATTCTTGAAGCTTCTGTTGGTGAGTTCAATCCTTCCTTTGTCGGTGACTTCGACAAAAGAGTTGTCCCCCATCAGAATAGTAGGACCTTTGCATGCATCCAAATAAGAATATACTTCTTTTGAGTCATCCATGTGATGTGATTCTCCTGAATAAATGATCCAAGCATAGGGAGAGGAGTTGATGGCAATCAAGGCATGGCTAGAATTTCCTTTCTTGGAATTCAGATCTTCTGGCTTCATCTTCTTGGTACCCTCGGGGATGCGATCTCCAAGTTTGTTTTGCTGAAGTATTTGAGACATCATATCTATTTTTTTTTACATGCATGTAGATTTTGAATGGAATCCTTTGTGACAGTATGTGCATTTATCTCCTTTTCTTCCATTTTCTCCTTTGGATCCAGAGGCATCGATGAAAGGTTTTGTGTGTCCTTCCTTCTTCGGATGTGCATGATCTTTCCATTTATCTTTATCTTTAGATTTTTGATAATTTTGGCTACCATCATGCACAATGAGTGCATGCGCCCTTGGGTCTTTGATTGTTCCCATGTTGATGAGATTGGTTTGCTCTCGTGTTAGGGATTCGATAAAATCCTCAAGAGAAGGAATCTTCCAGGTGGCTCTAGTGGCGAATATGATAGTATGAAATTTGGATATGAATACAGAGAATTCAGGACCAATATTGGAGATAATGGTGAGAACCATTTCTTTCTCCTCCGTTGATTTATCAACCTCGCAAGCTTTGAGTTGCGACAGTAAATCCTTACATTTTGTAAAGAAATGTTGGATATTGTCGAAGCTTTTTGGATCCAATGTGAGAAGATCCACCTCCAGCATGTGTCCCATCATATCATCCTATTTTCCAAAGATCCCTTCCAAAGTTTTCTAGGCTTCATTGGGAGACTTACAGGAAGATATGTGAAAAAGGAGATCGAGAGAAATAAGACTGCAAATTGTTCTAAGTGCCTTATCCATGCGATTTAAGTACTAGAATTTTTCTATGGATGATGTTGGTTATGTATCTGTATTCAAGGTTAACCTGTACAACCCTCTGGTTCAGATATGTATGGCTATTTTCTCCTTCCATGAAAAATAGTTGTAATGTGTAAGAATGAATTCTTTTTGGAAATCCATCTTTTCGCTGTCTTCAATCTTTTTTACCTGCAAAAACGTTTGGTATAGATTTTTCTTACTAGTCCGTCAGCTCTAATACCATGAAAATTTGTTGAACCTACATAGAATATATCTAGCTAAACAATAATTCACACATTTGCAGAGAGAATTAGAGAAAGAATGAAAGAATTCTAATTAACCATTGTGAATAATAAATAATTTACACATGATATACTTTGTATAGCTATGCAAACTAGAGGAGAACCAATGCAACATAGTGGTGGTATAGAGTGATTTGGACACACACCAGTAGTTACAGGAGTGAACTACCACCTAGTCTAGTCTCTCAGGTAATTACGCGAGTTAACTGCCACCTAGTTGAGTTAACTAGTCAACTAGTCTTCAGTTAACTGACTGAACAAAGAGTAGTGAGGAGTTAACTCAGGGAATCAAGGCTAATGCACTAGTATGATGATGATACCAAGGAAATTTTGAATTAGCATGGTGACAAAACCAATGCAGCATCTGAACTCAACTCAACTAGTCAAACTGAAGTGTCAACTGAAAGTGAATATTCTCCAGGTGGAATATTCTCCCCTAAAATATAGGAGACTGGATAATGACTAATTATGACTATTAAACAAGGAAAAACCTTAGGAAAAATAAATCCTAGGTGTGTGTGAAGTAACTCCAACAGGATAGTATTATGTACCTCACTTTTGAAGTTTGTCCACGCTACTCCAATTCGTGAGTTCCGAACAGTACATGTAATGGATCACAAAATAAAAACAACTATATCCTACTCTAATGGATTAGAAAAAAATGATCTCTCTATGAAGGATTAAAACAAGGGTAGAAAAATAAATGTAAACACATATTATAATGAAATAGGCCAAGTATATTGATGATAATTTTAAATAGAATCTTACAATCTTTAGATGATTTTGTAGCTTCTCCAAGTCCTCCTTGTCCAACCCCTTGCTTGAAAGATCCACGATCAAAATAAGATCCATGATCCCCTTGATGAGAATACAACACTTGCAACAAAAGTGTGGCACTTACGACACTTACGACAATTAGAATGTGACGTTATTGAAGTGAGAAATTTTGATGTGTAACACAAGATCGACAAGGAAAGGAGCATATCAATCGGTGTCAAATCTTCCTGTAGGATTTTGTAAGATTAAAATGTTTAGTCCAAAATATGTAGGCAACATTAATTTATGATTTAAATCAGAAACTCCTCAGGTTTTCATTACAACACACAAGGACACTACAAGAACCACATGAAATTAAATTCTAGCAATGTAAATTGTTGTAGTGACTCACACAATTTCTAAATTTTGGAATAGTAACCAAATTACAAATCCAATAATTAAACTCTCAAAAATAACTAACTCGATAGCACCATACAATGATTAGTTTCAAGAGTTTCAAATTGATACACATCAAACTTAAGAACATTCATTATAATGAAAATATTTTATAGTGACTAAAATAAATATTACATCAAGCTGTAAATAATTTATAGAGCCCCATGGAGAAAATAATTTTTCGACATTTAATTTGATTACAAAGACAATGCGAAACTCATAATTCCAAAATTGAAATAACTTTCACAATAACCATCGATTGCAAATAAGGATTGAAAATAGTCCGTAAAGACTTTATGGATTCTAATTCGAATTGTATTAATTATAAACGAACTCACGAATTCTATTTTCAATCAATCAATTAACAAGGATCATATGAGGTTTAGTTTCAAAATGCAATTAACTTTTCACAAGAATAAAAAAAAGTTTTGGTTTTGAATTAGCAAATTTAATTAACAAACCAAAAGAGATACGACCCCGTTGGTCTATGATTTCAATAGATAAATGTCAAATTTCAATATGTAAAATGACGAGATCCGTTAATCAATCGTTTGGAACCTCGATCATTGCATAACGAGAATTATAGTGGGTAATATTGATGTGTATGTATAAAACAATTTGTGTTAAGAATATCCAACATACAAAATTTGAATTGTTCATGTAGATTCTCTTCCATCGAGACTATTCATCATCATAACTTAATAAACAAAAAATTACTTTTATTGTGACTATTAGCATTCAATTACGATTCGTGAATGTTGAACATTCGACACGATTTACCTAGAAAATGAATAAAGCTATAATTTCACCATGATATTTTGAATCAATTCATAGTTCAGATTTCAATCATCAATATACATACTGAATGTAATTATTCATGATTTACAAAAATTAATATTCTCAAACATATGAAATTTTTGCATAAATACTGTAACAAGAAAATGTTGAATTTATTGATGGCGATATTTGATTGGAGTAGGATATTTGCGTGATGTCTCTCTGCTTGATTTCTCAACCCAATACTTCACCGATACTCCCAACCGATTCTAGGGGTACTCTTCTTCCCCCTTAGCCCCCCGAGCCACAAAAGGGGCCACACACAAGAAACCAACAAAAAATAGCTCCCCTCCTTGCCTCACAAGGAAGAGATTCCACTCTTTATTCAAGCTTGGTATCCCAACTCTCACAATTAAAATACATTCCACAATAATTTTGGCGGCATAAAATTACCAATAATAAGTGAGATCCTTTTTCCTTCTACTAAATTTGTTTTATAGAAAAATCCTCAATGACACATGTCCTCATGCACAATTAATTATCTTTTTAATTAATTTAATTAGGATTATTAACCCACACACTCGTCACACTCTCCCCAAGTTTCACAAGTAATTACCATTTTTATTTTATTTAAAACCCTAATTTCCCTCACATTCCCCAATGTGTTCCTATTTCCTCTCTTAGTTCTCCCTTTGTTCCCAAAATTATCATTTAATGAGTGTCTCTTAACTAGTTCTTAGTTAGAGTTGGATTAGGAGTCTTATTCTAGTTACATTAGTGGTAGCTTGACTCTAGATACCATTCTATGTGTATACCTATTCTCTCATATTATTATTTCTTCTATTTTTTAAAATACAATTTTTTAATGTCATGCACACATGTGCAATTTATCCATTCATTTAAATTTTTATTTATCTTCTTCCTAGAGTTTGATTTTATTTTACATACTTTTAATTTATTTAATAATTTAACTAGTACCTTAATTAAACTTAGACTTGGAGTTATCCTAGACTCAGGCTTAGACTTTTGTTAGGATTTATAATTAACAATTTACTATTTTATTAATTATTTTATTCTAGGAAGGTCCAATCATTTTAATGTTTTATAGGCCACCTAGATTTATTGACTCAAATTTTTAATTACGCATCATTTCCTTCAATATGCACCTCCATGCTCCATGGGTGCCACTTGCCTTAGACTTGTTTTGGAAGTTTTTCCAACCCTTGGACTCAACACGCCACTCAGTCAACCTCGTGAGAGACTCAGGGCTTCGAAGGAATAAGGACTTTGCCTTATTGTGCGCCTCGTAGAAATATTCGTGAGTGATTGTCTTAGACTACCCTCATGACATCGTGGACCTCTTGAACTAGATAATCATTAAACTACCATTTAGACCACAAAGGGAGTGCTAGTAGGCTATGACAGGGATGTTGCCACATATCTCTCTCAAATGTCTAGTTTTTGTGCATGGCCCCTTTACTCCTTATGTGAGTCGGATTAGCAAGCATCATCAAGCCTGGATACACTAATAAAAATAGTGTCAATAATCCGTATACATAAATCATACTAAAATAAAATTACACCAAAAGGGACAACAATATAAGTTCCAAGGCATCATAGTCGGTTCCCCAAAGATCATTAGTTCCCATCATATGGAAAATCTCCTCAAAAAAGGTCCTTCTAGCATTATTTCACAACTCCATTCCATTCAAGCCACTGAAACACCCTTTATGCCATAGGAACTCCATTCCATCCTCTCCAAACATCGAGTTGTTTTTTCCACCTGCAAGGACTTCCTCCTTCCCATGGTGTTCATGATCATTCCATTCCCCTTGTCCTTGGCATCCTTCCTCCCAATCTTTGTCCCTATCATCATCCTTTTTCCCAAAAAATTGAAATTGAGAAAATTGTTCATGAATTGATCACTGTAGGTGTTATCCATCCTAGCATGAGCCCCTACTCTTCTCATGTGGTCATGGTCCTTAAGAAAGAAGGTTCTTGGTGCATGTGTCCTGACTTCCTCTCCCTCAACAAACTCACCATTAAAGACAAATTTCCCATTCCTTTCATTGATGACCTCTTGAATGAATCGATTGGTTCTCAGTTCTTTACTAATCTTTATCTTTGTTTTGGATACTACTAGATATGTATGAATGAGTCAACCATTCCTAAGACTTCATTTCAAACTCACGAGGGCCATTATGAGTTTTTTGTCATGCCCTTTGGCTTGTGTAATGCTCCCTCCACTTTACAAAGAATTATGAATCATGTCTTACATCCTTTTCTCTGTCATTTTGTCTTAGTTTTCTTTGATGATATCCTCATATATAGTAAAACATGGACAACCCATATTTCTCACGTGGATCGAGTTCTACATCTACTCTCTCAACACCAACTTTTCCTCAAACAATCTAAATGTGCTTTTGACACCTTGAAAGTCAAGTACTTAAGTCATATTGTTGGCAAGGTAGGTGTCAGGGTGGATCCTAAAAAGATTGAAGCTATGCAGGATTGGCCTTGCTCAAAGAATCTAAAAATTTTGCGTGGATTTTTGGGTTTAACAGGATATTATCGCAAGTTTGTTAAGAATTATGGAAATATTGTGGCACCTCTCAATTCTCTCCATAAAATTAATTCTTTCACTTGGACTCTTACCATTGATCAAGCCTTTCAAACCTTTAAGGAGGCCATGTGCACCACTCTGGTCCTAGCCCTTCCTGATTTCACAAAGACCTTTGTCCTAGAATGTGATGCTTCCAAGAGAGGAATTGGAGCAGTCCTTATGAAAGAGGGTCAATCTTTGGAATTTGCCAACAAACAATTGTCAGAGCGACATTTGGGAAAATTAATCCATGAAAAGGAAATGTTGGCTATTCTACATGCATTGGATCTTTGATGCCATTATCTATAGGGGAAACGCTTACAAATTAATATATATCATCAAAGCCTCAAGTATTTTTTGGAACAACGCCCTTCCTTCCTAGAGAAACAAAAATGGGTGACTAAGCTCTTTGGATATGATTAAGAGATCATTTACAAGAAAGGAAAATAAAAAGAGGTTTTTGATGCACTTTCAATAAAATATGAAGATGAAGGGTCCCTTTTTTCCCTCTCCTTCATTGTACCAAATTGGCTCCAAGTTGTTCACCAGGAATGGCTACATGATCCCAAAATTTTGCATCTGATCCAAAAATTGCAGGACAATTCTCTAGTTTCCCCAGGGTACTCTTGGCACAATGATGAGCTTCACTACAAAGGCCATTTTTATTTAAGTAAACATTCACAAATTAAATCCACAGTACTTTATGAGCTTCATGCTACACCCATAGCTCGACACTCAAGGTTTACCAAAACCTATGACTGGGTCAACCATTTTTTTTTTCTGGGATGGTATGAAACAATATGTAATATCCCTAAGGCTGAACCCAATTGTAAATGTAAATGCAAATGTAATTAAGTTGGTGAGTTCTCTAACATCATTTTGTATGCACCTTTTATGGCATAGTGCATGCATGTACTACACAGTGAAATGATGAAATGTGCACATTCTAGGATACCATGCACAATATCTTAAGTGCACACGATTGTGAGGCCAGTGAGCCTTTATGTATATGGTATGTTTTATAGGCTGGTGAGCTAGTTATTACAAGCTAGGATGCTTATGTTTTGATTAGGCTGGAGAGCCTAGATGTTAAAGGCCAGTGCACCTATTTTTGTATATGTCTCATAGTTAATATAAAATACATCGATGCGCATAGATTGGCCACAATAAAAGAGATGGGGACTAAACTCCACTAGTTAGGGAAATGGAGGGGCTAAGTTAAGGAAAGGGGCTAAGCTAGGGAGCTTAAGACAAAAAGGAATATTATATTAATATTTCTTAAATATAAAGTATGGATAATTATTTTATCCTAAGTTCTAAAGTTGGGGACAAGTGGGCCAAAGTAGTTCCCAACATGACAAGTGTCAAGTTGGGGGCATGCATACATATTGTTGGGACTTAGTTCATTTCCTATCATCTTTTCCATCATTCCTTCCATCATTAAGTCATCCATCCAATCATCCATGAGCATTCACACACCCATTTAGCTATCTTTCGTACCTTCATGACTGTACCTAAACCTATATCCATGGCCATTTTGTGAGGGTGTAGCTAGTTAGCTTGGGAGATGGATTGAAGAACCGAGTTGTCAGGCCCATGGGATATTGAAGAGGTGGGTTGTCAGGCCCGTGAGCAATTCTATGAGTGAGAGAATTGTTGGGAATTGATTTCCTAAAGGTGATAAACTACATCTACAGTTCTCTGAGACTTCCTTTCTGGCCTATTGGTGAAGCCCAAAAAGGAAGTGGGGCAGCCGAAAGAATGTTGAGAAGAGAATTGGCACACTTCCTAGGTGGGACAAACATGTGGGGAATGAGGGACTGTAGGCTGTTAGTTTGAGTTGGCACCTATGAAGGAGTCTTTCCTATTGTCTATGAGCCTTTAGCTTGGTTAGGAATCCCTTTACCCGGGTGCAGTTTAGTCCTAGCTCGAGGGTGACTCACTATTGAGAGTGATGAATAGTGTGGTCTAAGGCTAGGAGGTTCGTGGAAGGTTTGCACATAGTTGGTGACATTATTACCAAGATAAGTGTCAATTGTGTGATAGATTTACATGTTGCATTGTTATTTACATGCTTATGTTTATGGGTTGTCATATGTGCGGTTATAACTGTGTTTATTTATATGGGTATTTCCTGTATATGCTACATGTATATGTTTATTGTTATTTCAATGTGAATCTATGTATTTACAGATGTATTTGTATGTTCACATTTTATATATAATTCTTCCGCAAGATTTTTGTGTGTATGTATCTTAATTGCATGCAGTTCGAAAAATTTATGTGGCATAGCTCAGTTGGATATTGGGTATGTTACAGTATGTTCTACAGAGAGAACAATAAGAGTTCTGTAGTGTAGCGTGGCCTGGCATGGATGATCGGGGACGTTACAAACTGGTATCAGAGCTTTAGTTTTCAATGTTGACCTTGGATGGGCCGAACAAGTTGATTTGAAGCGAAATGTCACAAAGGATTTATTTCGAAGTGGCCAAATTGCAATTTGTAGAGCATCCATGGTAGAAAAGTAACCACATTTGGGCGGAATTGGGGGGAAGCCCCAATTTCTATTTTTAAATTCATGAGAAAATGGGGAAATTCAGCCAAGTGGTGAGATACTAATGTTTTAATATATGTTCTAGAAAATCCAGACCTAGAATTGGTCGAATTTGAAGTTACAGAGAAGACATAAAAATTGGAGCGAGTTTTATAATTAAAATTCTCAATTCACGAATTGATTTTTGGATAAATTTGTTCTAGAAATGTCAACCCACAATGATTTGTTGTTAAAGAGGTTGAACTGGTGTTATTGGGTGAAATTGAATGAATTTTATAGTTGCATAATGTCTATGGTAAATTGGGGAAAAAGTTAAGCAAAAGCCCCAATTTCTGCAGCGGAATTCACCAGGAATTGTTGCGCATACAAATGAGTGTGCACAGGAGGGTGCACTAAAAATACATGATGCGCAGTGAATAGCTTGTGATAGGTAAAATTCAGCACTGTGCGGCAAGATATTGTCATGTGGGCGTGTGTGCTAAATTTTGGTGTTGTATGGAAAAATGTTAGTGTGTAGGTGTGCGTGCTAAATTTCAGTGCCGCATGGAAAATGTTAGTATGCGGGCGTGCATGCTAAATTTCGGTGCCGTGCGGAAAAATGTTGGTGTACAAGACTGCACAATAAATTTAGCATTGCACGGTGTGAACACACATAATAATGACGCACATGGTGTGTGCAATGTTAGCACAACACAATGGAGTATGGTAGTTGCACGCACAATGTGGGTAAATGTGTTCACGTGACAATTTAGTGAATGGTGGGCACAAAGTATTGGTGCGCAGTGGGGTGTACTAAACTTTGGCATGGTGCAGTGCTTCGAGTGAAATGTGCATGGTACAAAAACTACGCCTGGTTGATATTGGCACGTGGTACAAAAACTGTGCATGGTGGATATCAGTGTGCGGTCCCAAAACTGTGTGCAGTGGGTATTGGCGTGTGACATAAAAGTAGTGTACGCAAGTTATTGGCATGATAGAGAAGTGATACACAATGGCTTTAAAGTGCGCAAAGCACAATTTACCTTGTGTTGTTGATGCACATGGTAAATACAGGTGCACAGATTGAAATTTGTGTGCATGAATTCGTTTGAAGGGTGAACAACAACAAAAAACCAATGATTTTCTGCGACATTTTATATCATTTGAACATCATCTTTTTGTAGCGCGTTTTTGAGGGCCTTAAGATCATTTTTAGCAACTCAAAAAACAAAATCCATAGGCGTACCAAAGGTACATCCTGTCTCTGCAACTCAAATAAAAGAGCTCGGAGAGAGATTTCTAATGGTGTAAATTGTTCGTCAAACGAAGATTTCATGAGAAAGTTACAACACAAACAGAGAAGGGTAAATTTTAAGACCCCACTAACTTCAAAGAGCCATAACTTTCTCCTCTGGAATAAGATTGAGGTGTAGGAAAAGTCAATGGAAATCTATTGAACCATAGAAGACATTCATGGAGCTGAATTAAATTTTTGGGCATGTTAAAGGTGTTTAATATGGAAAATAAGGAACCTGTAGTATATCAGTTACAATATGGTATATTGGCCTAGAACTTCAGCAAGCTGTAACTAGCAGCCAAGAACCCAGAAAGAGATGAAACTTGGACATAGTGTCCATAATATATATATGAGGAAACCCAATTGAGATCCTATTAAAATTCCAAAGGCATAGGTGCAAAAATGCATAATTAAAGTGCAGAGTTGCGCCAAGTTGAAAAAAATGAACAGAAAAGTTAATGGGCAATTTTGAAATAACCATAACTTTTTGCTCAAGACTCGGAATTGAGCATGGGAGCACGCATTGAAAGGTCTCATACAATGGAATCTAAATATCCACCCATAAAATTGATCTGGGCATTCAATTTTTCAGGAAATCAGAAGAAAGAGTTCTGATATATTATTGAACGAAAATGGTTCATATTTTTCATGAAATTGTTGAAACAGTTAGCCTGACAAAGTTTTGTTGGCTGCACATTTTGCAGAGTTAAAATAAACTAGATTAGATCAATATCAACATAGATTTTAGAGTAATGGAAGAGGCACAAGGGAGTTACATCCAAGAATATGAAATCAGAGGGAGGGATGTCCATTTGGGCATGGAAGGAACAAACTCCAATGGACATGGAGATGAAAGGAATGAAAACATGAATATGGCAGAGACCATTAAAAATTTGCAGAAGGATGTCCAAAGCCATAAATATGATAATGAAAGTCTTATGAGAGCCAAGGAGCAATAGGATGAATTCAACATGAAGTTATTGCAAATCTTGAATAGAATAGAAAATAAATTGGACAAGGAGAGTAGCTCAAGAAAATCAGGAAGACACATGACTTTTGATGAGAAACGAAAATCCAGAAGTGTTAGTAGACATCACCACAACTCCCCAAGGCATTCCAATAAGAGAGAACACAACATCTCAAGTCCATCCCCTGTCAGAAAGCATAAGAGGTATGGGGTGGATGAGCTACAAGGAGAAATGAACAAAATCAAACCTCTTACATTTGATGGTGAGCACAAGAAGGATGAAGATGCAGAGACACGGTTGTTGGGCATTAGAAAGTATTTCCAATTGCATAATTAATATTCTCATACATAAGGTAGAATTTCCATCTATCAACTCAAAGGAAAAACATCCATGTGGTGGGATCAGCTTATGCAGGTGCAACACATCAAAGAGAAAAGTGTTACTTGGAGGGAATTCAAGAAGTATTTTGAGAAGAAATACTTGAATACGAGACACTATGACAAGAAAATGAACGAATTATTTGAACTCAAGCTTGGGAGTATGACCATAGATGAATATGAGAATGTTTTTAAAACTGCTAAAGTATGTCTCCTTCATCAAGGATGAGAAAGTTAAGATTCAAAGGTATTTGAGTGGTTTTCCATCCTTCATAAGTGAAAAAATACAGTATGATGATCACAAGACATTGGAAGAGACCATAAGGCGAGCTAAATGTTTTTATGATCAGAAAAAATCAAGGCCAACTTTCCAAAAATCTTGGGAAGACAAAATGAAATTCAAGGTGGATCAAAGGAAGAAGGGATCTAAACCACCATTCTTCAGAAATAATCCACAGGGACAAAAAACTCGAAGAGATCCCATAATGATTGAAATAGGGGGTCAAAGTCCAAGGCAACCACCTATTCAATGTTGGGGTTGTAAAGGGGATCATAAGTTCAGAGATTGTCCTCACATATGTGAAAAAGTGAGAACTGTTCACAATGTACAGCAAGCTGAAACAGTGGAGTACATGGGCATAAACGTGCCAATGATCTATGCATCCCTAGAAAATAAGAAAGAAGAGTATCAATCACATATGATTGAAGTGGAAGGTATGATCAACAACCAAGCCGTTGCCATTTTAATTGATTCAGGAGCTAGTCATAGTTATATAGATCCTAAGATGGTGGAAAGTTTTCATTTTCCAAGAAGAAAGCGTGGGAAAATATTGGTTGGTGCAGCTGGCTACAAGAGCCAAAAGAAAATTTAATGAGATGTTTAAGCCATGTCTTATGGACATGAATGGAATGAACACCATGGCATATTTGGGCATATTTGAACATCTTGCCTTTAGGTTCCTATGAATGTCTAATTGGGATGGATTGGTTGGACTAGCATCATGTTATGTTGGACTGTTATAACAAGGAATTTACTTTCTTGGATGAGGAAGGGAGCCTAAGAAAAGTGTAGGGAATTCCCAGAGCAGTAACCATTAGAGATATTTCAGCATTGCAGCTGAAGAAATGTTACAGGAAAGGGTGTCAAATATTTGCAGCTCATATGGGGGAGACACCTAAAGATAAGGTGCCAAATTTGGAAGATTATGTAGTCCTGGAAGATTTTGAAGATGTGCTCAAGGAGGCATCGGGACTACCCCCAAAGAGAGACATTGATTTCCCTATAAATCTAATGCCTAGAGCAGCTCCAGTTTCAAAAACTCCTTACAGAATGAGTACACTAGATATGAAGGAGTCACAAATGTAGCTTGAAGAACTCTTGAAGAAGGGGCATATACTCCCAAGTGTGTCCCCTTGGGGTGCCCCAATATTTTTTGTGAAGAAGAAAGATGGAACATTAAGATTGTGCCAGGGATGATTTTAAGGATGGAAATTTATTTTAAAATGTAGAAACCTTGGCGAATCTTACTAATCCTTCATATGCCAACTATAAATGATTCACGATATTTTTGTAAAAATATTCAAATTTCTAAGGATTTTATATAGTTTTTATACAATGTTGGCGATTTTAAAGGTAAAATAATTTTATCCTATAGAATTTGGGTGAATCATTTTTAAAATAGTGAATCTCGTTTTTGGAAAAACCATGCAAAATTAGCCCATGAGCGAAATTTAGCCCCTAAAATCATCCCTGGATTGTGCATTGATTTCAAACATTTGAATAAAGTGATTGTTAAGAACAAGTATCATATGTCCACGATTGATGATCTTTTTTATCAATTGAAGGATGCAAATATATTTTCAAAGATAGATCTCAGGTCAGGATACCATCAGGTAATGATTAAAGAGGAGGATATCAACAATACCTTCTTCAGGACAAGGTAGGGTCATTATGAGTTCACAGTGGTGCCATTTGGGTTGTCAAATGAACCATCTATTTTCATGTGCTTAATGAATGGTTTTTTCCAAGAATATTTAGACAAGTTTGTCATTTTATTTTTGGATGAGATTCTTATATACTCTAAGTTGGAAGAAGAGCATGAGCATAATTTGAGAATGGTGTTGCAATTATTAAGGGAGCATCAGTTGTATGCCAAATTGAACAAGTGCTCATTTTATTAGAAGCAAATTCATTATTTGGGGCATATCATTTCAAAGGATGGGATAGCAGTGGATCCTAAGAAGATAGAATCCATTAGAGAATGGTCAGCGCGAAAGAATGTGACAGAGGTCAGATCATTCATGGGCCTTGCAGGATACTACAAGAGATTTATTGAAGGCTTTTCAAATATTGCACACCCAATCACTTCCTTTCAAAGAAAGGGTGTGAAGTTTCAGTGGACATTGGATTGTGAAAAGAGTTTTCAACACTTGAAACAATTGTTAACAAGTGCTCCAATACTAAGGATTGCAAACCCAAATGAAGAATTCATTGTATGCACATATGCATGTAAAGAGGGACTTGGTGGAGTCCTCAGTCAAAATGGGTTTGTTATATGTTATGAATCAAGGAAGTTGAAGGAGCATGAAAGACACTATGCCAATCATGATTTGGATTTGGTAGCCATAGTGCATGCCTTGAGGAAATGGAGACACAACCTCATGGGGAAAAGGTTTGAGCTAACAACAGACCATAATGGTCTAAAATATTTATTTGAGCAGCCAACTCTAAATTCTAGGCAAAGCAGATGGTTAGAATGTTTGAGCGAATATGACTTTGATATAAAGCATATCAAGGGGAAAGAGAACAAAGTGGCTGATGCACTCAATAGAAGAGTGCATGGAATGCATTGTATAGCCATTAGCATGTACCAATCAGATTTAAAACCCATAATTATATAGGCCGCCAAATCAGATTTGCAATACAAGGAATTAGTGGCAAAATTACAGCAAGGTATTTTGCAGTAGAAAATTGAGGAATACAAGCTAGATAATGATGAAATTATCATGTACAGGGGAATAATTTATGTACCAAATTCTCAGGAATTGAAAAATATGATATTGAGGGAAATGCATAATGTACCTTATGTTGGGCACCCAGGATATCAAAAAACTATTACAGGTGTCAAGGGCCAATATTATTGGCCAGGCATGAAGAAAGAAGTTGAAAATTTTATTTCCAGATGTTTGGAATGTCAAAAGGTAAAGGATGAGCATAGACACCCAACTAGTTTTCTACAACCATTACCCATTCTTGAGTGGAAATGGGAAGTTGTAACAATGTATTTCATCACTAAACTTCCCAGAATGAATAAGCAACATGATTATATCATGGTAGTGGTGGATAAGCTTATTAAATCTTCCCATTTTGTTCCAGTTAAGATCACTCACAAGGCAGTGAACATTGTTGATGTTTATATGAAATAAATTGCTAGATTACATGGCATACCCAAGACAATTGTGTTTGATAGAGATACAAAATTTACCTCAATATTTTGGAAGGGATTGTTTAATGGATTTGGAACAAATTTGAATTTTAGTACAACTTATCATCCAGAATCAGATGGTCAAACAAGGAGGGTGAATCAAGTGATTGAAGATATGTTAAGGATGTATGTGATGGATAAACCATCAAAATGGGAAGACTACCTACACTTGGTAGAGTTTTCGTATAACAATGGGTACCAAGCATCTCTAAAGATGGGCCCATTTGAGGCACTTATGGAAGAAAGTGCAACACACCAGTAAGCTAGGATAACCCAACTAACAGAGAAGTGGTTGGGCCATATTTACTCAGGGAAATGGAGGAGAAAATGATAAAAATAAAACAAAATTTAAACGTTGTCAAAGGCAGGAAGAAAAGTTATGCTGATAAGGGAAGAACTCACAGGGAATTTAAAGTGGGTGATCATGTATTCTTGAAAGTGAAATCCAACAAAAGTTCCCTGAATTTGGGAAATTGTTTAAAGTTGGTAGCTCTCTATTATGGGTCATTTGAAATCCCGGAGAGGATTGGTCCAGTTGCTTATATGATTGCATTGCCTGCATCTATGTCTGTTCATAATTTATTCCATGTATCTTTGCTAAAGAAATATATACCTGATGTTAATCATGTTATTGATTGGAATGTGATTCAAGTGAAATAAGAAGGTGCTTTCCAAGTGCATCCAGTACGTATTCTGGACTGGAAACTAAAACAGCTCTGGAATCGAGCCATAGGGATTGTAAAGGTCCAATGGACCTGATACTATCCTAGGGATGGTACTCAGGAACATGAGGATGCAATGCAGGCAGAATACCCACATATTTTTGAGGATTTTTGAAATTTTGTTTTACATGGGTACATGATGCACTGAGGACAATGCATAAATAAGGGGAGGGGATTATAATATCCCTAAGGCCGAACCCAATTGTAAATGTAATTGAGTTAGTGAGTTGTTTGGCATCATTTTGTATTCACCTTTCATGGCATAGTGCATGCATGTACTGCACAATGAAATGATGAAGTGTGCACATTCTAGGATACCGGGCGCAACATCTTAAGTGTGTGCAATTGTGAGGCTAGTGAGCCTTTATGTATATAGTATGTTTTATAGGCTGGTGAGCTAGTTATTATAAGCTAGGATTCTTATGTTTTGATTAGGCTGGAGATCCTAGATGTTAAAGTCCAGTGTGCCTATTATTTTATATGTCTCATAATTAATATAAAATACATCACTATACGCAGACCGACCACGATAAAAGAGATGGGGGAATAAAATCCACTAGTTAGGAAAAGGGAAGGGCTAAGTTAAGGAAAGGGGATAAGTTAGGGAGCTTAAGCCAAAAAGGAATATTATATTAATATTTCTTAAATATAAAGTATGGATAATTATTTTATCCTAAGTTCTAAAGTTGGAGACAAGTGGGCCAAAGTAGCTCCCAACATGACAAGTGTCAAGTTGGGGACATTTATACATATTTTTGGGACTTAGTTCATTTCCTATCATATTTTCCATCATTCTTCCCATCATTCCTTCCATCATTCAGTCATTCAGTCAATCATCCATGAGCATGCACACACCCATTGAGATATCTTTCATACCTTCATGATTGTACCTGAACCTGTATCCATGGCCATTTTGTGAGGATGTAGTCGGTTAGCTTGGGAGTTGGATTGAAGAAGTAGGTTGTCAGGCCCATGGGATATTGAAGAGGTAGGTTTTCAGGCCCTTGAGAAATTATCTGAGTGAGAGAATTGTTGGGAATTGATTTCCTGAAGGTGCTAAACTACAACTACAGTGCTATGAGACTTCCTGTCCGGCCTGTTGCTGAAGCCCGAAAAGGATGTGGGGCATCCAAAGGATTGTTGAGCAGAGAAGGGGCACACTTCCTAGGTGGTACATGCATGTGGGGAATGAGGGGTTGTAGGCTTTTAGTTTGAGTTGGCACCTGTGACAAAGTCTTTCCTGTTGTCTATGAGCCTTTAGCCTGGTTAGGAATTCATTTACCCAAGTGGAGTTTAGTCCCAACTTGGGGGTGACTCACTATTGAGAGTGATTAATAGTGTGGTTTAAGGCTGGGAGGTTCGTAAAAGGTATTCACACAGTTGGTGACATTATTACCAATACAAGTGTCAATTGTGTGATAAACTTATATGTTGAATTGTTATTTACATGCTTATTTTTATGGGTTATAACTGTGTTTATTTTTATGGGTATCTCCTATGTATGCTGCATGTATATATTTATTGTTATTTGAATGTGAATCTGTGTATTTACAGATGTATTTTTATGTTCATGTTTTATATGTAATGCTTCCAAAAGAGTTTTGTGTGTATGTATCTTAATTACATGCAGTTCAAAAAAACTATGTGGCATAGCTCAGTTGGATACTGGGTATGTTACAATATGTTCCACAGAGAGAACAGTAATATTTATATGGCATAGTGTGGCCCGACATGGATGGTCAGGGACGTTACACAAGATGTTCGTAATTTTGTTGCGAAATGTGATGTTTGTCAACGCAACAAGGGAGAAATAGTCAAAGCTCCTAGCACACTACAATCGCTTCCTATTCCACCTACTATTTAGAGGGATATCTCTATGGATTTTATTGTGGGATTACCTAAATCAAGCAATAAATCAGTCGTGGTGGTGGTAGTTGATCATCTTTCCAAGCATCCTCATTTATGTGCTCTTCAACACGCATTTACCGCCTCCATTATGGCTCAACGTTTCATGGATCATGTATTCAATATTCATGGCATGCCTCATTCTATTGTGTTTGATCGAGACCCCACTTTCACCAACAATTTTTGGCAAGAAATGTTCAGGCTAAAAGGCACCCAACTGCATCTTTGAACAACTTATCATCCCCAAACTTATGGTCAAACTGAAGTTGTCAGAAAGTGTTTGGAAAGATATTTGAGGTGTTTTACATCAGAAAGGAAAACATAGTGGGCTCAATGGTTACCACTAGATGAATAGTGGTACAACACTTCTTACCATACAACTACCCGCGTGACTCCTTTTGAAGCAGTATATAGACAAAATTCACCTTCAGTTCTCTCATACCTTCCAGGTGTCTCGAAGGTACAAGAAATTGACCAAATGCTTATAGTTTGAGAGACTATTCTCCATACCCTCAAAGAGAATTTGGTCATGGCCCAAGATCACGTGAAGTAATAGGCAGATCAAGGTCACCCTGAATGTCAATTTGTAGAAGGAGACCAAGTGTTTCTTCGATTGCAACCTTATAAGAAAATTCCCTCAAGCATGACCATATTCATAAACTAGTTCCCAAATGTTATGGTCCTTATATGATTCTCAATCATGTGGGAAATGTGGCCTATCAGTTATCTTTTCCTAGTCACTCTAAGCTTCATCTTGTTTTTCATGTCTCCTGCTTAAAGAAGGTGACTAGAATTAAGTTCCAAACTCAAACCAACCTTCTTGAGTTGGATGAAGAAGGCTCCATCTGGTTACAAAAACAAGCCATTTTGGACCAACGGGAGTGTCTTATGCATCAATGCACCATCAAGGAAGTGTTAGTCTAGTGGAAAGATACAACTCCAACATATGCCACTTGGGAACCAACTACCATTTTGCAACAATTTCATCATCTCAAGCCTTGAGTACAAGGTTTTTTTTAAGGGGGAGGACATGTTAGGGACCTAGCCTCCCTAACCCCTCACATAGGTAGAATAATATATTTCCATCTAATAAAGTCCAATATTAATTAGGCCTAGTAATAAGGAAGAATATGTCAAATGTAAGAAGACCTAATAGAAGCTTTCTCTTCTAGAAGGATCTTCCTCTAGATTGTTCTTTTGGATAGACATATTTAGTATAAATAGGAGTAGAGGGTATGCGAATTTTTGTCGTGGAAAATTACTGTAATAAAGCTCTTCTCTGCTAGAGGTTTCCCCCTTGAAGAGGCAAGTGAACATTGTTTCCTATCAATAAAAGTATAATTCTCATGTTGTGGTTCCATATAATGTGTTGTTATGTTGCTATCTCTGCAATATTTATTTATTATGTTGTTATCTCAATATTATTCTCTGCATTATTTTTCTGTTCTACTAATATAATAGATCTGGTACATGTACCTTACAAACAGAACCATTGGGGAAGCAGTGGAGTTGGAGCTTGTGTTGGTTTAGGCTCAAAGGAATCATCTAGAGGAAGGTGAGCAGGTGCAGGTGGATTTTCATCCTCACTATCATCATCTGAATAAGAAACTAGAATAAAATAAGGTACAAACATCAAAAATGTATCACATTCCGAAGAAGAGAGAAACGTCGAATTAGTCTCATGAGCCAAAGAAGGCACAAACGTCGAATCAGGCTCATGGGCCAAGAGATTTTCATCAAATATAACATCTCTTCTAATAATAATTTCATTACAATGTGGTTGAAGAAGTATATAACCTTTGACATATTCATAATAACCAACAAATATACACTTCTCACTTTTAGGATGAAATGCTTTCCTTTTCTCATTAGGAATGTGAGCCCATGCTATACTACCAAATACACATAAGTGACTTACATCTGGTTTAATTTTAGTACAAGATTTTTTTGGTGTTATATTTTTAAGAGCCTTTGTGGGAGTGCGATTTAATATGTAATTTTCATAGTTGATGGCTTCCACCCAACACTTTAGACTTAATCCCTTATATTGTATCATACAATTATCCATTTCTTTTAATGTGTGGTTCTTTCTCTTAGCAACATCATTTTGTTGTGGTGTATATGGAATAATGTGTTGCATTTGGATGCCCTGTGTAGTGCAATAACTTGTCAAATTTTTGTTCACATATTCACCTCCATTATATGTTCTTAACCTTTGAATTGGATGTCCATATTTATTTTCTACAAGGGCCTTGTAGGCCAAAAATTTGTCAAAAACTTTTCTCTTAAGTTTTAAGAAGTAAACCCAAGTACATATGGAAAGTTCATCAACGAGAGTTAATAATACTTGCACCCAAAAAAAGAAGGAGAAGAAAGTGGACCACATAAATCACTGTGAACAAGATGCAAAGGGCTCAAGGTGTGCTGAGAGGCACATTTTTCAAAATTGTCCCAATGATGTTTGTCAAGAACATAACCAACACAAACACCATATATGCATGAAATAGGAGGAAGACCAATCACCATATGTTGATTACATAGTTGTTGCAATGAGAGATATTTTAGATTACCAAACCAATCATGCCAAAGTTTTCTCAAGTAATCGCTATGAGCAACAAAAACCGATGAAAAAAATGATGACCCAAAGTTGTCAAACTTGTACAACATGGTTTTATCATCAACAATTCTAGTTGAAAGAACATGCTTAGGATATTTTAGATCCTTGATTACAACTTGGTGAGGTGAAAAATCTATGGTTTTACCTTCACCTAAATGAGTGATTTGATATACTGATAGAATGTTAAATGAAATAATTGGAACACATAATACATCATTGAAATGATTTTTTTCTACTTGACCTATTACAGATCCTACAACACTAAGAGATTTGTCATCACCAACAAATATTTTCTTCGTGTTACATTCATTTAGAGTAGAAAATATTTATTTATCCTTATACATATGATAAGATGCTCTAGAATCAATAATCCACTCATCATAAGAAGAAGTAGAAGTTCTATTGAAGGAGAAACCAGAAGCAGAAAGTGCATGTCCATGATGTTGGTTGTGGAGCCTGATTATCTTCCTGATTTTTAGGTCTTTTACTTTCAGCCGTGTTTATACCCCATGAAGTATTTACACCCCAGAAGTATGTGCACTCTTCCACGTGGGGGAGTGCAGAGGGGGGGTACCCCCTTTGTGGGGTATGGGGGCAAGTGGGCCCCCAGCAGGGCCCACGAAGCAAAAATTGCCTTGTAAAAGTATATTGTAATTTCATTGTAAATCTGGACCGTTCATTATAAGGTCATAGATCTAATGATAGATATTATTTTAGGGTTTTTTTCCCTAGAAGGAAACCCTCTTTTATGAGGGAAATGTATTGTGGCTATGTATGTTGGTGAGTATTGTATTCTGAGAGAGGAGACTATGAGAGAAAGAAGAGGAAGTTACAACAGGTTTTTCTGTAGGTTGTATCCCTTCATTTTGTTGTATAATAATAAAGAAAGGACTTGGCAATTTATCTAGTGGACGTAGCCCGCACTGGGTGAACCACATAAATCTCTGTCTCTCTTGTATTATGTATATTCTATGTTTTATTTCCGCATTTGTTTTATTTTATTGCTCTGTGGTCCTATTTTTTCTAACAACTGGTATCAGAGCGTAAGGTAACTCGCAGGAAAAGAGGGTTCCTGGTTCGAGTGGGAGCAATGTCGGAAGATGGAAAGTTTAGGGTCGAGAAATTTAACGACCAAAACTACCAGTTATGGAAGATGCATATGGAAGATTATTTATATCAGAAGGATCTATTCCTACCATTAAGCGGAGTAGCAAAGAAGTCGACTACCATGAAGGACGAAGAATGGGAGATTCTTGACAGAAAGGCTCTAGGAATGATATGGCTAAGCCTGGAAACATCGGTGGCTTTCAATATCTCGAAAGAATAAACAATGAAGGGTTTGATGGATGCGTTGGTAAAATTGTATGAAAAACTCTCGGAGTCCAATAAGGTATTTCTAATGAAGAGATTATTTAATATGAAGATGTCGGAAGGTGGGTTTGTTGCAGATCATTTAAATGAATTTAATACGATTACTAATCAACTAAGTTATGTAAAAGTGGAATTTGATGATGAGGTTAGGGATCTTCTAATCTTATGCTCATTGCCAAAAAGATGGAATGGATTGGTCATGGTTGTAAGTAACTCTCTCTCTGGTTCAAATACTTTAAAATTTGATGATGTTGTTGGTGTTATCCTTAGTGAGGAAATGCGATGGAAAAGCATAGGTGAGACATCAGGTAATGCGTTGAACATGGAGAATAGGGGAAGACAAAAGGATAGAGGAAAGGGC